>VWZY01005972.1:167500-216491 GCA_013399075.1 Chloroceryle aenea | reverse complement strand
TTCTTCTGGGCAGCTTTCCAGACACTCTTCCCCAAGCCTGTAGCGTTGCCTGGGGTTGTTGTGACAAAAGTGCAGGACCCGGTACTTGGCCTTGTTAAACCTCATCCCACTGACCTCATCCCATCAATCCAACCTGTCCCATTTCTCTGCAGAGCCCTCGTACCATTGAGCAGATCGACACTCCTGCTCAGTTTGGGGTCACCTGCAAACTCACCGAGGGTGCACTCAATCCCCTCATCCAGATTATCAATCAAGACATTAAACAAGACTGGCCCCAAAACTGAGCCTTGGGGAACACTGCTAGTGACTGGCCACCAACTGGATTTAACTCTATTTTTCAGGGCTTTTGACAGGAGATAGCTTTATGTTCTTGTGCAGCAAACTATCCCTGTTGCTTTCTGCAGTGCCTGGGTGCAGAGCTGCGCCACACTGAGCACCCCACCTGCCTGCCAGTGTTTGGTAACCCCATCACCAGCTTCAGTGGTGTCTCCTCCTCACCTTGTATCAGACGCCATGTTAGGACTGGGCCTCGGGCGTGCCTCCCCTGCCCTGGCCATCCCTATAACGGGGACAACAGCAGCACAACCAAAGCCTGCCCCAGATGGGGCAGCCAGGGGGTCACTCCTGTGCCCGGGTCCTCAGCATGGCTGGAGCCCAGCATCTTTAATGACCTCTCCTTTCTACACACGATTCATTTTCCACTTCCCCAATCACAGCTGTCAAGCCCTATTAATGCGTAGAAAAAAACCCCCATACTTAAACCCAAACCTGCTAGGACAGAAATAGAAGATCTCATTTTCTTTTCCAAAACACAGAATAGCTGAGCAACAACGAAAGGAAAAGGAAATCTCTCCCGAGTGCACATCTGGAACCAATTTGCTTTACGTAGCCACTGGGTGTCACTTTTGATATATATTGGGTCAGCCATGCAGCGCTTCGGTGAGAGAAACGTATTTCAAAGAGGTGATCTTAAACCAAACCAGACTGCTCCACAGCCACTCAAGCGCAAGCTGTAATTAGCAATTAGCCAGCCAGGCTGATTTATTAATGAAATGCCTTTGCCACGACAGTAAGCACCATGTAGCAGCTCTTACCTCTCGGTCTGCAGTGTGACTTTTGAAGGCTCCACATTAGGGTTTTCCCACTCCATCTGTGGACAGTGCATGAAGTAGCAGAGGGTGTACAGAGCCTCCGGCTCCCAGTAGAGCGATCCCTGCTTCTGGTGCATAGGTGTCCCATTCCCATGCTGCTTGGCATTGAGGGGCTGGAGGTGGTGCATTGCTCGAGACACCAGGTCACCTGGAGAAAAGCAAAAGCTGGATGAATGCCAGGCTTTTCAGCTGCCTGACTTTCCAAACCAAAAGACATGCTGGGTTGGTTTTCCCTTTTATCTAACCTCACATATGCAAACAGTAAAGGGTAGGACAGGATCCTGTGCGTTGCTCAGCACAGGCAGGACTTTGCCTGGTGGTTTACATGATGAAGTGTGACATACCCAGGCTGCAGACAAGCCCCTAAAGGCCTGTGGGAGACACGTTTCTGTAAATATGAGGTGTAGGGAGTGTCAAGCTGGCCCATCCCAGCACTACCAGAAGAGCCAGTATACCAGATCACAGCTACCTATAGGCAGCCTTTGGAGGCTGCCAAAACCCCACAAAATTACCAGTGAGGATGATGCAGAATGGCACCAAAAGCTGCATGCTCCTGGTTAGGGAGTGGCAGGGAAATCCAGCCCCTTGCAATGAGCAAGGAGGCAGTCAGACAATGCACAGAGCAAGCCCTGCAGTAGCATGTAAAGGCACGTGCAAGTGAAGAAATAGAGGGGAAAAAATGCTAAAAGACAGTATCAGAAATGTGCAACTGAAATGTCAAGTTGCAAGCCCAGGCTGGGCCTGAAAAACTTCATGTTAGCAAAAGAGCAAAGTCTGTGAAGTAGGCTCACCTGGCCCCTCAGTTTTTCAGAGCATAGAAAATGGCTCAAGAGAAAAATGCTCATCATTTCCCGAGTCAAGATGGTTCTGGGTGCTTCCTCATAGGGTGGGTATAGGAAACCAGCCACAGGGTACAGAGCAGGACAGGCAAAGCCAGTAAGCAAGATTAGCAGGCAAGTATATGGGCAAGCAGCAGTGAGTGTCTCAGCACAGTACTGATTGTAACTAATTAACTAAAGCATCTCCCTCCGAGGCAGTGAATCTTAACGTTTGTTGACTAGTGACCACTCTTATCAAAGGCAAGGAAACAATTGTGGTTATAAACTGCCTGTTTTCACATATTCAAATCACTCTGAGAGTGCTTTGGGGGGAAATAATGATCTTGGATCAAATCAGATGGTTTGTTTTAAATGAAAATCTGAGCAAGAGCCCTTTGGGTGATTCTCAAGCTATACAAAAGCGAGTGATGAGGAAAAGAGGGCATAATTTTCCAGTGTTAAGAAGTCACATGCTTTCTTTTTGTGGTTTTCCCAAGTGACCACCGAGTGCTAAAAATTGAAAGGGAAAGTTAGAAATGTACACTAAAGTAGGAACATAAAACCAAATTGGGGGTGGGGTGGGGTCTGGGGATGGTGGAGAGACACCAAATAATGAACTCTTGGCAAACTAGAAGAATCATTTTGCTTGTGTGCAAGACAGAGTTGTGCATTTGTTTTTTGGTTGTTTTTTTTTTTGCAAAGTCCCATCCCTAGGAACACATCACCTCTCTCCAGCCTGACTCGAACAGAAAACGCTGCTGCTGCTGAAGCAACGTGCACCAGGGAGAGGAGAAACATCTCCTTCAAAAATGGTCAGCCCAGTCCTCCAAAAACACAGCCTTAAAACCATGAAGAGAAGAAAACCACTGGCATGAGGAAACTGCCGAGTCCATGATTTCAGGGTTTTGACACAATTTTTTGCTGCACTCCGCAATATTCTTCCGATTCAAAGCTTTAATTTAAAAATAGTTTCTGTATTTTTCCTCTGCCAGGAAATTGTCATGATAGGACCAGTCTTACAGCCTTACACGCTCATAATTTCCAATAGAAGCTGTGCATGTGAGAAGCTTTCAGGATCAGGTCCACAGCAGAAAACAGATGTGCCTCTGAGATGACTCCCTAATCCTGCACAAGATTATCTGCAGGCAACCAGGAGCAGCAGGAAGGTTTGGGACCCCCTTCATTCTACCTACTCTGTCTCAGCAGATGTGCATTGCCAAGCCTAGCACGGGCCAATTTAAATACTAGTAACCTTGCTGACAGTAAAAGTAAATTCCTCTTTTTTTCTCCAAAGACCAAAAAAAAAGGGCAAAGAAGTGCTGGCTACAACATCCAGTTTTAATAATCATAGTAGAAGCATATAAAAAAGGAATTGTGTTAAATTCAGCCTTTTCAGACACACACAACTACAGCACTAAAGCACGTGGATAAAGTTAAGCACATGGTTAGTCTTATTTCAGTGGACTGAGACAGCAGGCACCAGAGATCGCCTCTGACTGCTGTACTGAATGAGAAAAGAGAATCAGGATGCAGTTTAGGCTCCGATTCCAACAGCAGCATTACTTCATCCCCATTCCTCCCCAGGCACTGGGGCGATGCGACTTCAATGACACATCCAGCACCAGCAGAAGCTGCATTGTGAGTAAGAAGGGAAAGCAGCAGCAAGGATGACGTAGGCAAGGTGGCCAGCTCAGCGTGGCTGCTGATGCTCGTCTGGAGGAACTTGAGCCTCACTGAAATCAATTGCAAAGCTTCTATCCATTTTAATATGGCCAGCAGTTCACCCTTTCATTCTGTATTTCCTCAACTACTTCTTACAAAACCCAAACCAATTCATGCTATTAAAGCTCAATTAATGCTCTTTATGTTCAAGCCTCATTTAATTAAATTACAATGAAAATTGA
The DNA here is from genome assembly GCA_013399075.1 of Chloroceryle aenea. Lineage (NCBI taxonomy): Eukaryota > Metazoa > Chordata > Aves > Coraciiformes > Cerylidae > Chloroceryle > Chloroceryle aenea. The sequence goes on along the minus strand of VWZY01005972.1, from coordinate 212,618 downwards.
TTGGCATAGATCTTGCTTTTGTCTTTGTTATATTATCTCTGGTTACGTTTCAAATAATTCAAATAATTATTATAACATTCCCCTATTAGAGACAACTCAAGGCTTAATCACCAAATACCTATAAAGCATCGAGCTTCACCGAGAACAGTAAATAAGCACAAAAAGCTGCATTATGATCCTGGCACCCAACAAGCAGAACACTGAAGGCAGGACAGGAATCACTGCTCTCTATTTTGTTCCAGTGTAATCTCAGACTAACTACTGAGTGCCCTGGTGCCCTTTTCTTCCTACGGCAGCATCCAGTTAGGGTGGAAATTCTTCAGGGCAGAGACTGTGCCTCAGCCTACCAGTGCAGCAGCCTCGGTGCCAAGAAGGGTCAAGGGAGCTGACAGGCACGTGCACACGCTGTATGCAGGACAGCAAAGCAACTGGTTCAAGATGCACGTGTGTCGTTTCAATCCCTATGCTTTCTTACTAAATAAGCTTTTGCTTCTCCATTTTCTTTCAAATTTCAACCAAGAGTTGATCTTTGATCCTGGCCAGGGCACTCCAAAGATCATGCATGTGAAAGGAGCTTCCTGATGGGATTCAGCAGTCTGGTCTCCAGCAGTCAGCTAACTCAAGCTTCACCTGAGAATTCCAACCTACATTTGCTCCCCTCGCCAGCTGGAAAAGCCACAGCATACCTGAACAAATCCGAGGGCAACCTTGAATTTGTGGCCAAGTATAAAGAGGGAAACCCCTTTCATCACTTTGTGTTAGCCATCTCTGCTCTTCAGAGCAATGTTCAGCTACAGCAACACTCTGGAAGGGGAGGTTACTTGCTCATAGCATTGCTGGCTCTTCTGCAGCTTTTTGACCCTGAAAACATCTCAGATATCTCATCTGAGTGCATCTGAAAGGCCAATAAACTCACGAGTGGATAATTAAAACAAAACACACCACCACCACAAAAACAAACAAACAAACAAAAGACCCCACAACAACGACAAAAAACCCAACACCAAACACAAACCAACATAACCCCCCCCAACCATTAAAAAAAAATAATCAAAATTCCAGCAGTTGAGTCAATCTTGTAACTCCACAAATGTGGCTCCCAATGGCTCTGGAGTCACAACACAAGGAGCTTGGCAGGGATCCCTGCCCCACCATCCCCTGCTCTCCTCCTCACCCCTGTACCACTGCCTGCAGCCCATCTGAGAAACAGACTGGGGAGCTGATCTGCCTGACAGAAGACCTCGCCAATTTTCTTTTGTTTTTAATTTAAACCAAACAAACACACCATTTATGAAACACATTCCAAGCCAGACCATGCACAGCGAGGCAAGGGGATATTTGAGGATATTTTCATTGCCAAAGCTGGGAAGTCAGAACTCGGGGGGCAGGCTCCCAGAGGGCAGCAAAGGTGGTGGCGAGGGCCAGGCTGGCATTGCCTTGCAGCCCTAGCTTGGGATGGGGAAGAGCTCCTGAAAAATGGCTCCATGCTGGAGCTTGTCAGCACAGAGGAGAAGCACCATGATTTTTTTAGCACAAGGGCTAGCAAAGAACCCAGAAAACCATCACCATACCACAGCATGAGGACAGCTGCTGCTGCAGCTGCCAGTAAGTTATCCTTTCCACAACTACAGCAGGACTCGCCCATAGCTGCTGCTGTCAGTTCAGCGTGGTTTATGAACACAAGATCCACATACATTTGATTTAAAGATTGAAAAGATTATGTAAGGTGCATGTTGTGACATGGGCCTGGTTTAAGGCAGAACTGAATATTTAAGGAACAGCTCCACTGACTTCAAGCTAAAGATGTGATGTGACAGGGAACGTTAAGCTGCTCGAGTCTGTATGAGGGTGGTGTACAATACACAGCACACACCCTCTCCACAGTGATCAGTGAAGTCTTTTCTTCCCATGCCTGTCTTCATTAAAAGCTATTATCAGTGCTTTTACTATTTTAGAGCCCAATCTTTAAAATATAACACCTCAATTTCCAATTTTGTAACGGAGGGTGGTGGGGACAAGAAAAGCAAACAGCAAACAGAGGAGGAAGAAAGAGAAAATGATAAGATGCCCAATACCCACTCTGAGCAGCTTCCTGTGGTATTTTATGCTCTGTCATGGTGGACCTGACCTTGCAATCATGCCTGCCCAGAGGTAGGCTCGATGCTTTCAGAGGAACAAATTTCCACAGCCTAAGACATTTGGCTGGGTATGTGTCTGCACAACCATGAGGTGAACAATGCTGGGCCAATCCTTACATGGCCTCTCCCTGATGGTACATACCTCGAGTTTCTCTTGTTCCAAAACCATGCCCTAAAAACATATGAACACCTTAATTACATTTTTGCACACTGAAAACAAGCCACACGGTTCTTTGGCCGGTGTCCTTCCTGCAAAACCCAGGTGAGAGGAGGATTTCTGTTTCTACCATAGCCCTCTTCCTGTGTGAAGCCCCATTAAGGCACCATGTAAAGTAGCAGGAGGCCATGTTTCTAGCACCACAGCATCCTGCTGGCAGCACAAATCAGTTTGATAGCAATGATCTGATAATCCTACCAGCTCTACAGGATTCCAATGTGTGTAGCCTGCTCTCAGGAATCATGGCCTCTGGTGGGACATGTTGACGTGCTACTTGGGTGAACATTAAATTGTGGTCTGCATGATCAGGTAGTGAGGTGATTGGGAACTGGTTGAATGAAAGAAAACAGAGAGCNAGGATGGAGCCAGGCTCTTCTCGGTGACGCCTGATGATAGGACAAGGGGCAATGGGTGGAAGCTGAGGCACAGGAAGTTTCACAGAAACCTAAGGAGAAATTTTTTCACAGTGAGGGTGACGGACACTGGAACAGGCTGCCCAGGGGGGTTGTGGAGTCTCCCTCTCTGGAGATGTTCAAGACCCACCTGGGTGTGTTCCTGTGTGACCTGGTGTAGGTGATCCTGCTCTGGCAGGGGGTTGGACTGGATGATCTTTCGAGGTCCCTTCCAGCCCTTAACACTCTATGATTCTATGAACATTTTCTCCTGCAAAGAAAGGACCAGAGCCCTAGATTGGAATTGCATCTTTCCTTCAGAGCCCTTAATGTCCTCCCATGTTCTATCCAGACCATGAAAAGCAGCATATCAGTCAGGCAGTTGCACTCCAGACACCAACCTCACATCATGGCAAGTAGTTTCCAAAGTTTTCCCCCTTATAAGCATGTGAGCCAGGTGCAAAACTCAATTTCTTGATCTGCATTCACCTCACACCTTAGTATAAATATCTTGGATCTATGATTTTGCTCATGACTAGCTCTGGGGAAACTGTCTTGAAAACATGAATTATAACCCTGATCATAAACCATGATCTCTTCAGTCAGACCCCTACCTGCTAGACACAGCTCTCTCGCATTGTTCCCAAACTATATCTAAGTCTCCCCTTCTCCACCTCCCCTTTGCCTCTGTTTTCTGCACTGAAGTGATGCAGTGCTACAGCTCACCCTGGCATATGCCTGTAAGCACAAGAACACAAGTAGCTGAACTGTGTCTCCTGTACCATGGCAGACTGCCTCCAGCCACCCGCTCAGTCAGCTGCCCAGGCCGTCCCTACGCTCTTCATTGCAGCCAAGCTGTTCCTCCACCTTCCTCTGCCTCTGGTGTTGCATCAATCTCTGTGTTTCAAAAGTCAGCTGAGCAAAAACTGCTCGAGCAAAATCTTTCCTCGAATGAGTTACTGGAGAGGTCTTTCTATCATTAACTCAAGACAACCCATTTCTAGCAGGGAAGGAGTGTGCAGAGAGCTAGGGAGGGTGCACACTAGAAAGCGTTTAGCAGGTAATTCACTGTGCTCATGCTCTTAGCACAAAGTAGCTTCAAATATGAAGCTATGCTATTTTTGGCACACAGTACGTGCCAGATTCAAAAGCCTTGGGCTGCAGGTGCGCCTGGGCTGCTATAACCCAGTGTCAGTGGAACATCCCATGTGCAACAGACTCACTGTTGAGCTTACCTTGCAGAAAACTCATCTCTGCCGTGCCCAGGTCATGCCCCTGTGTGAATCTGCTACCCGAGGCAACCTTTTCTCCTCCTAACAGCCATTCATCTCTCCCACAGAGGAGCAAACAAAGGTGCTGTGGTACCAAGATCTGAATTCAGCACCAAGTGACAGGACCAGGATATGAGCAGCCCATTTCCTGTCAATGGCTTCCCCATGGCCTCCCACAGATCACGTAGCCTTTTATCTCCACTTATCACGCCATCACAAGAAGCTTCTATTTATATTTGAGAGTAAGTGTTTGTGTGCAATTTAGTGTTTGCAAACCCTTTGAAGGCTGAGAAATTAGGGATTGGATATATCCCATAAAAAAGCCACAGTAATAATTAAACCTTCTCAAGTTCACATATTTAATATAACAACACTATTACCTTCAAAATCTCCAATCCAGCATAGCAAGCATAATGTTTGTGCCCGATTCTCCTTAAACCATGTCAGCTCCAAACAAAACAAGCTTTGACTCGGATGAGCTACTCATCTGCCAACCTAATGCAGAGTCTTCCCTTTGAGAGCTACCACTGCCTTATGGACCACCGTTCCTGGATCTTCTTCAACCTTATGTATACCCACATCCTCAAACTCTGAATTTAAGAGTCCCCTCATGGCTGAGTAGGTCAGCTGAAGAGTGCTCACCCCGGCCTGACAGATTGCCTGTGCTCTGCACAGCAGGGACACAGAAGACTGCAAACTTGAGGAAAGGAAAATGCTGTTTTAACCACGAGCACACTGTGATGCCCAAGACTTCGGGGGTGAACAGGAGCATGCACCTCACGGGTGATGTAGGTGGGGAAGTCCTGAGCTCATGCACTGGTGTACTGGGGAAAGGCAGTGGAGGGTCGAACTCCAGCATCCCCCACCCAAAAAGGTGATGCCTTTTGCCTCTAACCTTCTAACCTGAGTGGGCTTAAAAGCACGAGGGAGAAGCCTCAGAGGAACAAAAACACCTGCAAAGGGACAGACTCCAACTGGGCTCCCAGGAAGGCAAAGTGGGGTGAATCTCACCTGTGGGGGGGGTGAGGGAGCCCACAAAGGAGTGCTGACAGCAGATGCAGACCCAGGCAAGCAATAGCTGCCTCTGTTCAGCCCCTGTAACCCCAGATAGAAATCCACCCCCTCTGGTCAGGAGGGCAGTGAAAGGGAAGGTAAAGCCTTAGCAAGGTATAGAGCGCTATCTTCCTATTATCCTCCCTCCTGCTTCATTGCCACTGATAAACAAATGTATTGCTTTATGGTGTATGACAGTGGGTAGCTCAGGGGGAAGGGAAGAACACAGGGGGTTGTCTGGGGCTACTGAATAACCCCTAACCCTTCCTGTGCACAGACAGCAAATGGAGGCTCAGGTCCATCACTCTGAGGGAGCTGCAAGGAGAGTGGAGTTAGAGGACGCTGCAACCAGCTTGCACTTAATGGGGACAAGAAACCACCTAGCATTTAGGCACTGTATTAATCTGTCTTGTGTTCTCTGTTGGGGGGCAAAAGGGCAGGCACCTCAACAGCTTCCCTTTTTAGCTTTTATACATGGAACAGATGACACATGGATTACAGCAAGGAGGAACCGCAAAGAAGAGGCCCAGGAAGCGGTGGGAGAGATGTAAAGATCTTGTGCAATAACTCAGTGGAAGGCCTTCAAAAACTAGGAAAAGTATCACCACATCTGAAGGGTGCCCACACATGCTGCCAGTCTATGGCCAAACACTACGCTGAAAGGAGTGCTACACCTGAACTGCAGGTTTCATCTAGTACCTCTGCTAAACTCAGCACTGCATGAGCCAAACTGTTCACAAGGAATAAGGTTTGGCCCTTCTCTAGGGTGCTGCTGGGTTTGAGGAAAAATATTTGACAAATAGGGCTTTTGTTCTGACAGTAAATAAGCAGAGCACTTAACAATAAATAAGCCTCCTTCAGATGCCACCCTTCCAGCAAGCACCTTTACCCTAATATTTGCTTCTATGTCTAGGTTTAACCTTATTTACAGAACATAAATCAATTTTAATGGCTCCTGCAGTGCTCCTTCCTGGTGGTTGCAGAGGATTGAGGCTAGATGAAAAGGCAAGGGAGGGAATGATGACTGTCATCATCATCTCAGCTAGGGCTGTGAGGAGAAATGAAAAACAGTATTGGTATGTGCAGTCATATTTCTACTTAGACTTAAGCATTAACCCTTCCCTTCATCCCTCAAAGTGTGCAAAAATCTACTGGGAGACTCATTTTGGAAATACATACATTCAGCACTGCAGAGGCAAAGGAAGGATGATGGGGAAGGGAAGCACTTTTTGAACAGTAAAAAAGAAAACCTTGCTGAGACCCGACATGGAGGAAATATTGACCTGAACATCACACCTGGGAGCTGCTCTAAGTTAAACACTTAAAGGCTAAAAAGCTCTGAGATCAGCAGTGGTAAATTGAATCTGTATCTTCAGCTTAGCCTAGTTTAAAATGAAAATGCCTACCTGTGGTTAACCCTCAGAGTAATACCATCACCACGATTTGCACAAAACTGGGTGGCAAACTTCTCATCCAGGAAAGCCATAGCTGAGTGTCCACCTTTGGACTCAAAGAAAGCCCCAAACAGTTTTCTGCTTTAACATGAAGACCTGTGAAGACACCCTTGGGATGATGTCCTAAGCCACACAGTCTGTGTTGTCTCAGACACAATCCCCTTCTGCATCTCTTTGCGTGCACCTTGGCACGGGGAGGTTGTCCCAGCTCAGTCATACAGTAACACCTTACAATCTTCATCCCAGGGCAGTGAGGGAGGAGTGTTTTCTGGTGCCAGCATTGGTGTCCAGTGCACCCTAAGGCTTTGATCTTGTCACCTTCTATGTGCATGTGCAAGAGAAAGTGTCATCCTTCATCCCTTCTGCATCTGGTCTCTAAGCCAGCACCAGTATTTTTAGATAGATGATGAATAGGTGTCCTGGAGTGTTATACATACATATATGTATGAAGGCATAACATACATGTATGTATGTTAAATACACATAAATGCTTGTGGGTCACAAACACACACATAAAGATGATCGGAAAAATATTCAAATGTTAAAATACAGTATCCTGGGATCTTTCAACAGACACAGCTCTGCCTAATATTCCTCTATTTCTAATCAGTCAACTTATTTTTTCCTGATCTGAAAGGGGAGAAAATAAAATAGAAGAACTAACAATCCCACCCCACCCCCCAAAAAAAAAAAACCCCAAAACCAACACCAAAACCTATTTCCTTTCTCCTCTAGATCTGGTCTGGAAACACAGGAAACCTTGGTGGGGTGGGGAGGGAAGTCTTGTGAAATATTTTCTCGATGATTAAACAGTGAAATACTGTCAAGCTACTTGTTTAAAATCCTATTTTTTTTTTCCGTGCTTCAGTTCTTCCCAATGTTCTCTATATAATAAGCATTGCAAATGAAATTACATTATTTTAAAACACACTGTAGTAGGCAATTACAATTCTGAATACTAAATGCCAATATAACATAGGCCAGATTTATTGTTGTTCCTTAACTTTGTGCCATGTTCATTATATTTTAATGAATAAGGTTTCACATTAATTTTTCAAGCCTTTTCCTTGGAATCATGCATTAGTCCTGTAATTGCATTCCAGAATTAGGTCTCTATTTACATTCTCCTCCTAAGTCGTAGAGACGAAATCTTCCTTTGAATTTTTTCCACTAAATCAGCAAAATTGCCTCTTCTTCCTATTTTTGGGAGAGTACCCCAGGGCCAGCAGCGCTCCCCCACCACACTGCCACTGGGCAGGGCACAACTGTCCCAGCAAAGACCAGTGCCCACTGCCTTCTAAGCCTGGGAGATAAGAGCAGAAGCATCATGCAAACAGCGCTTGATGTGGGATTGGAGCAGCATATTCCAGTCTGGTTACACCTGCCTGGCCATAAGGATGCCTCAGTGGCAGCCTGGATTGACCTCCTCCTCTGTAGCATTCCCAGAGAGTGCTGCCCTCCCTCTGTGGTTGTGTCCACCATCCCACCTTTCCCCAGTTTTCTCTCTTCTGTCCCCCCTTGTCAGGAAGATGCAGCTCATCTAAGAGATCTTTTCTAATATGCTGACAGCATAAAAGAATGGATGAAGGGAGCAGACAAAAGAGGACCATCGTGTGTAGGGCAAGGTGAAAATATTACAAGATGCAAGGCTTTTCACCTTGTGAATTTCTTCTCTACCTGGGACAGACTATGAAGAAACTAAGCTGATCTGAGCTGAAATTCAGGTGCTGGGCAGTAAACAGGCCCCACTTGCCAGCTGTCACCTTCCAGGGGACAGATCCAATTTCCTGGTCTCAAAGCCTCCAGCACCTCAGCAGCTGACCACAGCACTGTGTGTGAGGATGCTGGGCAGAACCAAGAGCAGGGGAAACCTTCCCTCCTCACACAGGCACTTGTTACTTCTCGTTACTCCGTGTGCTTGCAATTATTAATGGCCATAAACTTTAGGAAAGCTCATTCAATTAGAATTGCCTTTTTTTTTCCCTGAGACAAAATTAAATTGCTTTATTGCAAGACCACTCTTTTCCCTTGCTTTTTTGTGCTCTTTAGAAGAGAACAAAAATTAAGTCCTGGCTTCTGAGACATCACAAGCCACTGGGACACTGAGGACACAGGCCTGGGGACAGCCTGCTCTGTTGGTCCAGCAGGACCTTGGCACTGACTCCTGGTTATCATCTCCTCCTCCTCCTCTTCCCAAGTGCTATCCTCTTAACTCTCTCCTATCCAGAATCTCCCTGAACATCTTTATTCATTCCAAAAAGATCAGGGGCTTTCATGTATCTAACCCTTCACTTATATCCCACTTTCTCCATGCCAGAGCTTGCTATATCCTCTTTCCTCTCCACAATGCCACTTCTAAAGCTCTCCATCCCACTCACACCACGAGGGCAATGATAAATCCTCCTTTGCCTACTCCCTCCCCACCAACGCGCTCCAATCCCCAGGTGTTCCCTCCTGGCTTCTCCCCACTGCTCAGTGATTCTTCCCCCATGCTGCGGTTCCCCAACCTCCCTCCATGGCAGAGGCTTCGTTGTAACCCGCAGATCACAGCATCTGCTGATGCCAGAGACAGATACACAACCACTGAACAAAGAGCAAATCCCCTTTTACCTCCCACGCCCTCCATTTTGCTTCCATTTCATGATTTTCCCCCAAACTGACAGGCTGTTTCCCACTGACATGCTGACCTCCACGTTTCACAGCCTAGGGTTTGAACTCTGCATCGGCGCTGCTCCACAGCAAACACTTCTACCCAACTGAGCATCAAGCTTTGCAAACTCTGCCAATTACCACTCCTCCTACTCCTTCTTCCCCAACATGCATCTGCTTGTAGGGGCTGGGGAGGTACTCCTGACAGTTGACCAGAGGGCTTTCTGGAGGGCTACCAGCGTGCTGGAGGTGCCAACCTCTCTGACAGCTGCATCTGACTCCCACTGATACGCTCTTTTCTTCAAGCTGGCCACCCTGAAGAGTGTTTTGCCTGTGTTTGCAGTCAACAGACATACATAAAGCCAACCAAGTGTTTGAATCTAAGGTAGGACTACTTAGAGATGACAGATTACTGGAAAGCAAATTTTATAAAGGGGGTAATTGAGAAGTCTGGCTTTTTGGGTTGAGTACAGAGGTTCAAAAAAAATTCAGGAAAAAAACAAACTAAACCAATTAAACAACAGAAACAACCCTGAAATATCCACAGATTACTTATTTTTTAAAGCACAACTGTGTGTACTTCAAGAAAGAGAGCAGTATCATGCATAATTTAGCTGGCACACAGACGGTGCTGTTGTGTGAAATAAATAAGCATAAATTACTTAATTTGCATAACAGCAAACACCTGATTCCAGAGACAGAGCAACACTTCACACTAAGGGATGTAAAGTGCTCTTGGGCTGTTGATGTCTCACCAGAGCAAAGGAAAAACGAGCAAGCTGAAAACAGAAAGTCATCTTGCAACTTGCAGATAAATATCCATTGTACATCTATGGGGCTTGTGAACAGCACATAAACTGAACCCTGGTGTTATGATGGAGCTATAGAGGGGATCCCATTATTACAGAAAATGCTGGAAAAATGAACATGAGATGCCTACACATGTTCTTTATTTTGGCAACACAGGATTCAGTAATAAGAACAAAAATTGGGCAGCCTGGATCTTCATAGAGGAGTCTTTTCAACTTCTCAAAATTTCATTAATAGACCTCAGGTGAAAAAATACCTGTCTATTTCTGAGAGACCTCAGGAACAGAAAAAACAACTTTTTGAGGGGGACATTTCTGTTTTCTGTTTTCCTATACCACAAACATGTGACTGGAAGACTTTTATTTAAATAAATAAAATTAAAAAGTAAACTTCTGGTATCTTTATCTCCATGTCACATGAAGATTCACATGGCATTTGACCCCTACAATTTTTTTTTTGTGTTGAAACCAAAACTTTCAGGTTCTGACATATCATAGGTTTTCACATTTCTCAAAAAGTGATTTGATTAACAGCAAATAATTTATCTTCTAGGTGGTTCTTTCCTCTGCTGGAACTGGACAAGGAAAGGCAGGGTGAAGGACCACATGTTGAACTAGGTCTGCTTTAAATTTGTGACAATTTCCTTTGCTTATTGCAACCTTCAGCTTTTTGCCTGTCCACCTCAGAGTAGTCATCCCAGTGAAAGGAGACAGGACACCAACAGGACAGGCTTTTGTAAATCTGGTCAAGATTCATCTCCCAACATAGAGAAGATGAAATAAAGCATCTTTCACCTTTAGAAATGAGAGCAGCATATGCAAACAAGTCATGGGCACTGATTTCTATGAGACTGCACAAGGCTTCTTTCCTCCTATGGTTTCAACTTTCAAACTGGCCACGGGGCATAAGCATGGCTAGATCTGACCCCAACGTCTCCTTCAATATCACACACGTGCCCTTGTCTCTCCTCTGTGCAACCAGGCCGTGCAAGCAGCTTTGATTTACTTCAAGTTAAGAAACCCAAACATTATCAACAACCTTGTACTTACTGAGTTCAGCAATGCTCCCCACGCGTGTAGCAAGTAAAGACTGCTCGATGGTCCTTAGCTCTGACTGGCTGAACATCTGCACTTCCCCAGGCTTGTTTGACCTCTGCTGGTCTTTGTGAAGGTTCAGGCTGTCTGGAAGGCAGAGAACACCTACAGTGGATAAGAAAAAAAAGGATTAGTCTGATGTAACTTCTGACAGTATGGAAGACTTTGTTGCCACCACATTATATTGGGGACATTTCATGATGAAGCCTGTGTGGGCAGAGCTCAAAGACAATCAGCAACTATGACTTAATGTCACAGATGACTCATGCTCTCAGAAGTGACCCCCGTCAGCTCTTTGGAATATCCTCAAGTCATCTAGAATGTCACCTAGAGATAATTCTTGAAAGTCCTAAAGAATTGCCCAAGGAGGAGGTCAAGAGGGTTCCAAAGAAGCCTCCTAGAAACTACTCCAAACCCATGCAGTTACATTTATTAGAAAATGGTATCTCAGCAGCAGTATTTTTAAAGACCGGTTTTAAAACGAGATATGAGGCAGATGATACACTTACAGGATTTTCCTGTAAGGGAAAATCCACCAACAATTGCCAAAATAATGGACAGTATCAAGATGCTTGCAGTGTCACTGATGGGTGTTACCAGATTTCTTTTCTAATACAACTACTGGCATTTGAAGTGCTTGGGCTTCAAAAGCCCATTATGCAGAAGTCCTTACAGCTCTGAATTTTTCTGGGGCAGGACATAAGTAAAGCTACTGACATAGAATAATTTACATACACATTCATTCAGGCACAGAAGTCACCTTCTGCCATGACATCTAAACCCTCAGGCGTAGATAGAGAGCACACATTTATTAATCAAAATCACTGTCATGATAAACACCAGAAGTTATTTATAAGAGCAAATGCTGCATTACCACTCATGAGTAACAGACACATAGAAGTCCAGCTTGGAGAGCCAGCTCTTCTTCTTTCCTGTGGTCTAGCTATGGCCACACTCTCCACAGTATCACCTTCCTAGTCCTGCTAGGACACACATAGGTGGAGACCGGCTGGAGGCAGTGAAATTGTACCTCTAAGATGCTTAAATTTCATCTTATCTCTCTGTGTGATATGCAGCAATTACCTTTGAAAAGAAGCCAGAGTAGGAAATGTATTTTTTCCATTAGCTTTTACTATTACTTCCTTCTAAGTACAGGGAAGAGGTTCTGTCCTGATGGGCCAAGCAGACCTTATAAAAATACATTAAGGTGGTATACATGTTTTTCTCCAGGGGGAAGAATTTACCTAATTTCCCTACCCAGTAAATATATGGTGTCTAACTACTGATCAATAGTTCTACCAATAGGCATAACATTGGAGGCCCTGAGCAGAATGGCCACCTCAATCCCAGTTTACTTCAGTCATGAAACAGCCCCACAAAAATCACTGCATTGGACCATCACAGAACCAGGTAATGCACCTGAGAAAGGATGCTGCTCATCTCCAAAAGAGCTAACAAATAGCTCCACCAAACAACTGAGGATTCCCTCCTCACATCCATATCCCCCCTGCAAACAACTTTCTAGAAGTCTAGAAGTTGTATTTGTAGCATGAACCTAAAACCACCCACCCTAGGAGAAAAGAGGCAACGCAGGTTCAATAAGCGTGTTCAAAACAAAAAGCAGGGATATACACTGGGAAAGCCAGGACCAAAGGTCTTGTCCACCGTGGCTGGAAGGCAGCGATCTAAACCAGGATCACCCTCTGCACACAATAGCAACACCAGAACAAACTCCCTAGTAGGTAGCCTGCTTGAATGCTGGAGATAGAGGAGGAGGAGCAGCCTAGCTCCCAGCCCTGGCTCAGGTCCCTGGGGTTGTAACAACTGCAGTAAAACCATGCGCACGTATAGAAGATCACAACAGAGGAACACGACTTGCAAGGAAGCACCCTGGAGTGAAAAAGCAGGACATCTGAGACAGCAACAGGAAAGAACTAAAAACAGAGGGGGAAGGGATAAGCAGTGACAACAGCTCATCAAACAACCGCTCCAAATTCTCCTGCCATTGCTCCGTGGCCGACTTGCATAAACACCTGGCGCGCTGATCACCATTTGTATTCTGGGGATGTACAGACCTCAAGAAGCACACCACCTGGATTTAAAATGCAGACGTGCCTGCATATTTTAGTAAGTATTCTCTCCTGGAAATCTCTCTCATTTATTTAGATTATTTTTTATAATTTTAATTGGTAGAAATTAATGCAAAATTGGAAGTGTTCCCTGCAGAAAAGAGGTATGTAACTGATCTAATACTCAAAGAGATTTCCAAGAACAAGAAACGGAGCACAAACAGCTTTATGACCTCTTTAAAAAATTCATATCCAACAAGAAAATATTTGAGTGAAAACACACCTTAAGTGTGGAAAAAATAACGTTTTAAGATGCATTTACAAGTAATATTCAAAAGTTTTAATATCATATGTACATCAAGATATTTCTTGAAGTAATTAAAGCAGAGAAATATAGACATTTTATCCTCTATTTTGTATATGACTGTTCCCACAGCCGGGCCTTGTCCTTATGAACGGCCTTATGATTGGGGGTTGGGCTAGATGATCTTTCGGGGTCCCTTCCAACCCCTAGGATTCTGTGATTCTGTGATTAATTACTCTCTTCTTTAGTGATGGGAGGATATTCTTAGAACGAAATACAAAAATGCACAAATGTTCAAAAACATAGCAAATTATAGGATACATCACACCAAAGGGCTTTGCTTGGGTTGGAGGTTAGCAAAGACACGCCGTAGCCAAACACGATACTTACACACCAGCTTCAAGACTGGAATTGACCACCAGTGGGGTGATGGAAGACTTGTTTCTAGCTCTCAATTTTGCTGATCTAGTTTTTGCCAGAATGCGGAAAGGGAATTCTATGGTTCAGGCATAAAACTCTGGCACTTTTCTAGTTTCAACTGTTTTCCCAAAAAATTATGAAATAAAAGGAAATTAAATGCTTTTAGAAGAAAAAAACCCACTCTCGCTTAATCAGTGGTTGATGTAAAGCTCAAACTTGCTGATGAAAGACTACAGCGGGGCATTGCTCCCCAGATAGAAGAGAGGAAAACAAGGGAAGGGGAAAAAGAGGTTAAAAATTTGTGACTATAAATATTTTTTTATAAATACTAACATTTAAATAGCCACCACCAGCTTTCACTGGCTTGGCTACAGTTCAACTTCCTTATTTTAATTCTCATCTGACTGGGTGACCCAGGGTGTCAGGCCATCTAATTTAATAATTATTTATTTTATTTTCCCCTTGAACAGTTGGACTAGATGATCCTTGAGGTTCTTTCCATGGTATTATATGATTCTATGTATTATCTGTTTGCTTCTTCAGCTGTGGCTTCACCCCTACTGTGTTGTACTTGACAAACAGCTGAGGGTCTCAAAGTTTCCAACAGTCTGAAAAATAGGACTTTTTCCCCCTTATTTTTCTGGCTATTGCTGCTGATGCTATCTGCCATTCCACAAAGCTTTCTGCGCAGTGTCTTCAGAACTCAATGTCAGTATCTCTCAACCAGCACTGTTCCTTTTTGCAGTTACTCAACCCTGTGTGCTTCTTTGCCCAGTATTTTATCCCCCTTCTTCCCTCCAACTCACTAGAGTAGAAATTTAACAGTCAGTTGTTGCCTGATGAATATAGGGCCAGACTCACTCAGCTCGCCCCTGGCTGCTCTGTGACACCCAGCAATGTACAGCAGCCTACATTGCGTCTATGACTGCTGTGAACCACTGGAGCAAAGCAACACAACCAAAGCACTCAAGTGTATTTGGATTTTTTCTCCTTTTTTGGTCCTTCCCCTCATCTGTACATTCCCCCTGAGGCAGGGATCTGCCTAGGACTCATCTGCAAGGAGACATGACCAGAACGGGTGATACCCCAAAATTGCCTTATTCACTTTGCCCTTGGCCTCAGGGTACCCTGTAGGTAAAAGACTGAAGAAAAATGCAGAGAATACATTTTAAAATCATCAGGATGCCAAAAAAAAAAGTCATAGTGACAAGCTCCTAATGCTTCCCCTCCCAAATCTCCAGAGAAAAAACAACATCATAGGGAAAATCTGATGTATCATTAATACACTCCACATTTTCCCTGCCCTCTGGGCTCAGCTGAAACACAAGACAGAGCTCAATCCCCAAGGACTTAAAAATCCCAAACCAAAGAAGTATTGCAGCAAATGAGAGTGTGAAGTCTGAAGATGCCCAAAGTTTAAAAAGTAGTTGTTATTTTAAACCTACATGCAAACTCATCCAAAGCCTGGGGTACATGGAAACTTTATTCCAGTTTCACCATGCACATTCCCACCTCTTGGGACGCACCACTGCAAGACAGATTTTGACACAAATATATATACATTCCTGCATACTCATTTAAGAGCTTGACACACAGCTGCCCTTTCCATCCTTATAGCATGACAGAAATGAGTGTGTCTCACAAAAACATCCCCAAGTCAGCACCTAGCAGCAACCCTGGTAGAGTTTGTCCCTGCTCCTCAGTGCCTTCCCAACAAAACAGGCTGTGGGACCAGATGGCCAAGAGCAACTCCAACACCAGACACAGCAGCAGTTGTGTGACCTCTTCATGCTTCAGGGAGGGAGAAATATGGGGTTTGTAGCCCAAATCTTGCCTAAATACAGAGAAATAATAAAAAAATAATATATATATATATATCTCTAAGCCCCCTCCACTGCTTCTGTATTTAGACAGATATCCGTATTTATTTATATACCAGCTGATGCAAAACATTTGATTCCTGAAATGCTGGCACCTATGGTGCTCATACACCATGGCCAGCAACTGGACTTCACTTTCTCTCAGTCACAGGAGGCTGCTGGCTTTCTGTGGGCCATGCATTGCTCTTGGCACTGCACAGCTATTTGCATCGTGCAAAGGCAGATCAAAAGGCAAAACCAGAAAAAAATTAGACAAGCAGTCTTTTGTGTACCACTATGAATAACTACACAATGTGGAAAAAATAGTGAAAGGGCAAGTCTGTTTATTTGGAACAGGCAGTAGAATTTGGGGCAAGGCTGTACTGAATTCTCAAAAATCTCATAGTATGGTCCCAAACCAGATTTGACACCTAGAGCAGCATTTTCAACCTCAAGTCCAATTGAGGAGAAAAAGAGATGGAATCTAAACTTGCAGTTCTGGTTACTGCAGGTCCAAAGTTACTGCTCCAACCTTCTTCCTATTCTCACCTATTGTAGACATGCTCCAGCACCATAACCATCCTATATTTGAAGCTTTTACTTGTATTTCAAGGAGTTTGAAGACATTTAATCAAGCTATTGCTTGAGCATACAGCAAATTCACCAAGACCAAACAGATATATTAACTATCAAACAGATATATTAACTATCATTCAGCTTTTGCACAGAATCACAGAGTTGGTATGGTTGGAAAAAACCTGTCAGATCACCATATCCAACCATCAACAACTCACCATCCCACTAGAGCATGTCCTGAAGTGCCTCACCTACACATGGTTTTAATACCTCCAGGAATGGTGGTAAATATATCTATAGCTGTATACAAAGTGACAGACTACGGGAAGTAAGAAGTCTGCACCACCTACATTCATGGGTCTGTGATCCCTAACGTTACCCATGTTTCAATTGGTTTGGCCCTTCCCTCTCCCTCAACATTCAAATCCCATGGTCTAAACCAAATTTCTAATGAGATTTAATGAATAAAAATGCCCACTGCACAAGAAGATTCAAATTAGCCATGCTGAGGCATCTAGCAGAAACCCAACACAAATGTGTTTGTTTTGCCTAAAAAGATAAGTGCTGTAAAGACTATAAAATATTTTTTTGCACATTTCACTATTCATTCCTTTGGAAAGAGTGCCAAATTTCTTCATTTATTAATTTAGAGTGTGGATAGAATCATGAAGGCTTTAATTAAGTGATTATACTTTCAAGAGAAAATAACTGAAAGAATCTTCATCTTCCCTCTTTATCTATTACATCTTAAGCGAGCGTACATATCTGGAAAACAGCATATACTCCCACTGCAAGGAACAGCTGGATCCTACTACAAAAATTAACACATGTCTTATGAGGAAAGGATGAGAGACCTGGGGCTCTTTAGTCTGGAGAAGAGAAGACTGAGAGGGGATTTGATAAATGTTTATAAATATCTGAGGGCTGAGTGTCAAGAGGAAAGGGACAGCCTCTTCTCACTCGTGCCCTGTGACAGGACAAGGGGGAATGGATGTAAGCTGGAGCACAGGAGGTTCCATCTTAACATGAGGAGGAACTTCTTTACTGTAAGAGTCACAGAGCACTGGAACAGGCTTCCCAGAGAGGTTGTGGAGTCTCCTCTGGAGATTTTCACGGCCCACCTGGATGTGTTCCTCTGTGACCTCTGCTGGATTATATGGTCCTGCTCTGGCAGGGGGGTTGGACTCAAAGATCTCCACAGTCCCGTCCAACCCCTGACACCCTGTGATCCTGTAATTAAGTGTACAAAACAGATAATCAGGCAAATTGCTGTAAAAAGCAAGCCTGAAAATGGTAGTTGACCTGGACAGTCTCCAAAACATAGTGTTGCAGATTATATTGGTCAAGTTGCTGTTTCACTTAGATCCTAACAAGTCTATGGGTCCGGATGGGATTTATCCTAGCGTACTTATGGAGCTGGCACAAGAGCTGGCTAGGCCGCTCTCCATTATTTATCACTGGTCCTGGCTAACTGGGGAGGTCCTAGATGACTGGAGGTTGGCCAGTAGGAGGATTCAGAAAACTACAGGCCTGTCTCNAGGGGGGTTGGACTCAAAGATCTCCACAGTCCCGTCCAACCCCTGACACCCTGTGATCCTGTAATTAAGTGTACAAAACAGATAATCAGGCAAATTGCTGTAAAAAGCAAGCCTGAAAATGGTAGTTGACCTGGACAGTCTCCAAAACATAGTGTTGCAGATTATATTGGTCAAGTTGCTGTTTCACTTAGATCCTAACAAGTCTATGGGTCCGGATGGGATTTATCCTAGCGTACTTATGGAGCTGGCACAAGAGCTGGCTAGGCCGCTCTCCANGGCCTGGCAGAGAGGGACCTGGGAGTTCTGGTTGACAACCAGCTGAACATGAGCCAGCAGTGTGCCCAGGTGGCACGGAAGGCAAATGGCCTCTTGGCTTGTATCAGGAATAGTGTGGGCAGCAGGTCTAGGGATGTAATTCTCCCCCTGTACTCAGCACTGGTGAGGCCTTACCTCGAGTACTGGGTGCAGATCTGGACCCTTCTCTTCAGGAAGGACAGTGAAGTGCTGGAGTGGGTCCAGAGGAGAGCGACAAGGCTGGGGAAGAGACTGGAGGGAAAGTCTGATGAGGAGAGGCTGAGGGAGCTGGGGTTATTCAGCCTGGAGAAGAGAAGACTGAGGGGGGACTTTATCCCTTTCTACACCTACCTGAAGGGAAGCTGTAGTCAGGTGGGGGTCAGGCTCTTCTCCCAGGCAGCTGGTGACAGGAGAGGGCATGGCCTGAAGCTGCACCAGGGGAGGTTTAGGTTGGATATCAGGAAGCACTTCCTCACGGAAAGGGTGATTAGACACTGGAATGGACTGCACAGGGAGGTGGTGGAGTCATCATCTCTGGAGATGTTTAAGAAAAGACTGGATGCTGCACTTGGTGGCATGATTTAGCGGACGTTATGGTGTTAGGTCATAGGTTTGACTAGATCTCAGAAGTCATTTCCAGTCTCAATAATTCTGTGTAAATGCTCACCTTACCTAGGATGACTACATTTAGGAGTAGGAAATCCACTCAATCATCTTTTTTTTAATTATTTTTTATAACGGGAACACGTGACTAGAAAATTTTTGAGTCCAGTCTCATGTTCTCATAAAGAATCACATCAAGTTCCAGACCTCATGAAATATCCAGTGAAGAGAAATCCATTTTCTTCCACAAGCTCATGTAGCAAAACATACCCCAGCACCAGAGGGCAATCCCAATATCTACAATTTAAAGGCCTATGGGAAAAAACCAAAAGGGACAAAAGTAATGCCAGCTGCCTCTGCAGTAACAAAACACTTCACTGAGTGCAAATCCCAGATGGCTGGTATTCTGACATGTGGGAGGAACTCTCCTGACCCCACGTTTTTCAACTGTGAAAACCATGAGTTGGTTCACACCAGATCTTGAAGTGGTGTGGGATCACCAGCACCACATCCTCAGCATCCCAACACCAACGCACAGGAGCTGGTGAACACGAAGCAACACAAACAACCACGCAGAAGCTGAAACTTGGAAAGAAACCCAACAATCAGACTCTGTTCTTTGAAGCAACCTGAAGCACCATGACACCTTAGCTCAGCCTGTCAACCTGGCCAGCAAGGCAGATGGAAAACATCTTGACTTCTTACAGGAATGAGACTACAGGGAAAACCTTAAAGCTAACCATATCAGCCAGCTTTCAGTTAACGGAAGACCTGGAAAGCATTCAAGGTAAGGAGTGCAAAGTGCCTTCTTTCCACACATTCCAGCCTGATTAAATAACAAGGAGTGGCTTTGCATGGAGAAAATGCGAAGCACTTGGGAAAGCTAGGTGGTCATAAAAAGTGTCCAGCCAGAATCAGTCTTACAGTAGGCTGAGAAGCCCAAATGAGGAAGGGTGGAACAGGCATAGTAATCAGATCCAAGAGAGCAAAGGGACACTACTTTATGTTTCTTTAACACCCAGTACCAATGACATTAATAAGCGTTATCAGCTCTACACTTAGCCTCAAGACACTGGCATTAATCAGTTAAAGTAATATTCACGTCCAATTTATGGATGAAGTGAAAGTAAAGCATGAAAGAACTTAGTAACTACTTCAAGGTGAAATACAAAACATCAGAGAAAACCAGGAAAAGAGCATAATGCCCCTAGTTATGCAGTGTAACCACAAGAGATCACCCTTTCTCCTGGAAAAATCAGAAGATCAAATAAATAATGTTTAAAAATGAAAGAATCAAGAGCCTAATAAAATCTACTAAAAAATGACCAACAGCACCAACCACTGATAAATGACAAAAAGAAGTTTTTAAAAGTCTACACACTCTGGGTTCTCACCAACAAAAATCTTCCACTTCCAGAACAACCGCAAAGAACAATCATCAGAAGGGTAACTTTTTTTTTAATTATTTAATCTATCCAAGTCTGGAGGTTTTGTCTGAGCAGTTTTGTCTCTGGCTCCTTGCAACTGGAAATTTTAGTAGCTGCATATCTGCATTTTTTTTTTCCAAAGACACATCATCGTTTTCAGGGTAGTGTCCCAGCTGAGTTGGATTTGATTTTATCAAAAGCCAGAATGGATGATCATTGTCCAAAGCACAGAGTACCTCTGTTAGGTATTAGAGCAGGTGATATAGGAAGATGAGATAATAGAATTGTATTACAACATGTGACTGTGACATCTTCTCTTGTAAGAAGTTTCTTAGCACAACACATTCTACTTAATTGGGATGTCCTCCTTATTAGGATCCTTCCAAAGGCAATCGTTTCAGCCTAATGATAATGAGTTGCAATCACTGCACAGAAGTAACAACAATTCAACTAAATTAGGATATATTCTGCTAGCACCAGGCAGTTAAGTGGTGCACAACCAAGTGGAACATAGGATAGATTTGATTGTTTAGGCTATTTTATTACAAAACGGAGAAGAATCAGAGAATTAGATCTGACTAAACATAGAAACTCAGCTCCCAAATCACCGGCTACAGCTTTACATTTATTTTTAATAGGATATAGAAAAATTAAAATTTTGGTCCTGCCAAAATCAGTTGCAAAACTTCAATATCCTCAAAACCAGCACCGAAACAAAAACCCCAACCAAAACCAAAAAAAAACCACCCAACCAAACACACACAGCGAAAGTGAAGCAAGCCAGTTCACAAACAAGAGAAAAACCAGAGATGCATCTCCTCACATTCCTCTCAAGGTCTCTCCCAGTTCCCTTAAGTGGTCTTTGTGGCACTGTCATTGGGCAAGCAGCAGCAGATGCTGCCTACCAGTGCATATCCATGGGCTGGACAGAAAACATGTGGGCTGAAGGCACGGTGATCTGCAGCTGATGCAGTATCTGTATCCCCCTTGCTTTCCCTAATGAGGGGACCGATGTGCACCACACACCTTCACCTACCTGTGATTTTCAGCATCGCTCTTCCTGCTGCTCATGAAGGAGCATTTTATCAAGTTTGAACAGGAAAATTGCACAACAGCACACTGTGCTCAGCCACGCTATTCCACTGTCACAGTGACCATAAAAGTTTCACTGTGAGCTGCAATTTTTTTGGCAGAGAGACGTTAGAACTGACACAGCACATTTATTTCACATCAAGTACCCATCAACTCAAGACTAGCTTGATCTAAGCTATGCTGCCCTGGAATTAGTGATGTGGAGGAGAAAGGTTTTCTATCACATTCTTTGACAGGAGGCACCCAGATACAGAAAATAAATTCCAAAATGCCAGTATCCTCTTCCTTCTCTGCTACATGCAAATAAATGTAATACATGAAGCCCTCAGTGTTTTGATCCAAGCAGAAGTTAAGAGGTCATGGGGATTTTGATGGAAGAGAAGGGTATGATGAACACGCTCGGGGATATGACTTAGTGGTGGACTTGGTAGAGGAGGGTTAATGGTTGGACTTAACGACCTTAAAGGTCTTTTCCAACCTTGATGATTCTGTTCTGTAACACGCTCGCTGTGCCAGATAGGGAGAAAGCTCAGAGAGATGTAGATCTGATGGTACCCAGCCTAACCGTGAGATGGCTCGTGCAGCTAGAAGCACGTACTAAAGATAGAAGACACATGCTCAAGGTGTTAGAGGAAGTGAAGTGCTACAGGCATGGACTCTGGACATGCACAGGAGTACTAAGTCATGCAAAAATGACTTTTGCTAAAACAGGCACAATCCCCTATTCAATCAAGAGCTCGCCTTTGAGTCAGAGAAAATGACAAACCTGTTAATGGGTTTTATTTCAGAGAAAAAGGCCTGTCAGCTGATACCAGCAGAACAAAAGGATCCGGTGATTCATAGCTTAATATGCCTTCCCAGGGACTGTAATTTCCTTTATTCATTGCCATCAGCCCCCCAGAATGCCCAGCCACGATAAGACGACTTCCCCTTCAGCAACCCTGATGTGGGCATAGCCTGAAAGCCCAACGGTGCCGATGCAGCACCTCTCCTAACCCAGGCTGGTCTCACCAGTGTCTGACAAGAAAACACCTGGAGGCAGTTAAGCACTACCATATGGTACACCAGCAGCGAGTTTCTCCTAATGATACTATTTTGGACTTCTTCTTAAGAAGAGAGGCTGAGTATTTCAATTACAAATTAACTCATGAAAGCATATAATCCCACCCAAGACCTACTATCCAAGCAGGCTCTCATACCAGGTACTGCAGCTATAGTAAAGCTTACATATACAAAATGCTCGATCCAAGAGAGCACTTTTTCCACTGTTTTCTCTGTGTGTTACCATTCCTTTGGCATAGGTACCATGTGTCAGATGACTTCAAGGTCGGACACATCATTGCAAAAACACTGATGTGCTCACATTTCTGAACAGTTGCACTGAATACTATACAATACACTTGGCAAGAGTGCTTCGAATACTTTAAAAAACACCTCCTCCATTTGCTTCAATATTTGCAAAAATTAGTATGCTTTTTGCAGGAGAAGGAATTGTTTGCCAAAATTCCTCCTTTCGCTTTGGAACACCATCAGCTTGTAGAAAACTCCACGAGTAATACATAGGGGAGCAGACAGTGCTGAGACTGAGCATGGGGTATTCCCATTATAGTTACCAACTGCACCCTTCACTTTTCACAGGGGGGCACGGCAGCACCAGCTGGAAATGGGATCAAAGGAGCAGGACAAGGTGCCTGCAGTCTATGGAGAAATCACCGCCTAGCACTTGAGAGCCAGTTAGGTACGCGAAACCTTATGCAAACCATACGGCCGGGAATAAAGATGGTTTGCAATTCAAACTGGTGAAACACTTGACCTTAGAAGGATAGGGTGGCTGGCTGATGGAAGAACAACACCCCTTTCTTCAGAGCTGGGTGCTTGCTGTTTGCTTTGCAAGTCCCTTCCATGAATGCCGAAGCCTCGGGCTCTGCCACAGGCAATGCTGCCATATTGCCAAAAGCAGCTAAAACCACTACTGTCCTTCAACTTTGAACAACTAAATCATCAGCACAAAGGTTTCTGAGAAGGCATTAGGTTAAGTTTTGAATAAAATAAAATAAAAAGTAAATACCATTAGTAAAGTGCAGTTGGTAGGGTATTAAACCCTAAAACACAAGAACATGTAGGGGTTGCAATGAATCCCCCAAGCCTATGGACACTTGACTAAACTTCTACTGCTGCCTCATGTTGCCATGTGTCAGCAGGGCAATGCAGGCAGCTCTGGCAGAATTCCTCCTGACTTTGTAAGGGTCGTGTTTTTACCCCTGAGCAATGAGTTTTGGGTAAACTCGAGCGTGCGGTAAAGGTTAAATAATTAGAATTTCCTTTCAACTGCTTGCACAGATGAGTATCAGATCAGCCACTCCACCCTCAGCATGAAAGCCCAAGCTTAATGAAAGTAAAGAATGATAAGATATTTTAGAAACACAAGCTGCTATTTACTGGCTTTAGGGTACTATCCCATCACCTCAAGCATTTTATTATGCTCCCTCCCACCGTGCTAAGGATAGCACTGTGCAAACGGATTACCACAGCAGGATAAAAACCAACTACCCTTGAAGGTATATAGATTCATAAAATCATGGAGTGATTCTACGCATATGGTACAGGACTATGGCAATCTCCTGTACTGTCAGCAGCCCCAGAGCAGGACATGTCCTACAGACCCCCAGCAACTCCGTCCAACCAGGTTTGCTACATCATTTGGGGTATCCCTAGGAGGCAAGATCTTCTTGAGCACAGATATTGACAGCTGTGATCTGCCTGGGACCAAGATACCCATCTCACAGCCTCAGTAAAGAAGTAACCCACTGCCTTCAGCATGTGCTTCAGTAGTTTTTTTGCCACGTATTTAAAGGCAAATATTCACCTAAAAAGCTCACTGACTGGAAACCCTGCATGCTGGCCAGATGACAGTCCTTTCTAAAAGTAACCTTATGTTCTTCAAAAATTCCACTTGGCTTAATAAATAGAAATAACTTGTTAATAGCACAAATTTCACCATCCAGATCTTTGATATAGACACCTACAACAATAAATCAACTCTGACCAGGAAAGTTTAACCTATATAGCTTGATATATGGTAAAGTCATTACAGAAAAGGAAAAAAAAAATTACAAGAAGAGATATCAGGCTACATGACTACATTTTATGACCACATGCTCTACAATACTGGCTGAACCTATATCAAATAATTCAGGTTTTACAGAGCTTTTGGACAACCTCTTCCCACCCAGGCATTCTACAAACTGTACTCAGGTGCATGAGCTCATTACATGGCTACCAGTTTCACTTAAAAATGTTTTTAAAAATTACTTTGCAGATTTTAATACTTTTTTTTTAATCCCTGCAGAATATCCATTTGTTTATTCTGAATTTTATACTATCAAGATACAGTTTTATTCCTGAAGTATCTCATTTTTTGAAAAAGATGCCCTCTATTATCTTCCCCAGAACAAAATGGCTGCACATTTATTCTCTGAGAGGTGAAAGGTCAAATCCAGTTTTCATTTACCCATAATCTTCAGATCTGAACCTCCATGTTATTCACCTCCTCCACTGTTTCACCTAGATATTCACAAACAGACCAATAAACTTCAAAAACCCTACAATCAAGGAATATGGTAATTTCTATACCAGACACTTCTCCAGTGCACTGAACAGACGGTAGTTAATGAACAGATGCTCACTATTTTATCTCTTTGGTTCAGTGTGGTCTTTGGCATGACTTTGACACAACCCCATCTTATCCATCCTCTGCTTCAAGTAAAATACAATGCTGTTTCCCAGAGGCTCACCTCTTCCCACGGGTGCCCTTGAGAGGATGGAGACACATACCTGGTGGTGCCTCAGCTACCCTGTGGAGCTGCTTCACCTCCAAGCGTAGCTTCACAAGACCTCCCACAATACTTAAGCACCAAAACTACAGCATGGAACAAACTGTGAAGCTGGTTTTGCCCCACAGCCTCAGCCTTGGAAACAGCTGAGACAACTCAGCTGAAATTAAAATAAAGAAGAAAAAAAAAGAAAACAACAAAATACTTTTCTTTCTAGGGCAGTCACTTCCCTCAAAAAGTTAATGCTGTTGGAATAGATCAGAAGCAACTGACAAACTGAAATCGGGGACACATCATCAGCAGGTAGCTCTAACAGTAGGCCATGCTAAGTGCCGTGCAAGCTACATCTCATTTGCTGATTTTATTTAACCTTTTCTCTCTTAAGCAGACTGAAGAAACCAAATGGTATTTGGAAACTTCCAGACACAGCTTCCGTGGGTCAGCATTACAGAAGGGATAAGCTGTCAGAGCAGCAATATACCCTATGAAGGGCATAGAAATGAAATGTAAAACCCAGAAATCGATTCAAGTCAAAAGCCCAGCTAGAAAAGAACCTACATATAATAAACCAGTACAAAGTAAACTCATCATCATATTCCATTTTCCCAACAGTCAAACTCCATTTCCATCACTCGGGTACAGGCCACAAGCAGCCGCCTGTTCACGACGTGTTTTCCCTCATCTTGCCTGCATACAAACCTCCACTTTATTTTTCACTAGCCTCACTCATGACAGCTACCTTCCTTCAGCTACCCACTCCTCAGCATCTTCTCCAGGGCTGCAACCACAACAGAGGTGCCCAGTCCTTTTCCTGTGAACATCATCTTATACCCAAAACAAATCAAACCGAAGGGTCAACCTGGAAGTCCTTGCTGGAGGTGGCTACAGCTCCTAAACTAAGCTGTACTTATCCACAGAGAATGAGGTGAGAATAAGTACAATAAAGTGTTCCTTCTTTTAGATTTCTTAATAGTAACAATGATATGAACCACAGGAATTATAAGAGAATTATGAAGTTCATAATATTTGGAAGAGCCACTGATTCAACGAGAACTACTATTGTGTAGCATAAAGTACACCATGAAATGTTAATTGCAATGCACAATACTGCAACAACTCCAGGAATTATAAGCAAGTTTTCATCATCTCAGCTGCATGTCATGTGGAAAATGAACAAAAATAGACTAAATTTCTAGTTCTAAAATAAAATAAATTTGCAATTAATCATTTCAATTCTATTCTAGTGAAAATGCAGACCTCTACAATTTAAATCATTTGTAGTTTCATGGCCTCCAGCCAGGAGCGGACAACACACTGCCATTGACCCTAGCCACAGGGACTGCCACAGCAGGCCAAGAGTGATCTATGAGCTTCATTAAGAAATTTAAATCGAGTTCGTATATATACACACACATACACAGAGTGAAATTAAAGTAGGCACTTCCCAGAGAGTACCCTCTTCTGGAGAACTGTCACTTGGAGCTCATTTGCCCAGAAATATGTAATCAAGAAGGTAACTCTTAACTTGCTGCTAAGAGTTTGAATATGTGTTGGACTTGGTTGTGCACAGAGACATCTGCAGGGCCACCTCAGCCTATACCCTTCTTGGAGGATGCTTGGTGATGGCAGCGAACATGCAAGAAGTGAGGTATGATGCCTGTCCCCTGTTTATCTCTGCATTTATTTCATCTCAAGAGTTAATGGGCAACAGGGTCCAACTCTTCTCCTAGAAGCACCTGTTTTCATGGGAGGGTGAAGCCACAGCAGAGTGCCAAGAATGCTACTGTACAAACATCTGACATGTCCTCAATGTAGCACATGGAGCACCACCCCATCAGCAAGAATCTACTGTATTAATTAAATTGATGCAAATTCACTGGTTGCTGTGGTCTTTTAAACTAAGTTTTAGTGCACTCAGGGACAAAAATATACTGTCTAGCTACAGAACATTCATAGGAAGAGGTGAACTGTTCATTTAAATGGGGAAAAAAATCATTTTCTCTTGCACTGTGATATAAGCTACACAGACACGACACTTAAAAGACACATGTCATGTGGGTCATCTTTTCTGACATGAGGTTTGCCTAATGAAGACAGACAGCCCTTCTGGCCCAAATTCCTTATGTTCATCAAGCCTCTAGGTGACTAACAATAGGTTTAGTGGACATTCCGAATGTTTCGCTGAGTAAGAAGCTTGCTTTTTACCCTGGCAGAGATGGAACAGCCTCCCTTCTCCCCAGCTCTTGCAGTGGAAGCGTATGGCATGGTAATGGCAATATTCCAAAATATGCAGGTCACCATGAATATGGCTGAAGCAGACAAATCCTTCAGTGTGAGAACTGCAAGACCATATTTTATGAAAAGAAATTTTGACGGAAGAGGTGAGAGTGGGTTTTTTTTGTGTGTTTTTTTTGTGCATGTGGAAATTGTTATTCTTGGTATTTCCAGAGCACAGAGCACAGCAAAGCACTGAAACACTTTCATTTAATACATCTTTAAGTTCCTTCCTCAGATAGTTTCATCTTTGTTGAGCACGCAGGGGGTATTCTTTGTTCACCGAACACAGGCATTTTTACTTAGCTTTCAAAATAATTTGTGAGCATAGATGTCACTGATATTGATTTAGCATATGACCATGGGCTCTTTCCCCACCTCTGTTTAAACAACCAGTACTTGAAACTTAGAATTTACAATGAACTTTGCTGTCAACAAACAACAACAAAGACCCCAACTGAAATAATTTAAAAGGATGAGTGTAAGAATCACTGCAAAAGCAATGACAACGTGACAATATGAATGCCTTTGAGACCAGTTCTCCACTGGGAGCTCAGGTTTTACCCTACCTTCAATCATATAAACATGAAATATTCTACCAGATTTAAGTATTCTCAAGTAACTGTGACTTTGACCTGATCATGAGATAAAGAACCACTGGAAATTTTGAGACATGTTTTTTTTCTTCAGACAGATCTGGAAAGAGGAACTGGAAACTGTCCTTCAGTTTTGGTTATGGACTGATCATAAAGCTGCCACTTGCACAGTTCACCCTTTGGAGTTTTTAAGCAAAAATTTTTCCAAAAGGATCTGATTCAGAAAATGCAAATCCAGCAGTATGTCTCTCCACAGCACACAGTTAGAGGAACAAGATGCAGATGCAGACACAGACTGCCCTGAACTAGTTTCTCAGGATCTATAGCCTTGATCTTCACATACTTTTGAAAAATTCAATCTGAATTGTTCATACACATACAAAATACATTCTGAGATCTGAACATCATGGCGGAGGGCAAAGAAAGATATGACTGCTAGAGATGGTTTTTGCAGCTCTAAGGAGAAATGGTATTCTTGGGGTGACTTCAGAATCATGGGAAATATGCAGGATGAGGCAATGGCTTTCATGTGCAAGGGGAAATATGATTAAAATGTCCTTAGACACATAACTGAAGAGTCAGCACAGACCAATACCATGTAAACGAGAGAGATAAGATGCTCATGAACTGTGATTTATCAATAGGGCCCATGAGATTAATGCAAGCAGCTACAGAGAAGGAAAACAAAACAAAAACCCCACATAAATGGTGGAAAAATCTCACACTAAGACACTGCATTCTTTTAGGGAATGAACCAACAACTGAGTGTGCAGTAACATTTCTGTTATCTACCATCCTCTACAAGCTAATAGTAACTGACTGGTCATGGCAGCGACATAAAAGGACAGCTCACTTGAAGCAAAGACCAGCTTGTGCTTAATTTTAGCTGTACAGCAAACTTTCATTTAGGTGCTTCAGAAGCAGACTAACCAAGAAATTACTGAAGTAAATCATAGGGACACATTCAAAATATGCAATACTAACACGGAGAAATATTAGGCACCTTGGGGGCAGCCAGAATGTGAATGTCTTCATCCAAAGATGACAGTGTCCAGAGCAACAACTAAGACAATTTCCTGTCCAAAGACAGGAAATATATTAAAGCTAGGTGGAGTCAAACATGTTTTTGCCTCCTAGGTGGACTTGGGCAGTTCATCTACTGATCATGAAGCCTTCAGTCCCAAGCAAACCCCAACTCATGTAGCACGCAGTCTCAGCCACGCAGGCTTCTCCCAGGTGCCTAAGCCACCACATTTCCCCCAGAACTAACAGGCCCATGGTGTCCCACCACCTTGCCATCTAGGTGCAAGGCATTTGGCTAATGATTAATTATTTGACTAATGTCCTATTAGAATATCAAATCCAGAGGTTCGTGGCACACGCTGGAAAAGCTGCTGGGGACCAGGGGACTTTGGAATGTGGCAAGTGACTCCCAGAGGCACACAGAAAACCTGCTGTGCAGGGGCTCAGCTGGTGGCAAACACCAACAAGCTAGCTGCCCCTGGAAACCCTGTTCCAGCGACAGCTCCCCTCGGGTACATCTGTGCCTGTGCCAACACCCACTCTTTATTCATCTCCATCTGTCAGTTTATTTTGGCCGTTGACCAAACCTCCACATGCTGCAGCCTACAGCTGGGAATCTGCTCGGGTGGCAGGGGAACAGCACGAGGGTTATGGCACAGCCACACCGCTGCTGGCCAGCCCGAGAGCGGGGCAACCAGCACCGCCATCAACCTGGGCTGGCTCCCCCATCACTTCAGGAGGGCTCTGCAACAACTGCAGCCTGTGAGAACAAAGTGACCTCCTTTGTCCTGCTGGGGGATGTATGTGACATCTGTAGGTGCTGTGGTTTGCAGGCTGTGGTTACAGGCATAGAAACGAGCTCGGTTTTTCGCTCACGTAGCTGTGCATGCTGCTGAGCATCCTCTGGCTTTGAAGACCCATCAGGGCAAACCAGCTCTGCATCAGTGGGGGTTTGTGAAGCGCATTGCTGAGTTTGCTTTATCACCACAGACTAAATGCTACTGCAGATGACTTCCATAAAATGAGATACAATGCTGTAATAAAGGAAACAATATTTACCAAGATAGTTAGAACTTCATTTTCAATATATATCTTCAAAACAATTAACTAATATTAGGGCATTAATTTTCCTCAGACCTGCATGTCTCTGGAACATATGGCCTCTTATTTTACACAACTAAGGTGTAATACTTCAAGCCTGCTGCCTTTAATGGGAATGAAGATACACCAGTAGCTGCGACAAGACCAGAGCTCAGAGATCTTAATCCACCAGCCCAAACCCTCTTCTTTATAGAAGGTGAGAGTCACCAGCAGGGTAAAACGGGGTGTGAAATGCTCCCTGGGTGAAGCAAACAACCCAAGGCTCACTGTCACAACCATGCAGCACGAACGATGCACCCAGTAAATGCTTTAACACATAGATCCAATGAAGGTTCACTAAAAAAAAGCAATATTCTACCTTGATGCCACACAAAGTGGACTCACCCTACTGAGTGAGTCCACTAATGAGGAGCATGCTGCACAGAACCAGCAGGATGGGAAGAGCAGCTTTGATCCTGCAAGGAACATAGGTTTTGTCCAGGTCCCAGGTCTACAGCATGTGCAAGCTCTCCAGAGCACACCTCCAAAATGAGCTGGGGGCCAGGATACCCACCTCCAGTTGCAGTCTGCCACGGATGCCTGCTTGGCTTCTGAGAAGCCCACAGACATAGACATTCCTGTTTATGCAGCACAGCTCTTCTCAAGGTGCTTTCTAAATGTTACTGAAACTCACTGCCATGGCATCACCAGTATTACAGAGGAGTACACTGGGGGGCCAATAGCTTTAGCAATAAACCAGTTCTCAGAAGAAATGGGGAAAATGGAGCCTTCATGGTGGCTTATTTAAACACAAGCAATCACCTTGGCCTGGGGCAGCAGAAGGGTGTGCACTCTGCTCCTTGGGTGCATTTCAAAGAAAACTGCTATTCAGGGGTGAAAACAAAGTGCTTTTAAAAAATACACCCTTTGCCCAGTGCTGCAGTCTTTAATAAATCCAGATGTCTAATATGTCAATTCTTAAAACCACGCCTTGTAAAAAAAAATATAACAAATATATATCTCAAAAGAAAAGTGTGAGGAGGAAAGCATGCTTTATATTCATTGAAGAGCTCACCAAACTGCAGAGCCTACCCAGGAGATTCGAATGTAAAATAAAAATACAAAATACAGAGATTTCAAATCATAAAGAGAAATTTCGAGGGCAGCAAAACGTTATGAAGTAGGTTAGAAGAACTGTTTTAACAGTCTCAAAGATACTTTTAAACTTTTCATTATTAGGAAATCCAAATGTCAAAAAAATCCCCAAATTGGCTTAAAAATAAATACTTTTTTTTTTAATGAACAAAAGTGGAGTTCTTTCATTTGCTTCTTTATTTCCACAACTTTCAGCACATGCTCTGATCTTGTCATGTTGTCAAACTTGCCTCTTCAAACAAGGAAAACAAAAATTACACTTTTCTGCATGTCAGGGAAAAAGTTCTCAAGAAAACCCATCATCCCAAGAACTGAGGGTTTAGGAAAACCATCAAACAGGCAGAGACCTTCACTGACCACATCAGCCATGGTACTTAGGCACAGCCGAGTGGGCTGTGGGCCAAGGGCTGGAGCACAGCCCAACCACCACTCACTGCTGGAGCTAGCTGGTGGGACCAGTGAGCCCAGGTGCTTTGGAGGATGAAGTAACCCTTACAAGGTCCTGCTTTGAATGCAAACAGGCCACAAGGAACTTAAGAGAAATTAATGCCTGTGTAAAATGCAAGTGATTTTAAATTTAATGTATAGCACAGTGATTTGAAATTTTGGCTTGGATTTCTCAGCATTTCCTTGGTTGTAAAAGCACCTCCCTCTCTCATTCTTTAAGAGAAAGTTTAATGAAATGCCAAGGGATGGTGATAAATTACTTTAACCCAACTACTGATTTAGCACAATATTCCTAACCAGATGAAGCCCATGGGAAACAGGTTTCAGACAAAGCAAAACTCAGACTGGTTTTATCATCAGCACGATAAAGATCAAAGATGGCAGGACTTTTTATTTGCCAACTCATCTGCCTTTGTTTGTTTTGTTTATTTGTTTGTGTTGTTTTTTTTCCCTAAATCCTACCATAAAAATCAAGGTGCCAGATCCAGCTCTCCACCACTACAGTGCAAAATGATGGGGTAACACCAATAATGTCTCTGAGCCTACCAGAGAGCAAAACACTTGGGAAAATCCGGTCCACTCTCTCTCTTCTTTAGGTATAACTACATCTCATCAGCAGCTTGCTAATTGCTCATTTCCAAAATCCCAACAGGAAGCAGCAAGTGCCAAGGGAGTCATCCAGAAGGCAGGCAGCCCATCTGACCAAAGCTTCTTTGCAGCAGAAAACACTTATCTCTGGCAAAGCTCTTGTTTAACCACCCCAGGTGAAAACAGATGCGGGTGACAAGCATTTACAAGGAATTTAACCTAAAATTCGTCATGGGGTTTGTTAGTCTTTGCTGGAAACCACATTTGGCAGCCATACCCAGCCTCTGTGGCCTCAGTGATGGGCACTCCCAATAACGTGCAACGGAGGCTGGCAACATGAAAATGAGCAAGCTTTAATGCAGTTTGCTGGGTTGGGGTTTTTCCAGAGACACTCTTCTCTGCCATTTTATGTAAACATTTTATCAAGTTCAGTAAAATTTGTTTAGTGAACTCAAGGAACTACTTTTAGTAAAAAATATAACAGAAAAAATATCCATGAAAATCTGAAAGAGGGAGTGAATACTTTGACCTGAAAGCTCATGTGTTGACCAGATTTTCACTGTAAAGCCTAATCACTGAAGAAAGCACCGAATGGCAAAATTCACTCATCATAAACTTCAGAGATTTCAAGAAAGCACTTGACAGACCCCATCACTGTTCACTCTGGAACATCTTGAAGCGTTAAGCTTGCTAACAAAAATAATTACATCATCAAGCCTTTATACCAAGCTGCAGCTTGAGTACTTAAAGCAAATGTAGATTTAAGTACAGGTTTCAATGTAAAGGGCGGTGTCAGATCAGCAAGAATTTGCTCACTTCTGTAGCTGGGCACTACAATCAACTCCACTGAGGAAACAAACGTAGAAGTACCAATATATGGTTTGACAACAGTCCCCTTCAAAATCCAGCCATTGCTGATGTCCCCAAATCCTCCAAATGTATCCTACCCAACACACAAGATGGACAAAGGCCAACAGCTGGATCCAGCACTGGAGGAAGATGGGGTTAGCAGCCTGCTACACAGAAAAAAATGGAGTCAAAACACAGCTTCCATCTTAGAAGCAGCAATGCAGTTTATACAGTAATGTGCCATAATTCAGTCAACTGGGATAATTTCACTAACTGAAAAGAGGGTATTTGCACTTAGTATCTTAAATAGGATTCATCCATTAAATAAAAATTATCTACAGCTCAAAGTCTTGAGGATTACAAGTCTTCACCTCAAAATGTTATTCCTGCCTTGATATACAGACAAGGCAGCTGTAAATCCGTGAAAAGTACAGAGAGAGAAATGCTGTTAGAAGCAAATGTATAACAAGATCCTGGATAGAGCATGGAAAGAATTGAAGAGGAGATGCACGGATTTACTCCAAGGCTGCCTCCTACCTGTAAGGTTACCCAGAAAAGGGTGTGAGAAACATTCAGCAAGTGTGGCAGGGATGCAACTGGAGCCGAAAGCGGCAGGGGAGAACAAAAGCTAGCAAAAGTGGAAATGACACTGGAAGTTTCTCAAGCACAGGTGGCTTTTTAGAGTAATTCCTCCTCCTTTTCAACTACAGAGGCAGCTAAAAACCTGCATCATTACATCCTGGCTACAGAAACACAGACACCAAAAAGCAGTAATTTTGCTCATGTAAGAGCATCTAGACCCTGGGCTTTTTGCAGGTCGGGCTTTGCCAACCAGAGGTGGCAAATCCTTGCTGACAGCCACATCAGCAGGACTCAGAAGCACCAACACGGACCAGCCTCCACCACGCCTCGCCCCCAGCTATCGTGGGTTGCTCTCTCACACATACAAAAGTACATCCCCATCTTGCACACTTGGAAATGATATCCACAGCAAAAATTCCCACAAGCAACAACACTGGGGAACAGCGATAAAACTGTCCCCTCATATAAATGATCTTCACTCACCTAAAGGTTTTATAGGGCACTGCTCCAAAACTGGGGGAGACTTACAAGTCATCCCTTAAGAGATGAGGTGCTTACCAGCTAGAAATGAGATGTGACGTGAAGGGATTCCTTCTTTCTGCCCTTACAATTTCAATGTTTCTATAAACATTTCATGTACACAGACTATGTGTCTTTATTGTAAGGTTGTAAACTCTGAAGGCTAATTTTAAAAGAAGAGTGAATGTTTAAAGCAATGTAAAACCCCCTAAATGGCAAAGACAGTCTACACCTTATAATATACTGCATCTACTAGCAATCCACTAGTGTTTAAGTGAACAATGTGAGCATGACTTCAACTAAAATTAAACTTCACAGCCCAGTATTACATCGCTGACAAAAACTGCACCTATTTTAACACAGGCACTCAATAGAACCCGAAGAGTTTTAAAAGCTCAGAAAAACCACACACATGCAGGAAAATTACTGTACTTATCAATATATAGGTAACAAAGCATAAAGAAAATTAGTACTTTTGGGTTGATAATACACTTAAGTTACAACATACTCCACACACAACTGAAACTGAAAACGTAATCTTTTTGGAACAATTTAGTTAACTTTATGCCCAAACCACACCAAAGGAACGTTAAGTTCACCAAGTCAAGTGTTCTAAAATTAGGAAATGCCAGATTAAATTTACTACTGTAACTGTAATTTTGCTCTCTTGTGCCTGTCGCTACCACACGTGGTTTTGTTCCACTGCTACTTTTATCACAAAGCTAACAGGAGACCTGGAAAAATTACTGGAAAGTTGGAAGGAAAGCAGAAATAACAAAAGATTACAGTACCTGATTCGAGAAAAACACGGTAACAACAAAAGAAACTCTAACAACTGCTGTGTTTCCTTGTCCTCCTGTCACCGAGATGGATGGCTTCACTTCAACGTGTTTCCAATGTACATTTAGCTACCTTTTCCTTGGCAAAAGATCTACTGAACGGTACCTTATTCTGGGACAAAAACAGAACCCAGATTTTCCATCTGTAACAGGTAGTACCCCAAGGAATATGGAAACATGGGATAAATCCGCTTTTGTGAAATTCTGCTCTGCAGCTCCACAGTTTTGTTCACCTCAAGTAGGATAGTTGAACACCCAGTAAAACCCAAAAAAGCAAACATCTGAAACTACATCTCAGTTCTTATTCACTTGGCTTTAAAATGATAACCCCTCATTAGAGGAACATCTCATTAAATATCCCATCTGGGTCACTGTACAGGTTCTCCGCTCTAACAGGCAGCACAAAACCCTAGAGGACTCAGGGACAGTTGATGTCCAAGAGCTTTTTCTTTGCTGCACTGAGCAAAGATTTGACTGGTATCTCTAAGGACCCTGACGGCAAGAAGGTTGGGAGCCTTCGTTAAGTCTCCAAGGGAAAGTGCTGCCTTTCATTGTCACCATCATTAGCACTTTGGGCAGCTATGAATTTGATTCCTTGAACCAACTGTCCCAGCTCAACTGCTAAATTCCTTTTGAGGAGCTCGGTGACTCCTTTTAATCCCAAGCAAAAATGTTTGCATTATTACAGGTTATTTAAGAGGACCCTGACAAAGCACCAAGAGCGCTCATTTCGAGGACGAGGTTCACCAACAGCATAGAATTATGAGCTTTATGGCACTGCTGTGCTCATTTTTTTAACACCTGAAGAACCACCTGCTGGTCCATACATCCCAAAACTCATATTATTTGAGGTCAGAAGCAGGGGTGACTGAATCTAGACTAGTGTTTGTGTTCTCAACAACTCTTTGGTCATTTAATGATGCTCTCTGACCCTGCCACATGATCAGTAGTGTAAACTTCACCTCAGTGAAACAACTGATGATCTTATCAAGAAAATCTGAGAAGGTGCAAGACAGGAAACAAAATCTCCTAACAGCATTTCTTTTACTGAATGCCACTAACACAGAAAACAGGACCCCCACAGATATTAGAATGACCTTCTGGTCATCTTCCACTATATCTATGTGTAGTTGCAAGCTCAGGCTCACTCAGCTACGACCAAAACCAGACTAAGTGAAAATTTAATGCTTCATTACCTTAAGATGGTAAATGCTTCCAGACCAAAATGGGGTAGATTCAAGACTGCCAACACCATGAAAAACCCCTTACGGATGTTTTTAGTGCACGCATATAATAAACAAACAGCCTAAATGTCAGAAAAACTGTTGATTTAAGGCCTGGAGTAAAAAGAGTGTGTCATTTCCCAGCACAACGGAAGCCAGGTGCTGCTGCAATGCCAGCACACATGGATCAGGACATCAAAAAAGCCAAACTGACACCAACGGCTTTGAAAGTAGGAACAAAACGACACCTTGCTTCAGCAGACAAGGAAGCATAACTTAAATTCTAGCTTGACATTCAAAGCATCTTAATAAAGCACCGTGCACACATGAAAAGGCAGGATGTTTTAAAGCTTAGAAAGTACCTCTTTGAAAACTTCTGTTTTCTAGAAGATGCACTTTGACTCTCATGTTTTATGCCACCTTACTTTCTTTTGCTGTTTTCCATTTCATTCAGAGAGAGCAAAAAGAAACAAGTGCAGCTCCAACTTGGAACCACTGGTCTTTTTACTCTTTCAGTGGTGTGCAGGAGCAAATACCCCAGATGCTTTCCACCCCTCCCTCCACCCAAGGCCAGCAAGACATGCATCCTCCTCTGCTCCAGCTGTGCCCTCAGCAACCTAACCCCATCATCCTGCCTCCATCTCCTCGTGGCAGCTCCCCAGCTGGAGACAGGAACTCCCCACAGAGGTGCCAGCTGAGCCCAATGGAGTTGCCAGCCATGTAAATGGCCTGGGTCTGCAGCCAGAGCTGTGTGGGGAGCACACAAGATGAGACAGGTGACTGGTGTCTCTGCTGGGGGATGGGATTTTTGGCAAGGTGCTGCAAAAGCATTAGGGCAGCTGGAACAGTGAAAAGACCTCTGCCAACAGCTTCACCCTCTTGGTAGGTATCCACCACATAGGCTGTGACCACCTACATTCACAGGTCATAGAATTGGCAGGGTTGGAAGGGACCTTAAAGATCACCTAGTTCCCACCCCCCTGCCATGGGCTGGGACACCTCCCACTAGATCAGGCTGCTCAGAGCCCCATCCAGCCTTAAAAAACTTCCAGGGATGGGGCTTCCACCACCTCTCTGGGCAACCTGTTCCAGTGTCTCACCACCCGCATGGTGAAGAACTTTTTCCTAATGTCTAATCTGAATCTACCTGCCTCTGGTTTTGATCCATTAGATCCCTTAGGTCAGAGGCCATTTCCTCATGACCGCACACAGCATTAAGTCAGCAGTGTGGCTGGCCCCTGCTACCTGCACTTGATGAACATCCAAAGCAAGAGCTATCCAGACACAAAACATGGTGCAAGTCAGGCTAAATCCTCCAGGTTGAGTGGTGGGGTTTTTTTAGCTCACAGAAGACCAAGGAGATCGTTCATTAGCTACAGCCTTCACCCATTAGCTTTAAAAATCTGCAAAGCAAAAATACTGCTGAGCACTCACATTAACAGGAAGTCTTAATGAGGGTAAATGCTGGGAGCATGCCTTATGAAAACCAATTTCCTTGCTTAATTTAGACAAGGTGAACCTGACCAGAAGATACTGCAGTTATAACTACTCCGTAGTAAAAACTCAGGGCAGGTGGAGACTGCTGCCTTCAAACTTGGGGCTACTTCCTTTACAAGAAGCCCACTCCAGAAGACCTCACCTTTTTTCCTGCAGATTAGGCTCATCTGTCCCCAAAATAAAGGTCAGGGAAAGGCAAGGTGTATAACAAGGTACAATCCCACACCAGACATACAGGAGCAGGTGTGCAATGGAAGCATCTTCCTGGTAGCTAGACAAGCAGCTCTCAGAAGTGGGCTTTTCCTAACACTTGGACAATCCCAATCAACTAAAGATCAATGCTACCATCTGAGCTCTCTATTTTACTTAAGGTGGACAAGGGAAGAAAAATTTCTGACAACAAATATGATTTGCCTTTATGTCTGCACTTACACACGGGGCTTCTGCAGGCACAGATATCCCAGCCAGGGGTAACACAGGGTAAGTAACGGGGTAAGTTTTAAAGACCTGGCAATTTTAGCATAAAAATGCAGCCAGCACAAGACTAGGCAATAGTGGTGCAGGATTTTGAGGAGCGTGGTACTGAATATCTATGTGCTACGTGTCACACATTTCCATCATCCCTTGTTTCTTCATGTACAGAAAAGCAACTTAAATTATCCAGAAACCTGTTTTCCATGCAAACACAAGACAAATTCACTCATTTAATGAAAAATGACTTTCAGAGTATTCTGGCTATCAAGAGACACGGACTCTATTCTCAACTTGAATAAACTCTAAATTTCCAAAGTTACCTCAGGAGGAACATGCAGGCTTCCATCCGACAAACATATGCATATGGATATCTTTGCTTAATTGAACTGTTACTCATACAGATAGAAGTTTGCAGAGCTGGAGGCTCTACCTCTTTGTATTCAAGTTGCTTAACAAGTGAAATGCTAATAAGGTAATGTGCTGCAAATGCAAATTATGTATTATTGATAAAAAGTTACAATTCAGCATGGAAGATTTAAAGAGAAAATATTGAGGCCTATACTAAAAAGAAAGGAGCAGGAAAATTACAGATTTTTTTAAATGAATGTTTTATATTTTCTATTTATTTCTACCTATTAAACATTTTTCTATTTATTATCCCTCAAAATGGAGCCTCTGGCTTTGTTTGCCAACTGCAGACTGAGTACAGATGCCGAGACACTATTCTGCCTATCAAGACGTGGTTTTCACTACTTAAAATTACAAAATTCCCACCGAAGGCACCAAAACAGGGTGATGGAGAGAAGGTGAAAGAAACAGAGAGACTGCTATGCTGAAAAGCTCTGTTGTGTGCAGCCACATATTTTTCTCATTTGTTTAGTCTGAAATTCCTCCTTCAGTGACTCTGGATTTGTTACCTTTTCAGAAGGCATCGGGAACATC
Organism: Chloroceryle aenea; assembly: GCA_013399075.1. Taxonomy (NCBI): domain Eukaryota; kingdom Metazoa; phylum Chordata; class Aves; order Coraciiformes; family Cerylidae; genus Chloroceryle; species Chloroceryle aenea. The sequence continues at coordinate 173,437 of VWZY01005972.1, read as the reverse complement.
TGGCCTCCATATGGCTCGCACCTACTGCATGCCAAATGAAGCTATACTCTCTTTGCTAAACCCTTTATTTCTCCCAGCATTGCCACCGACGAGGTTTTAAATATCTCCACAACAGACTCCAGTGTAACCTCAGAATCTCTCAGTCTGTTGACACAAGTTCCAGGGCAGTGCATTAACCATGGCTGGGTAAGCCAGAATTTTTTTCCCTTGTTTTCTTCATTAATGTTTTCCTTTGTTTTCAAGATTATGATAATACAAAGGAACATATACTGAGAAGGCTGTTCAGCAGTAATGTCACCTACACTCAAGGAAGCTGCCCCACCAAGATAAAGGAGGGCAATCGTGATGGTCCGTCCAGGAAGAACTGTACTCCAGAAGAGACAGTGTTAAAATTTTCCTTTGGTCTCCTAATTTCCCAGCTCTCGATGGTGTTTCCTTAAATATTCTTCCAAGAGAGTAATCATTTCTGAAACTCAAATACTGTGGAATAACCTTGCAAAAGTATTTTCCTCTCCCTTAGCTAAAAGAAGACTAAGTATTATTCGCCTACCTCTGCTAGACATTTCTGCCTCTCAACACCTCCCACAGGTCTCACTCGTACCCACCACTGCTGGGACTGCAGCTACTGGAGAGACAATGGGCTGTAGTGCAGTTTGACAGCTAAACCCACGGATGCAGAGGTTTGTACCACCTGGAACCTCGACAGAGGGTTCTTCTGCTATTACTCACTCTCTAGAAACACTCCACTAATTATCGGGATACCGTTCCAAATACAAATGCTATTTGAAATGTTGTCTGTGTTCTCCAGTAATTGGCAACTTGTGCATTTTTTTCCTGCTGTACGCCAGGTTGATTCAGAGGTATTCATCTCACCAAGGAACCCACTCAGATTCTTCCCATCAAGGAAATATCAAGCTCTGGACCCCAAAACCCACTACATTGTATCTGTCGGTGTTAATGACATCACACTATTCCTGGAGTCATTACAGTTTGCTTTGTCATTAACACATTTCATCTTGTTATTTGGACACCGGGCTGAAATGGGAAAGACTGGGGTCTACTTCTACAAACTCCTTAAAGAGCCCTGGGTAAGGCATCTGTGCAACCCTCCAGCATCTCCTATCTTCTCCGACTCCTCATCTGCTCACAAGATACAGGGCTTGCAGGAAAAGGAGTTAAGTCTTTCTCAATGCAAAACAAAAAAAAAGTGCCAACCATAAGGCAACCAGCAGGAGGCCCTTCTAGATAATACTGGAATAAAATCTGCGATTGTCACAGCAGCACCTCAGTTCAGTTGGTAGCTGGGCTATTTTCAGTGTTATTCTCCAGGAAAGGAGTTGAAAACACAGCAGTTTATCCCAGCATCCCAAACACTGATGGTTCAGGTGAAACTCACCTGCACTCCGGGTGTTAATTTGCTAAAGGCAAATTTTCCTTTTCACAAGTCTCCCCCTGTCACTAAGGTCACATTTAGATTCTGCAGTAATCTCTGCATGAATTTATCAACCTACAGAAGACTGCACCTTCCTTTTCTTTCAGGCCAAGCATCTTCAGTGCCATTAACACCCGTGCCAATAAAGGATAACGCTGCTTGAAGCGGTGTTTGCAGACAAGACTGTGTATTTACACTAAGTTGTCTGCACACCCGTGTAGCTGTTACACCACAGCACTGCACAAGCGCTCGCATCCCCCCAGGCATTGTGCAGCCCTTAGCAACATCTGAGGCAATGTTAGTTCAGCCTTCACAATGTGACAAGTAGGTCACCCTGCCACCTTGCTGGTGGACCTGGAGGGTAATGCACGCCATCACTGTCACAGCAACGCTGCTGTGTATCACCAGAGCAAAAGATCACCCCAGCTGGGATGGTTTACTCTCTTCCCTTCCCAGCTCTACCACACACCAGACATGGGAGCCAGGCTGTGGTACCACAAGACCATGCTGCACGGCTGGGTACATGGGCTAGCAGGGGAGGTCTGTGGGGCACAGGGGCTTCCCCTCCACTGCAGGATCCTCCCGTCCCAATCCCATTCAATAAACAGCCTGACAAACTCCAGTGGGGCTGCCTGCAACATTAAACATCTACAGGATGGAGCCCTTCTTCTGAATGTCAGTCAGCTGACCCTTCACTGTGTTTACTGCTCGCTAGAGGCTGCAGAAGAAATGCTCCTTCATCTCCACTGCTATCAGCACCCACAGATCTCACCTCCACTACTGGGGTTCAGACCTGAAAGGTGTTGAGTAATCAGGCTTTCATCCAGGAAAGCGCTTAAAGGCACCTCCTCAAACTCACTACTGGCACCTTAAGAGCTTAAAGGTTTTGTGAGGTCAACGCTGCAACTAACACCACGTACACCTCTTTACCACCATCCATGCAAACACAAGCAACACGCACTTCTCTCCTGCTCACGTGCATCTCTGTCCTTCCAAAGCACAAAGCAAAACAAAGAGCCACCCGCATGCAGACATCCCCCCAACAGGAAGAACCACATGTGGCAGATGCTACCGCATTGCTTAATGCATCATTTAAAGCCTTTCAGGGACTGTAGGGCTGTGATGAGTAATTTGGCTACAATACTGTCCAGAGACCATACTGTGGGGGTTAGTGCACTGTGAAGGTGCCCTACCCTTTAGCTGGGTCTAAAGCAAGAAAGCCCAGCTAAAACCAAGCTTACCATCAGCATAGATCTAGAAATAAGAATGAGAGTAAAAATGGGCTCGGCAATGCCAAAACACTGATTTCTTTCACTGCTGAGCCTCCATGTGTGCAGCCTGTGTATAAAACACGCTGCAGATCTGCCTGTTGGAAAGCAGAGGCCGGCAGCACACTGTTCACATCCATGTCCCGTCCTGGCTTCAACTGCTCTGCCAGCTGGGCTGGTTGCAAATTCAAATGCAAGATGGGTAGCAATCACAAACCACGTCTCCACCACAAGCACCTTTTCCTGTCCCACGGCAATGCAAACATCACATGTGAAAATGAGATGAGACAATCTTAACTTGTCTTCAACGGACAGAGTCTCGGGTCAGTAGGGACCACGACTGCTCAAGTGCTGCCTTGATTTATACAGCTGTAAATGCTGGCCACATATGAACCCAGGCAGAAAGGCAAGTTCATGAATTATGAACAAACACGGCGTGCCAAAACACATCAATCATCATCAGTCACGGACAAGTGAAGCGCCATCAATTCATAATGTTGACATTTGCACAAAACTTACACAAACAATCAATCCAATTGCATGGCCGACTGGAGAAGGAGATGTCAGTTTTATGTCATTTAACACTGGACTTCTCACTGAATGTGAAATGCTGAAAGACTAACATTAAATTGACAGAGAGTCAGTGCTCTAGTCAAAAGTCAGATAAATGGCCTTTGCCCACTAGAGAAAATAGATCAATTTACACTTTAATTTTTTTCTTCAGTGCTGCTGGTAAAAGCCAGACCAGCAGCCACCTCCACACATGAAAACCTTTAAGTTTGTTTTACTCAGCAGAAAACCTGCGCTCTTCTCCCAAGGAAGAGCACAAAGAGAAAAAGCTATGAACCTGAATGTTTTTAACTAGGTAATGAATGTTTTTAATTGATATAACAAGGCTCTGTGAATGACAGAGGGAGCCAGAAATTGCAGGCTGGCATTCCTAGCAGCAGTGGAGCAAACAGTATTTTAAGGAGCTGTTTTAGAGGAAAAACTTGCTTATTGTCATGTAATCTTTAAATTACTATTATCGACTACTCAACACTATTTAGCTTCCTAATTTCCTTCACTTTAGGCCTACCAAAGGCATTACGACAGCTTGCACCCTCCTTTCTCAGACAGGAACAACTATTTCCTGAAACTCTGTTTTGGGCAGAATGCATTGAAAGAAGAGGAAACTTCTGTGGTTTTCCTTCTCAACTGCCACACAAAAAAGGACTTCCCTGTGTTTGAAATGAAAAGGGAAGACATACCTTGAGATGGTGGAGCAGGTTTTGCTACAAACAAAAGGTGAATGCAGCTCTTGTTCTAGAGGCTGTACAGTTACCGATAACAGTTTTTCTTGAAGGCTTTTCAAATAAATGCTACCATTCATTTGCCAGAATGCTTTTGCTCCACGCCTCAGCTCCATCACCACAGCATGTCCCAACACAAAAGCAAACCGTTTCTGCAAGCACAGATGGCGGAGGAACGCGCAACCACCTCAGCGAGGTGCGTGGTTCCCACCACCCAGAAGAGCGTCCCAAAACCATCCCTCGACCCTGAGCAAAGTGATGTGCTGTTGTCAGAGCTACCCAGCTGCATGGGACTAAGGCAAGTGTACCCCAGTCAGCGCGAGCACGCGGGTGTAAAGGTCTCGATGAGGTAAGGAAGCATCTGTAGTATTTGCACTTACCTAGCAAAGCTCTCCCCTTCCACTACATACATATAAAATTGGGCAGGGATTCAGCCAAGTACAAAGCACCCACTTAAATTTCATATGGTAAGCACTGATTGTAGTCACACTACAAGAATTACTACTGTTATTAAGGGTAGGCACAGGAATAAATGCAAGCAACCTGCTGAATAGAGGTTTTGATCTCTTTTTACTTGCATCTAATCCTATGTCTGTGCCAAACCATTAGCTCCTAAGGGTGCAGAGAAAAGGTACCCACCCTTCTGCCACTTGAAGATAGGCCATGCACAAAAACAAGCATGTGAGAGAAGGGTTAACTACTTATGCAACATTAGGTACAACTTTAGTTTTCACTTCACGCTTGAATGAGATTCAGATCAACTCAAAAAAAAAGAAAAAGAAAAAACACCAACCAACCAAACAAAGAAACAAAAAAAAACACCCAAAAGCAACCCACAAAAAACCTTTTCCCTCTCTGGGAAAGTGGAGAGACAGAGGAAAGGAAAACAAAAAAAAAAAGGAGGCAAGAAGCATGTGTAAACTGTCACAGCTGCACCATGGGCTGGTGTTTTGGAGGCTGTGATGAGGCCTTGGGAACATCACAGTTTTCCAGTGCCACTCTGCTGTGGCTGCAGGACCAGTCCTGCCCCACTTGCTGACCTCCAGCCCTGGCTCTCTACTCTGCTGGCACTTTCCTCTTGGGGGCTGCTCCTTCCAGCATCCCGTGCAGGACCTGCATGGCAAAGGGAAGATGCCAACACAATCTCCCAGATTTTCCTTTTCCCTGGGATGTGGGACCTGGCCGTGCCAACACCTTCTGCTACAGTGCTGACTGCCAAAAGAANACAGTGCGTACTGCCAAAAGAAGGGCCCCAGAGTCCGGATTTCCCCCCCCCCCAGAAAAAAATCCTATCTGAAAAGGCAAGAAAACTTTGCTGACAGTTTGAGCTGTTAAACCACAGGTGTTCCTGGCTGCCATGCAGAGCAAGGGGAAGGAAGAGAGCTCTGCAGGACATAGAGAGCAGCTCTTTGCTGCACCCAATTCAGCACAGCCAGTAATTAGCGCATTTCAAGGTCAATAAACTGCGATTGATTTTCCTCTCACTTACCAGCGTAAACTGGGAATAATTCTATCACAGCTGATGTAAATATTAGTATAAAATTGGTTTAAGTTGGAAAAGTGCAGGGTTGACTGTGTTACTGCATCAAAAAGCTGGTTTCAAAAGATCACCATTTCCTCGTAACAATGTCTACATCGATAAAATTGATTATCTTTATTTGTCCCAATGCCATTGCTCAGGTTCAGACTGTAATAAAAAGTGCTTTTAAATCAAATCCAAAGACCCACAAAAATCCACAAACTTCCCTTCCTGTGAGGATGACGAAGCACTGGAACAGGCTGCCCAGAGAGATTGTGAAGTCTCTTCCTCCAGAGACTTTCAAAACCCACCAGGACATAAAATCATAGAATGCTAAGAGCTGGAAGGGACCTCGAAAGATCATCCAGTCCAACCCCCTGCCAGAGCAGGATCACCTACACCAGGTCACACAGGAACACATCCAGG
>VWZY01005972.1:129406-166929 GCA_013399075.1 Chloroceryle aenea | reverse complement strand
AATGGAGAGTGGTCTGGCAATGACTTGTGCCAGCTCCCCCAGCACTCGTGTACGCACGCCGTCAGGACCCATGGGCTTACCGATGTCCAGCTGACTCAGCTGTTCTTTAACCCAGTCCTCATCAACATGGGAAGACTCCTTAGTCATGATGTTCCTGTGACATATTCCTGTGTGGCATGCCCTGGGTGTTCTTGCATTGGCAGGGTGGTTGGACATGATGATCTCCAGAAGCCCCTTACAATCCCCACCATTCTATGAGCCACAACATTTTTTTTTTTCCTGCAGAATAGCCAGGGTGAAGATGTCACCAGCTGGAACATACACACTCAGCACACTAAGCAACCCTCAGGCAGGACCATCATCTTCTCCACCCTCATGCCCCTCCCTCAACAGAAATGTCAGGGCTCCTCTTATTGTCTGTAAGGGTAGTCAGAGTCTTCTCTTGTGCATGAAAGAGGATTTCTTTCTGCTTAATGTGCAGCCTTGCCAAAACTGATGTCCCATAAACCACAAACTGATTTTCCTACTAGCTGTAAGAAATGTACAGATCCTTTGCCACACTCCGGGGGGGAAAAAAAGAGGGGGGCAGACAGGAAATTGTTTGCTTAAATCTCATATATGAAAGGCAACCCTACATGCCAGGACCCAACGCGTGCCTTTTGCTGTGTGCTCACATGGGATACAGCATTGCTGTGCTCAGCTAAGCTCAGAGCCATGCCAGGGTCTCTCAGTAAGGCACACAAAGAGGCATCTGGAGGGATGTGGCAGTTGGTGGTCACCCTGCAGAACTGATTTGACAAAGCCTAGGTGTAACAAACAGCCCCGACTCACAAAGCGGGAGAGGAATTTTCTTTGACACCCTGGAAAAAACGAGGAGAAACTCTCTGTACAAAAAGGAGGTGGCAGATTTTCCTGCCTGCTGCTGAGCGGGGCTGGGGCATCTCTGCTGTGTGATGCCCAAAGCAAGGAGCTACCTGCTCTATGCCAACATCATCGTGCATCCCACAGCTCAGATTTATGCTCCTGGAAACCTACCCGTAGGTGCTGCTGTCAAAAGTTTAAGTCCACAGTTGCCAACAGAAAGAGATTTGTTCTCCAAAGGTTTCTAAAGCTGTTATTTTCTCCAAGATTACAGACAACAGACTATGATTATTGTTGTTATTATTATAATCGTTATCATTATTGTCTAAGTAGACCTGTCCAATGCCAGTCCTGAAGACGACAGAACACAAAGCCTGAGCTCTCTATTTAGGTCAAGCTTTTGTCAATTTAAAGGAAGTATGTGAAGGCATAAAGCTATCAAACACGGAGATGAAGCTTAGCCAAACACTGGATTCTCCTACCAGTTATTATCTTTCAGTAAGCTGACATCTGTGGGATCACTCCTGGGTCTTTTAATTTAGCACATCTTCTAATTAAAGAAAGATTAACTGTACTTCCAATAATTGCTCCTCCTTCCCCCATCAGGCTCAAACTTCAGTCTTTCTCCCAAGCCCCCAGGGAGGGCAGGCTAACCAAAACCACTGCCACCACAGCCTCTCTCCCACCCTCAGGCAAAGCTCCAGGGCACCAGCTCAGCTGAAGCCCTGGTTCTACTTCCTTGCAGGGAAGCACATAGAGCTGAGGAGGATCCAGCAAGGGAGGGTTGAGAAACCTCTTACCTACAAGGAAGGAGTCAGGGCCCAGATTTGGGAACAGCTGAGTGCCCGGCCAGGCACGCACACTCACCCAGTGCCAGTGCAGCACCCAGAGCAGCTGCACAAAGCAGGGTGTCAGCAGGCTTGCTGCTCCCCAAACTGGCTGCACTCTTAAGCTGCAGGTCATGGCACAGGTTGGGCTCAGCCTGCGACAGTGCACAGCCTCAGCACAGGCATCCCTTCACTGTGGGGGCACCAGAGCTTCCTCAGACCCAAGGTAGGAGGTGGCCATCAACCACCTCCCCATCACCAGCAGCCCTCCCAGGCTCATGGCCACTCTACCTCCACCACCGTCAAACTTTGGAGAGTGTATCATTGTCCAATACAAGCAATAAGAAACCAAAATAATATTCAAATCTTTTCCTTCATATGGCTTTTCACTGAAGTGTTGTTTAACCAGAACAGGAATACTAATTCTCCCAAATTAGTAGCGATCCAAAATGATCACTCTCTACACTGACAGCAACAGACCAAAGGCTTATTCCCATGAAAGCTTAGCAAAACAACCAATACGCCCATTCCAACCTCTCAAGATAATTTTATATTGGACATTTTTAATCTTTCCATAAAATAAACTCAGTCTCTCTTCTGAAGAGGGCAGAGAGTGTTCATGTTGGACCCGCTGCAGATTTGGGATGCAACACTGTTGTGCTCTATGGTTATGCGTCCCACATTTGCAAACCCATGAAATATCCCTTCTTCCCTGCCACTCACTAGTCTCCCTCCCTTCCCCTCTGAAGTGAAGCTGTTTCAAATAGTGACTTCACCTTAGATGTCTGCACGCAGCAAGCTTACTGTGACATACCTCCCGGGCAAGGCAAGCACTAAGTCACAGCAGTAACAAAGGTAAGCTGTGAATCATTCTTGTCCTGTGTAGAACATGACTTTATTTCTCCTTTTTTTTTCCTCCTCCACCCATTGTTGCAAAAACAACTTCCAGTATAAGGTGAGAGGCTCAGCATAGCTCTGCTGCCTGCAGCACTGGTCCTCCAGCACATACTGCATTTGCTCACAGAAGATGATGAAGTTTCTCCACAGCAGTTTAAAATCTATCTTTCCGGACAGTCTCCCTGAAAAGCTGAAGTACAAGCCTTTTTCATGTGGGAAAACAGCACTGTCTGCATGCAGACTGCTCCTAAAAATGGCATTTTAATTAAGGGCTGATTCATGTTCCAACTTGTACAGTAACAGTGTAAAATAATCCCTTTAAACACTCCCGGGGTACCTACCTCAGCACAGCAGTGGGACAAGGAGAGGGAGGATCCTTCTGCACTGTCGTGACCCCACCACCACTGACCCCTTCCCCTACATCTCCCTGACAAAAAGGAGGGGTGTTAGTGGAGGGGAGACTGAAGGAACCTCCACCAGAGCCCTCCCAATGGCTTCTGCCCTGCTTTTCGCATGGGGATGGGTGGGGAAATGGAACACACCCCCAGAAAGCTGCTGCAGAGACACCTTTCCCCTAGGAGGAATGGGAGCTGGTCAGGATGGCCCCAGACCCACCAGCAACATCACACTGCTGCCCATGACTTAAATGGGATGTCTGCCTGCCTGACAGCTTCGCAGGGCTGTGTTTGCAACTGTCATCTCAGCACCCCATTATGCAGGGACTGATAAAACTCTTATAAAAAGGAACTAAGCCAAACTTGTTATTTTAAAAAGAAAAAAAGAAAAGAAAGAAAAAAAAGCAGGGAAAAAAAAGGAAACAAAAAAAGCAGAGTATCACCAAGGAACATATCTTTTTTTCTCTCCCATTTGTTGCTTTGGGTTTTATTATTACTGGGGTTTTTTGTGTTGGTTTTGTGTTTTTTTTCCCTAAGTAACCAAAAATACAGTGCCTTCATTGTGCAAGGCCAGGTGTGAATACCCCATTTAACATTTAAGAAACATGAGAATGTTTAAATGGAAGAGAGCCTGCTTTACCCTACAGCTACAGGATTTGGAAGGGCAGGTAAGCCAGAGTAAGTGTGGCTGTGAACAGCATCACCTCTGCCCCAGGCATCACTTGCAGTGGTGCCAGCCAATCCTGAGGTCAGAACCTTACTTTTTGTTTGTTTGTTTGTTTCCAAAGACAGCAAAAATAAATATATAAATAAGGAGGTTCATCTTACCTTGTGACTACAGCCACAGAGCTTGGGGCCTTCATCAGACACAGGTTAAAGTTGGTGAATTCATATGTACTGGGAAATTTTCATCATCTTACTCTTGCTCAAAGTAGAATGACTCCTCCTCTCTATCCCTTAGCAACTCCCACTCCCCTAGACCTAAATCAACCTGTCTGATTTTTCTTTTGTCTTTTCACTTTTTCTTTTCCCCAGTCTTGGAAGTTTGGACTAAAAGACAAAAGGAAACGGTTGACAGAAGAACTAAATATGGAAATGTGCAGCCTCATTAATCAACCTGAAGAGCTCTCAAAAATGAAGATACTCTGACTTATACAGACTCCAGTACACTGCCTCAGCTTTCCTGTGCAGATGGAGATGCCCTTGAATAGTCTCAGGGTACACACACCCTGCATGTCTGAATTTGAACTCCAAGGTGCCATCCCTGGCCATGCCTCCCTGCCTCTCCTGATGCTGGATCACCCCAACAGCACACACCCCCCCAGCACTGCAGCAACACCCAGGACAGAATGTGGTGACCCCAACCATTGCCTATTTCTCTACATGGTCCTTTTTAGCTATTTGAACTTGCAGTCCCAGAGAAAAGGATGGTTTATAAAGCTTTTACAGTGGAAATCCATCCCTGAATTCTGGTAATCTCCCTCTGCTCTTCCTCACTTGCTCTTACCCATAGCCAGACCAAACCACAGACATATAAAACAGGACAAGGGCAGAGGCCATTACAAAGTCTTTGGTGCTGACCTCAACACAGACTTTCATTCTGTGTTATAATACTCCTTTGTCATTCACCAGTGGCCAGGAACGATGCTGCTGCTTCCCTCAGAAACTTGTCCCAGTCTGAAAACTGTAAAATGGCAAAATCCTTTCTGTTCTAACCCATCTGAATATAGACAAGTTCCACTGTGAGGTTCAATCCATTAGCTGATTAAAAGCTATAGATCATGCTGGTTTGGACACATTCAGACTATTATGAATAAAACCTGTCAAAAAAGCTTCCAGCACAAGCAGAGTCTTTGAAATTGCCAGGGCTACAGTTAATAAAACTTCATGTTCAATCATTCCTCAAGCCTCTGATACGAACAGATAAAGAAAAGTATGGTATTCTTTGAAATCACATATTTAGAAGTGAGTTACAGGTACAGCAGCTTTAATTCCCAAATAATAATAACAAAAATATCCCAAAAGAATATCTAAGCCACTGCTGCATGCCAGCGACAGTCTGCTTATGAGAATGGCACAAAATAAAAGTCACTGATTAATCCCAGCTCAAAGTTGCAGATTCGCTTCCTACAGACTAAGCAAAACTTTAAAGTTTCTCTATACACAACTTTCTTCATATCCCATCACTCCTAAAAAAACAGCCAAGAAAACACCCCTCTAACCAGTATTATTGACTGCTCTGGAAAGCCATCAGTTTACCAAGCACAGGATTCACAAAAAGAAAAACCAGTATAAATAACAAGAGAGTTGTTTCACGGTTTGCAAATAAATGCTGACTGCTAAACAGCACCCGCTGCTTTTCAGCATTCCTGCAAGAGCTCTTGCCAAGTCACCTCCCCGTATGCCAGGACTGCCAGTCCTTGGCATTCAGCAAGGCAAGTCCCTCATGCTTAAAATTCAGCTATGCCACCGAGGGTGGGGTGGGAAGGGTGAATTTCCTGGGAAGGCCCCACCTTTCCATTGCTGGCACCAAAATACCACGAGTTGTAGCTAAATTAGGCAAGTGAATTAGAAGAATGCAATTGTTTGATGAACATCCCTAAGCTTACTCGACTGTTGCCTCTAACATCAGTTCTGTCTTGTCTAAGAACAAAACCACCGTGTTTCCTCTCCCCAGGTAAATTCCCCTTCATTTCTGTCAACGGAAAACTCGTTCCCTACAAAAGCAGCCTATAAATGCACCTGGATATGTCACTGTCTTTTTATTAGTGTCATGGCAAGCCCAGCCCTGTTATGGGAGATTTACAAGACTACCCAAAGGCTCAGCAAGCCACCTCACTCTTTCAAACTTCATGCAAAAAAAAAAAAAAGAAATAATGATTTTTCATCTGCACATAAGATATTTAAGCACTTGATTTTTAGAGCTGCAACACCTGAATTTTGTGAATTGCTAGCTGTGCATTATTTACCTAAAGAATTTATCCTTACGTGCTTCCAATTGTTTTCAAAGGGTCTGTAAAGATTCCCAATGTATTCAGCATTTGTGGCAACGGAACAAATAGTTTATGCAAATATTTTTAGCTCAGTTTTCATTTGCTAGCTAGTTACCATGTCCCAGTCCCAAGCTCACCCAAGTCAAGAAAAGACTCTGTAATTATTTATTACTCCTCCTTCACCTGCCATTCTGCATGAATGGTACCCTGTGAGTATTTGCAAATGTTCTGTGACCTTGTGAATTATTTTATTGTAGGATGTAGAAAAGCAGCTTTTCAAACTGACAGGGAGTCATTTACAACCTGCATAGTCTGGCAAATGACTTAAGCGCAGCTCCACGCATGAATTTCTGTTCTTCACATGGTAGTAGTTAAAAATGTATGCTTATTGTTAAACCAGCCTCCATTTACAGAAAAGCAATAAAATACAGGGGGAAATGAGAGATTATGTACAACTGTGGCTACATTTGCTCTTGAAAAATTATCATACAAAATATTCTTGGTCTCACTACTCTATTTAATAAACAGCTAAGAATAAAGGTTATGGGATCTTGTCCCTTTTGAACGCTGAAGAACATCACTGACAGTAATCATCCCAACTGACAGGATCACAAAAAAAGCCAAACCAAAAACCTGGGGTTTTTGTCTGCTGAAACTCTAAGGATGAAGACAAGTGCTTCTCCAGGAAAGGGGCCTAGAGCTCAGCTACAGAACAGAGACTGCATTTATTTACTCTGAGAAAGGGAGGAACTTTTTGGGCAACAGGAAGGGTGTTTTTAACCCTTTTTCACTCTTCAGTTCCTAAAAGCTTTCCAGTGGCACAGGTGAATACCATGGAGACAGATTTATTTTTGCAGAGATCTCACAGGTAATCCATTGTAAACCACCAAAGAGAGGTTAAAAATTACTGTTCCAAAAGGCTAGTCAGAAAAGCAGCCATACAAGCAAATCCCACGGGGAACAGGTCAGAAAAATATCTGACTTTCACGGGCATTAAAGGAGATTGCAGAGTTTACTGGATGGTGTGATTCCTTCTGATGTTTAGACGTTTTTCCCCCTCATGATTTCTACGCATGTATTCATTCTGTTATGCCCTTGCCAATCACCTGCTGTCATCTGAAACTGGGAAGAAAACACACCATTTATCTCAAAAGGAAACAAAATACATAATCACCAGTACTCTTAGAAGCTTTAACCTTCAAAAATAAAAGCTTGATTTCTTAGGACAGCAAGACTGAAATCGACACAAGAAACGAATAGAATGACAACTTGACTGATAGTACAAAGTCTATAAAAGAAAGTTTTCCAAGACTCACAAGCTCCTTCAGACAACCAAAAACACACTCCTCAGTTGAGCTCATGTATCTCCAACAAACTGGTAACAACAACAAAAACCCCAAACTACCAACCACATCTATGCCATCTGCACTTGGAACAAATAATTTAGATAACTGAAGGGAATACTTTGATAAGGACAAGAATAATCAAAGATTTGGATGTGAGAGAAGAGTGATCAGACTTGCTCTGAGGTCAGCAAACACATCAAAGGTTGATGTGAAAAGAAATGAACTGATTTGCTCTCCTCAATGACAATGCACAGACCAGGCACTTACATGCTCACACTGCTGCAAGGAAGATCTAATTCAGGCATTAGGGAAGGCTTTTGTCCAACGGTAAAGATAACCCTTGGCAGGTTTGCTGAGAGAGCTTGTGGAATTCCCCATGCTGAAGACAAACTCTGCCAAAAATGGCAAGTGTATCCCACCAGGTGTAACAGCAGGGACTCCTGAAATAATTCACGGAGCGATTCTTACCAATGTGTGATAGAGTTCTAGACCAAGGGATGGTAAATGCTATTATCAAGAACAGAGATCAGGAGTTCCCCCTGTTTGTGAGCAAGCACAGGAGGAAAGACAATGTTGACTGAAGGGTGAATGGACACTATTTGCTTTCAAATCTCTTGTTGGCTGGTATTGCTCAGGATGGTGAAGTGATGGCTGGTATTACACAAATGGTCAGCCACAGTATGTACATTGCTTGTTTAGTGCTAAACACAGATTCCAGGTGAATGAACATGAACAAAGTTGACAAATACACAGACAACAACGTGCAGATCCTTCTATCTCAGGACCTCGAAGCACTTCAACCAGGCTCAAACGGCAAGTGCTGACATCTCCACTTTACACAGAGAGGTGCAGCACACAGAACTTAGTTTTCCACCTGCAGCCAGGTTGTGGTGATGGGAGATACAGACACCCCAGGCAAAGCGCTTTCTTCACAAACATCCCATCCTTCCAATGCTATTTTAACCACTGTGAGATTTCCAGCTGATATAAATCTGCTGACTTCTTGATGACCACCTGAGGTAGTGAAGCATCTTCCCTAAACTGAAGGACAGCAGACAATCTAGAGGATTGAGGGGAGAAAAAAATGGGTCCAAAATTATCTCACAGAAGACCTGAGGTGGGAACCAGGAGTTTGTCAGGCTCTCAAACTGCCTTAGCTCCTGTGTGTCTGCATCTGGAGTTTTTCCACTAAAAATGGGGATTTAAAAGACTAGAAAGCTACCGTTGATGAACACGGAACTCATGATGCGAGCAATGTTTCAGCCACCTCTGTCTGCCCTCTGTTTTGTATTAGAGGACATGTATTAAAATAAATAAAAAAATAGAGGGAGAAAATTTCCACGTGGATGTATTTATCAACAAGTCATGTAACATTTCATCCAAACCTAATCCTCCAATTACAAGTACACTGCCAGCTGAAAGGAATGACAGCGCAGTTACCTTTGCAATAGCATCTGGTCCAGGTACCCACTCGCGTGTTTGCTGTCCCCAGTGAAAAAGACAATACTGTTGCAGTGCAAACAGATGCTTGGGAGAGGAGGTAACACCCCAAACCATCATTTCTCAGGCTCACTGAAGGGCTAGTCCAGACTCCATAAACAAACTACTGAAACTCTCTGACAACAGTCAAAAAGGAAATTTATTCCCTGAGTGTCATTTCCAAGTTTATGAAATATGTTGGACCAAAAATCACTCGTTACACACAAAGAACACTTCAGAAAGACCTTTCAAAAGCCAGTCACCATAAGTAGCTGGGGTCACTCAACTGCCAGCCACAGATCCTTGCTCATGAAGACTTTTCAGACGACTCCAAGGCATAAGCTTTATTACAGAATACATTGGGTTGGAAGAGACCTTTAAAAATCATCTAGCCCAACCCCTCTACAGTGAGCAGAGACATCTTTAATTAGATCAGGTTGCTCAGAGCCTCATCAAGCCTGACCTTAAATGTCTCCAGAGGTGCAGCATCTACCACCTCCCTGAACAACCAGTTCCAGTGTTCCACCACCCTCATAGTGAAGAGCTTTTTCCTAATGTCAATCTAAATCTACCCTTCTCTAGTTCAAAACCGTTGCCCTTCATCCTATCATCACATCTCCTTGTAAACACTCTCTCCCCACCTTTCTTTCAGACTCCCTTCAGCTACTGGAAGACCACAGTAAAACGTCCCTAGTGCCTCCTCTTTGTGAGGCTGAATATCCCCAACTCTCTCATGCTGTTCTCACAGAAGAGGTGCTCCAGCCCTATGATTATTTTTGTGGCGCTCCTGTGGACCCCCTCCATCAGGTGCATGTCCTTCCACTGTTGAGGACTCCAGAGCTGGTAGCAGAGTAGAGCAGCAGAATCACCTCTCTTGATCTGCTGGCCACGCTTGTTTTGATGAAGCCCAGTGTGACACTGGCCATTTGGGATGCAAGTGCACATTGTTGGCTTATGTCTAGCTTTTCATCCACCAGCACCTCCCCAGGTCCTTCACAGAGCTGCTCTTATTACCAAAAGCTTTTTTCTATTGTACTCAAGAAACATGGAATGAATCAATTGGGTTTGTCAAAGGGACAAAGCAGCACACAGTGCGTGCTATGCACAACAATGCTCAGCTCCAGGCTTCTTCTGGAAGGCATCTCTTTGCTTACACCAGGTACAGCTTTCGAACACTTTCTACATCATTTTGAACACAAGTTTTGGTAGGACCTGGCACGTCGGGCACTTTTTTGGGGTCCTGTCACACACCAGCAAACACCTCATCCAGCCACTCCATTCAGGTCCCTGCATGCAGCATGAACACCATCCTTTCAGGCATCCAGCTTTCAGGTCCAGCATTCCTCTGCACCAGCTTTCAGCAGCAAGCTCTCAAACAAGGAAGGATTACAGTCCTTTTTTTTATCCCTAGAGGTTTAGCCTCTAATGTCTTGTCTTACAAGCATGCACACTACATCTTCAGACTAGTTGTCTGAAGATAACTTCAATATGCTTCAATCACTAGATTGCCCACAGAGCTGTTATTTTCATGCCTATTTTAACTGCTGGAGTGATCTGACAACACTCATCTAAAACCTCCTCCAACCTAGTAAGATTTTGCCACATGCTGCATTTGGTACAACATAGCCACAAAACATGGATTTCCCTCAGATAATAATGTCAGCTCTCCCTACCCAAGGGATCCCTCCTGCCAATGTGGAAAAGACATTTTCTGTCAAGCCTCTGAATACGGGGACATCATTAGTACCCTTCAGGGCAGGACCCAGAGTTTCCGAGTTGCCTAAAAAAGGAGCAGCTGCTCATTAGAGACTTTTTTTTACCAGGGCAGAAAACTTTTTCTGAGCTGAGAATTTAATTTAGTTTACCTTTTGGAGATCTCTCTGTGCCTGGTATGTTAGACACTTTACAGGCACAACTAGGAGCAGAACTCAACATGGGATACAACAGACTGAACAGGATAGAGTCCCTATTTCTCTTCCCTTTCCCTCCCTCAGTCCAACAGACCTTTTGCCACAACTCCTCACAAGTAAGTAGTTGGTAGATGATGAAGTTGGCCCATCTTGAATCTCAGAATCTAATAAAATCCTCCTGAAGTGAAAACATCTCAGCAAAATGGCTCAACTTCAGCAGAATACCATCATTGATTATTTAGATGAAAAGTGCCAAAATATTCCAATTAGATGCAGTCCCATTATCCTCTTGGAGCTGGGGAACTTCCAGAGCTCTTTCCTCTGTGTACCTGAGATGAGAAACAAAAAGCACCTGAATTCCTGTTTGAAAACTGTAGCTCTGGACCATCTGCAAAGATGTGGTACTTTGTGCCCTGTGGCCTAATGCTTCCTCTCATTTGCAAATATACATTGAATCCAAAAAAAATGATGTACAACTTTGGTTTTTCCACCATTCTTGCCCATCTTCTTAAGGATGCTGCTGTTGTATGTGCTGGGTTTTGACATCAACTTCATGTTTTTTAAAAAATGCAAGCTGACAGCTAATTTAGTTTTAGATTTAGTTTTAGTTTTAGATTTCATCACCCACTCTACCAGATGGGATCAGGTCTCCAAGTCTGATCTGCAGTACAAGATGTGGTGCTTGCTGAACCTATTCCAATATCCTTAAGGGCCATACTATAATCATGTCAATAGTAATACAGAGCCTACTGCTCCCTGTTGAAAACTAAAGGCAATACTACTGAAGAAATGTCAGTCAACATCTGTTTAGGAATGGCAGGTCCTGCCTAACCTGATCTCCTTCTACAACCAGGTGACCCACCTAGTAGATGAGCAAAGAGCTCTGGACATTGCCTACCTGGACTTTAGTAAAGCCTCTGTCACCGTCTTCCACAGCATTCTCCTTCAGAAACTTTTGTTGCAAGGCTTGGATAAATACACTCTGGCTGGATAAAAACTGGCTGGACAGCTGGGAGGTAGTGAATGGAGCTAAACCTGGCTGGTTTCCAGTCACAAGTGGTGTTCCCCGGTGTTCAGTACTGGGACCTGTTCTCATCAGTATCTTTATTAACGATCTGGATGAGGGGATTGAGTGTGCCCTCAGTAAATTTGCAGATGACACCAAGCTAGGTGGGTTTGTTGATCTCCTAGAGGGTAGAGAAGCTTTACAGTGGGACCTGGACACATTAGATCAGTGGGCCAAGGTTAATTGCATGGGGTTCAACGAGGTCAAGTGCTGGGTCCCACACTTGGGTCATAACAACCCTTTAGCAAGGGTTTGCCCAGACTTGGGGATGTGTGGTTGGAAAGCTGCAAGTTGGAAAAGAACCTGGGGGTACTGATCAATAGTCGACTAAATATGAGTCAGCAGTGCCTGTAGATGTCCAAGAAGTCCAATGGCATCCTGGCTTGTATTGGAAACACTGGGGCCAGCAGGAATAGGGAGGGGATTGTCCCCCTGTACTNCTAGAGGGTAGGGAAGCTTTACAGTGGGACCTGGACACATTAGATCAGTGGGCCAAGGTTAATTGCATGGGGTTCAACGAGGTCAAGTGCTGGGTCCCACACTTGGGTCATAACAACCCTTTAGCAAGGGTTTGCCCAGACTTGGGGATGTGTGGTTGGAAAGCTGCAAGTTGGAAAAGAACCTGGGGGTACTGATCAATAGTCGACTAAATATGAGTCAGCAGTGCCTGTAGATGTNTTCCAACCAAAGACATTCTGTGAAAGCATCCATGAACTTTGGGATAGGAGATGCTGATCCTGGCATTTTTCTGAATGGTAATTCAATTGTCTCCATCCTAGAGACACTGAAGCTTTGCTCAGGTCAATCAAGCCATCATTAAACATAATATAGCTATTTGGAGTTCCAATCAGCAACAAAGATTAGGTGAACAGCAGTTTAACTGTCTGTATTTACATATAATTAATTTTCATGTGAAATGTTACCAAGAAAAAAGACAGTCTACACAAATGCCTCTTTTTGATCGCCTTGCCTGGCACTGCACCTTGCCTTTCACTTGTCTAATACAGCTTTACTGTGTGCTCATGCAACCATCTGCTTCTTCTCAATGCAACAAAAATTAGTCTTATTTCTTTTCATGTTAATTGTCCATTTGAAGATGTCACCTACCAAACTTCTAGACCCAAAGAGGCTAAACTGAAGTATGGGTTAGAGTCAGACGGCACCAATTTTTCAAGGGCTTTGCTCAGTGATATTCTTGGCTATCCACACAAATTCAAAAATACCACTCAACATGGACAACAAGATTTCAAACCCTACCAAATGACAGCTATGCAACTGGTTTTATATTATGCAGCTGCAAGCCCAAACGCGTGACAGAAGAGAATCACTGCTGTCATTTATCACATCAACAGCATATGCCATCTGGTGAAGGTCTGTGTTCCAATTATACCTGCACTGGACCCTGTGGAACTGCAGCTCAGCTTCAACAGGGTTCCCCTGCACTGTTACACACCACCACCACCAAGAGACTGGTAAGTTAACCCACAATACATCTTTCTTACACTTCTGGGGTCTGAAGAACATTATCCATCCTCAAAACCTTTAACTGCAATAAGATATTGTCAGGTGCTTCAATGGCAGCCAAGTTCAGCGGCAGCCAACTTCAACACCACTGTTCTCTAAAGCTTTTCCCTTCATGTAATCTACTTATTCACACTAAGGCATCAACTCAAAGTAAACTACAAATTTCCACTTGCTCATGGGGTGAGGAAGAGGAGTAGAAAGCATGCTCTGATTTGAAATCCTGTATTTTCCTGCCTAGCAAGGGAAATTGGAGGAGAAAGACACACTTCTTCACTCAGCTTTCCCAGTCCCACTGGCATATCCATCCTACGTGTGTTCCCATGTCCCACAGCTGGGGTACCCCAGCTCCTGCCTCACAGAGTACCCAGCCAGGATGGCTCCATTTCTGGAACCAGCCTGCAGGCAGGACCCTCCTGAGCCGAGCACCAGCACTCCTGACTAGGTCTCTCTTGTTTGGTCCCAGGTTACCAATCACCTCTCCAGAGAAAATGCCCTTCCAAGCTCCTTCAGCCAGGGTAATACCTTTGGGATTAATTCTTTGGCCGGGCACCACCGCAGCTCTCATTTGTGCCAGAAAAGCTGTCCCCAAAGACACTTTAATAAGAACAAGCAATGACTCACGGAATTAAAGCACCCTTAGACCTGGTGGCTACAAATTTAGCACAGAACCGCAAAGTTTCCTGCTGAGCTTCAGCCTACCCTTGATTTCCACTCAGCCTTACAGAGAAGCAACCCAACCCAACAGTGTTGCTTCACCTCGAGTCACCCTCACCGGTAAGCGGTGTGGAGAGCAATGAGAGGATGTTCCACACAACTCCAGTAGATGAGCAGGGAGGCTGGCCAGGCCCCCAGGAGAAGTAAACAAAAAACCACCCCTCCCCTTGTTCACCAGCTGGGTTCCCAGGGCTGTTTGCAGCCACAAAACCTGCCGCTTTGCCCCCGAAGCCTCAGCCCTAGAAGCAGCACGGGGACACCTGCCTGCAAAGCCCCTTGTCACCACTGATGGAGGACCCATGGATAGAGGCAGTACCCTCTGGCAAGGTCTCTTGCCCCCCTGCCCCTGGGTCTCTGCCACGGCACTCAGCTACTCTTCTGCAGGCAAACATTTCCATTCCTCATCACAGCTCAGCCTCCTCCGTGGACACTTCCCCAGCAAATTTGATTAGAGCTACACATTTTCCTCACATCCTCTAAACACAGCATTGGTTATTCACAGCCCCAGTCCTTTCCTATACCTTTGTTTATCCAACTGTTTACACCGGCAGTCTCCCTTGTAACCATTACACACTAAGCACTGGTGAGACCAAAGCAGCATGTCCTGCAAACAGCCACAGCCTGCTAGCCCTGAAACAACCAGCTTTTTGTCCCCACGCTCATTTAAAGTGACATTTCTCCCCAGCAGTTTCATCACCCCGGCCATCAGCCGGCAAGTCCATCCTCCTTCAGAAAAAACTGCCTCCTTGATTGCCTTGCTCCTTTGACCCATGGCAGGTCTGGTCCTGTCTGTATTCAGCCTCCCTGGGGTTATGTAAAACTAAGGGGGGCAGTGGGGGGAATCATCCGAGAGGTGCAGGCTTAGTATGCTAATAAGCCCTACATTCTTAGTGCTTGGCACTGATGGGTAGCACGGTACAGGCAGGATTGCTGCAGGGCAGATTTGAGGCAGGAGCAGGTGCATGGGGCTAGAAACATGTGTGCACCTCGCTAATGATCTTCAGACAGGACATTCCAGCACCTCCGAGGTGACCCGTTAATGACTTGCAGGATGTGCTATTGAATATAGGGCAAATAAGTCAGCGCATGCCCAGGCTACTGAGCCTGCACTTTGAAGAGAAACCTCAGCAATTAGACTTTTGCTGTGTTAAAAGTATTGGCAAAGGTACATAAATGTGTTTTATACACTTATAGGCATTTCCCTCACCGCTGCCATGAACTGTGCCTGTGCCTTAGTGTCCTGGACTGTGCTACAGAAACCACCACCGATGCAGCCGTTCAAAGCCTAGGAGGAGCTGAATGTGTGGTGGGTGTTAAACACCCCCCCACTCTATGCTATTTATTAAATTATCAAGGTGCTTTTCCAGAGACAAGTTTTGCCAGTCTGGCTTTTTGCTTCAGCTCTGCTCCAATCAATTGAGAAATCAAGATTCAATTTTGGGATCAAGGAATTACTTAGGCAAATGAAAAACTAGAAAAGGACCTGAAAATCAAACAGAAAGAGGATCTGAAATTCTCCCTTACTCACTCTTTTGATACAGCGATGATAAGAGGCTTAATTGTACCTTGGAAAGCTGACTCTTTTCTCATCCCTTTTGAAAAGCAAAGCAAAAGCAGCAAAACAAAGAGTATCAAAACCAGGTAGGAAATAAATGTCACCATGACCAGAACAGTTATGCACAGATAAGCAAAAAGAAAAATACCAGTGCTAACAGGTGTGTTTGGCAGGGAGGACACCATTTTCACACCAGAGAAAAAGCAATTAGGACTGTCTAATATCCCAACCACTTTCAAAGGGCTGGTTTGATTATTTGTAGTTTGTTTGATTTTACTTTTTTTTTCCTTTTAAAGAAATGGCCTTTAAAGGGCAGGGCCAAAACAAATTTTGCCAACATTCCAAGCAAGTTTTTTGTGATGCTTATAACGGTTTCCCACTGGAAATGGAGGATGGGTTGCACTCCAACAGAACATACCCAGGGGGTCCCTACTGCCTCATGCAGCACCAGCAAAGCATCTCTTTTTCACTCAGAGAGGAGGTGGTAAAAGGTTGTTTTTTTTCCCTAGATAATCTAAGGCTTCTTGGGGAAGTCCATATATTATTCACTAAAAATTTCTTAACACTTGTTCAATTATTGCTAAAGGTCAACATTTACTCATGAGAATGTGTTTTGTTGCCCTTCAGAATAAACGTTTGTGGCAACATCTCCCTAAGTGCAGCTGCCCTGTCTGAAGAGGAAAAGTGAGCCAGCTGAGGCAGACACCCACCCTCCCTGCTATTTTCCACTGTCAGCTTTAATTTGACTGTTTTAACTCAGTCCCCATCACTTACGGTCATAAGAAAGTCCTCAACACGACACAGCAATAGTGAGACTGTCTGGGGCACTCCAAGTTTACTTTGCTTCAGAGGGGAAAGGGAACACCTCTTAAATGTCAAATAAAGTTTGGGGAACACCATCTCTCAGTCTGAATTACCAGATGGAGTGAGTCATCTCCCCAGCTTCACATCCCCACCACAGTCTTGAGGTCAGCAATGCTGTGGATTCACCACACAGCAACGCAATACACCTCAGGGTTGGACCTTCCTGGAGGGCAGGGCCTGCTCCTGCAATGTACTCTCTAAGCAGCCAGCAGCTGTGGCACCTTATGGAGGAGCAGCCTAGTCCTGGGCACTGCCTGCTCCCCAGACCTGTGGCTATAGGGGAGATGCCCAGGCAGCTCTGCACTGACATCCCTCCACCCTCTTTGTTCACTCCTCACGGGCAAAGCTGAAAACTTTCTCAGTTGCATCATTCTTAAGATCTCTCTTCGTTCCCTCATTTTGTGAGGAGTATGGAGATTTATCATCCTTGCCCTAAGCACTCCTTCCAAAGGCAACAGAAGAAATACCTGTATCTCCCAGGGGAGGGAATTAAGCTAGTATCTCACTGCAAGCATCCTTCAAGGTGATGCTGACAACAGTGTCTGCCATTAATGCAGCTGCAATAACTTATATAAGTCAGGGCAGGTATCCAGCTGGAAAGATTCCAAAGCATCGATCCCCAGCTCCCCAACGTTGGGGCTAAAATTTATGGCTGGACTAATTTCCGATCATCAGAGTGTGTATGTTTCCCACCTGAGACACAAATATTTGCCGTCATGCCCTACGAACTACTCTTGCTTCTGCAAAAGCAGTTCATTTAGAGTCAGTGGGATCTACGCAGCAAATCTGCAGTATCTATTCCACCCTGTTGATAATATCTATAAATTATTAGGAGAAACCAGCTGTAAAATTACTAAATTGCTGATGACATGAAACGGAAGGGAGTAGTAAATACAAAGCAACCACGAGAGAGATCCAGAGGAATTCAGATCACTTATGTAACTAGGCCAGTACACTGAAAATGAAACATACTGTGGAGAAAATGTAAACTATTGCTCAGCTATTGGAAAACTGCATAGCAAAAAAAACTTGCACTCTTGAACTGCAGCACAAGAGAACTGAACCAGGGGAAAACAGCAGCAAACACCTATCAAAAAAATCTCTCTAAGAAATAAAACTAATCCAGCAGAGCCACGACTGTGATGGG
Source organism: Chloroceryle aenea (assembly GCA_013399075.1). NCBI lineage: Eukaryota > Metazoa > Chordata > Aves > Coraciiformes > Cerylidae > Chloroceryle > Chloroceryle aenea. The sequence continues at coordinate 149,351 of VWZY01005972.1, read as the reverse complement.
CCTGCAGTAGCTGGGATCAGCACTGCAGATCACAATCTGCTCAGAAACTATAGGGCAGGCACAAGAGCAGGCTGCACAAGGAGGCTGCAAACAGAAAACATTCCTTCTCAGCAGGCAGCATTACTGTTTGATGGTGAGCCCTGCTGAGGGCAAAGCGAGAGCTTCTCAGGGAGAGGATGAGAAGCTCCCAGACCTGCTGGCCATACCTGTGGCAGCCAGAGGAGAACCCCAGGCAGATGAGCCTAATAACTCTGAACTGGAAAATGCACTGAGGCAAGGAAATGCATGAAGTGGTTGGGGATAAAAACAGCTTCCAGCATTACTTAAGTATGGACTAATTTGTCTCAAAAGGGTGTGCAAAATCACCTCTGAGTTGCTTCATACACCTGTTAAACCCATGAGAGCCCACAGGCTGGAGCTCAGGGAGAAGTGAAGCACAAGGCCACAGCCTGGTAATCCCATCAGGGATGGCTCCGCTGTGACCATGACACCACACAGACAACACCACAACACCAACACAGGGAGCCAAGGGAGCAGGGAAAGGGAGCCCATCTGCCCCAGACACCAGAAACCCGGCAGATGGCCACTGCACAACACCAGGGAGGGAAGGGGGATGTTGATGGAGGGAGAAAGCCACTAAACAAATCTGGTCTTCTCCCAGTGTGATGTTTTTCCAAAGCTTTGCACTTTGTGCAGATGCTTGTGAAGATGGGGAAGAGGTGTTCCTGCCACTGGGTGGCTTCTCTTTCAGACCCCAAATTCATGCTCTCAGAAATATCTCACCTGGGTCATGTAGCACCTTGCCCCTTGGGGAACTGCACTCTTGGAAATATCCAAGCTATTTTGGTTGAAAATCCCTCACACTCAAAAACTAAAATTAAATACACAAAAGCATCAGTTTTACTGACCTCCTTGGGAAATTTCAGCACTGACGTTATCCATTTGGCAACACGACAAACAGCAGAGGAAGTGCCAAAGGGCAAGAAGTCAAAGGCCTTGATTTGCAGAAACTGTTACCTGCATTGCATGCTGTATTTTAAAATTACAGCAGCAGAGACAAGATCCCCACTATAAAACATGCAAGAACTGTTTAGCAGATACAGAGCTTCACTTTAACATAGCAGATCACTGGCTTGATGTTCCTGCTTCCAGCAGGAGCAATACTGACAGTACAGCAAAAGGTGAAAGTCTTCAGGCTGCACTGCTCTCAGGTTCAGCACAATTCCATAAGGTGCTGCTGGGTGGCCCCACCTTGCTCAGCCTGCACAGGGTGCCCAAAGCAGCTCAATACCTCCTTGGTCACTTCTGGGACCACGGCACCCAGCTGACTGTGCAATTTGGCCCCACATCACATCTCCTGAGAGGCAGTTATCTCCAGAGGCATAAAATTTGTTTAGCTCTATTTTCATACACACAACAGAGTATCTGACAAAATTATATAACCCCTAAAATAAATCATTTTGATACTTAATAGTATCCAACAAGAATGAGGAAAGAGAGAAAATTTAATGAAAAGATTAGTTTAAGTGGAAAACACAGAATAGCCTCAAAAAGTTAAACCATTATGGTAAAGAACAACATTGAAGAGGTAATTAAAAATTTCATTAGACAATTTCAGGAGAACAGAAAATGAAAAAATAATCAGCAATAGTAAGTCAAATCTCCCACTCTTAGATGTTCTTTCACATGTGAAACTTTGTCTATAGATCTGTACCACATTTTGCAGTAAGGAAGATAAAAGCTCATTTGTTTGTTTTTTCTTTTTCCATTTTCTTTTGAAAAATGTAACATGGCTAGCTGACTGCATTAGCTTAATCATTGTCTCTTGATCAAAATGGGAATTTCCCAAATTTCTTTCCCCTTCTTTACCTAGGCTGTGTGCCCCTCACACAGCCTGCCCTCCTAGGGCATGAAGGCTCCTGTCTCCTGAGTCCCCTGGGGTCCCTTCGGAGCCCACGGCCACCCTCAGACCTGTCTGAGAGAGGAAAAGAGGTTTCCAAAATGTCGAGTCTCTCCAAAATGAATGAAATTTGACAATGAGACACGGGGTCAGAAGAAGCCAGTGGGCACACTGCCTCTCGCCTGCCTGCAGCACAGAAGATAGGAGGGAGCTGGAAGGAGCCCGGGGACAGGGGAACAAACAGGGGATGCAGGGGGCTGGGTGAGGAGGTATTTGGGATTTCTGTGCTTGTGTGACACGGGCAGACACCAATCCATTCAGAAAGCTGCTTTTAACAGCTAATCACAAATTGCTCACTCTCCATCTGAGGCTCCACTGTTCGGTTTGGGCTTTTTTTTTTTTATCCCTGCCTGGTTTTAGCTCCTAATTCCACCATGCACCAAGGCTTCTGCTCTAGGACCCCAGTGACTCATGGTGCTAAACTGGCACATCTCCGGAAACACATACTGCCTTTCAGGGCCTATTGTGGGATTTCTAACAGCATCACCCAGTGGAGATAAACAAGCCAGCAAGCAAGTGAAGAAGTGATGTTTTAGGGGTTTGTTCTGTCCCTCTCCTCCTGATGAGATTTCAAAACAGACAACAATTCATGAATAAAGAAAAGATTGTTTTGGTTTTGTTTCCAAGATAACGAGGTTTTGTGCATTTTAGTGCCGAGGAAAACAGGTACAGCAGAAAAGGATGGAAGCAGCACAGATGCTAAAGTTCCAGTTTTCCTGAGCACTATCATGTCTAGGCTATGGCTGCATCTTCCCACAGGGAATAACTGGGTCCTCCTGGGTGTCAATGCCTGTGATTTTAAGCCATACTGAAGTCAGTGGGACAATGTCACATGCTTAAATGCTATGTTTGAACAGCTCAGACAAAAGAACCTTTACTTAGCCCAGTACCTCCTCTCAGAGGAGGGTGGAATCAAAGGACTATCAGAGAGCCATGAGATCTCCCAAACTGCTAAAGCAGATGATGTGGATTTAAAGGCTCTGCAGAGCAGGAATAAAATTACATTGAGTGCAACAAGCAGGTAATTGAGTCTTGGTTCTTTGCCATTACAATGAAACTGAAGTGAAGGGTGAAATGGATGGTAATTGCCACCAGTAAGAAGTCTGGGTTTAGCTGTGAACATATCAGGTCAATACCAATAAACACACCAATCTGTATGGTTTCAAACACGAGGTGCTCTGCTCTACTCTTGTGTTTGCTGAAGCTGAATTACTACCATACCTCACCCATTCATTCTCTCCCTAGAAGGAGCAGCATGCAGGACACCTTTGAGCAGGGCTGGTTTGTTCAAACACACACAGCTATGCATCTGTGTGACGGAATCTAACGACGTGCCCCTCGTGAAAGCTCCAAATGGACCACGTGTCACTGGGCAAGCTCCCTGTTCTTCCCTGAGCAGATTGGATTGTTAGCGTGGCAGGTAGTGGCAAAATAAAGTCTACCTCAAAAGCAAATTCACATTGAGGATGATAGCTAACACCTTTTCAAGTTAGATGTATACTCAAAAAACATCCTTACCAAGGGCTTGACATTACCAGAGTGCATCCAGCTTCAAGTCAAGTCAGCACCTACAAGCTGTTGGCAACTTCAGTTTAGAAGCATTAAAGTTGCTCATGTTTCCTCAATGAAGAGGCAAGAGTCTGTGGGAAGAGCTAACGGACAGGTTTCTGAAGGAGCAACATTCATTTCTAGAAGTACACTGCACTTCTGAAAAAATAACACTAAAATAATCTGTGCACATTTGTCCTCCTCTGGTCCCAAACCCATAAAGGCCTCTTTAGCTCTTTCAGACGATGGCATGCTTGTGGGAGCCAGGCTTACAGAAGAAACAAATGCTCAAAAAGTATAAATGGAACCATTAATTCCTCTATGTCAACATCTCAGTAACTATTTATTTACACCCACGGCACCCAAAGATTCATTCCAACGACATCAGAAATAACTTCCAACCCCTTGCGAACAACTCGCACTCCTCCACTGACTACTGTGTCACCTCAGCTTCAGGGTCTTTAAAGACACAGTTCCTGACCTGGAACTAAGGCCTCAAGCTCCAGCTTCAGCTGCCACCAGAAACATCTCCTTCAGTGCTCTGGGTTCACTTTACCATTTAAAACCTCACTTTGAAATTACAAATCAACTACAAAATTTGAAGAGTTACATTTTGGAAGAACATCACTTGAGCCATGACTCAGGAAAACAGGTGCTGAGCTCCTGCTGCCACCACCAGGACTCCAGAAGGCATCTCAAACCCCACAGGTACTCAAGTGTTTCCATGAAACTGGGACCTCAGCTTAAAATCATTTCTGGCCACTGAGCTGCTCATGGTGGTGCCACCAGCAGGGCACGATCACCCTGCAAAAGGAAGTCCCTGGCATCATAATCCAGTACCCATGGCCCTTCCTGAAGCGAGCTTCATCTTTTTCCCATTAATTCTATCTACTTTTCCCCTGCTGCTGCATTCATCACTGTGTCCCAACTGACTGCAAATAACCATCCTTCCTGGCTCTAAAACTGTTCTTTTTGTAATTTCAGATACTGAATTTCTCCTCTGTGTCTCTGCACAGGGCTCATCCTCAGCCTTTCCTATTCTATCACAAGCCTTCTGTTTCCCAATTTTATTTTGGTTGCTACTTTTTGTTGATGATGTCTGACTATTTTCTGGTATATCCATTTAGATTATCAACAGTACCCAAAAGTAAGTACAACCGAGGAAGCAGTAGTGAGAGCAGAGCATAATAAATTACACTGCTTTGTATCCTATGTGCTTGCTACTCACTACTGACCGGTTACCTCGGATGCCACCTCCAAGAGAACTGGGAGAGGCTTGGCTTTCAAAAAGCACAATACACTACCTCTTTGAAGCACAGGGATTCTTCCATAAGCAGTACCCAGTAACAAGGATCACTTCTTAAATAAGAACAAACAAAAACCAGCTGGTTATTTTAAGCAGACTTCCCACAGCTAGAGATGGAGGTTCAAGCATCAGTCCTCTCTGAGGACCAGACCACAGGAATGCTCAGATAATCAACCCATCCTAAGGCCCTGACTCTCCTCTGGGCCACTAAGTCTGTATTTAACATCATGCCATCCCTTTATTCACCCTTTTTCAGCAGCTTTGAGCTATTTGTCCAATCACTCCATAACAGACTTCATTTCAAACGAAATCAATGAGCACCTTTTTAATTTGTAAAACACATTCTGCAGCAGATAGGTGCTTCCAGGGCTGCCCACATAACCCAGAGATAATTCATAATGTTGCATGAACTGAAGTCCATCCCTATTCAATGAAGTTTTTCTTCAGCTGGAAGTCCAAAGACTCTGTTACCCTCACAGGGCATGGTGTGAACAAACTGGCAAACCCAATGTACAGCCCAAAAAAAAGGGAGAAGAAATCCATTGCTTTGTTCTTTGTTTGACTTACAACCAGAGCTGCTAGCTTCTAGTAAAATTAATCCAAAATTGAAGCCAAAATAACCTGTTTATTTTTTCTTTCCCCCCTCTGAAGTCAACCTTCCTGAGAGGAAATGAAATATTCCCTAGGCATGCAGTGAAGCATCACCTGCTTTCACCAAGTTGTGTATCCCTGCAGCAGCAGAGCTGCACTGCACAAGCACGTCAAGTCCCCACACTCCTGGGAAGCTCTGTGCACACTGTATGCCCACACCTCGCAATGGTCCACTTGAGCTGGGCATCCAGTGCCCACAGACATGCAGTTCAGCACACATGCACTGTGTATCGTACGTAGCCACTGCAGAGATGGTCTCAGCATGCACTAGAGACTTTTCCAAGCATCCGGATGTGCCCAAGAGCATCAGGAACTAGGACAAATTTACAGCTCTCAAATCCAGAAAAGAGAGAGACCCTGCAACTTGCAAACTCAAAGTATCAAAGTTTGCTCTGAGTATTCAAGATGCCTGGAGAACCTGCCGTCCAGAAAGGCTTACTTTGGGTACATCTTCCACCCTTGAGTCTCCCCTCTTTAAGCATACACTCTAGATAAACTCCAATTTTCTACAGAACCTTTACTGCCTGAAATGCACTTTTCCCACAACTCGGTGTGTGTATTTTTAGCAATCATGACAGGTAGAAAAAGCTCACCCCTCTGGCAGACTCATCTCCCTTATTTTTATTGCCAACGGTCTTGTTTGTTTTAAATAAGGACAAGCCCCGGGTAAAAGCAGTTAATTATAATGCCGTATGGTGTCCCAGCATCTCATAAGATTCCTGTGTTTGCAGGAATACATCAGCTTGCATAGCAAGTTGTTGCTCTTCAGATAATAAATGTATTTCATGTCTTTGATTATCAGCTACTGCTGCTTCTGCCTTAATAAAGATTGGGTAGAAATAGGGCATCCATGACAAACACACTTATACACCCCAAGAACATCAAGCTGTGTTTTGGTGTTTCAAATAAGAGTTTAAATGGTACACAAATCCTTCCATCAGCTGTCTCCACAAGCATAAATTTATTGCTGGCATACGAGGGGATAAAGGGGACCTAAGTCTCCAGGTGATGTGGTGAAACAAAGCTTCTGCACAAGTCTGGTCCTGAACCCACCCAAATCAGACAGCCTCTCCAGGCTGAGACCAACCTAAAATCCACTCAGCAGTCACAGCACAAGCAGAAAAGCCCTGTCATATCCCTTCATGTCTTTTTCGCCATGAACTGGAAGACTCCCTTGGATAAACTAGATGAAACTCCAGTGCATCTTTGATCAGTTAATCCTTAAGCAAAGCTTATGTTTTACAGGTAACTGTGGCAACAACATTTGTAAACTAAGGCTAATTATTTAAATGTAGTTCAAACAGTATTATTTATAACAAAATATCAGCTTCCAGTTTAATATATTCTCCAACACCTTTCTCAACATGCTGTACTCGTCTGGCCAAAGCTCCTCTGACATGCATAATCAGTACCTGGGGTCAGGGGCTCAGATCAGCCAACCGCAAAGGTTTAAACCTCATCTGCCAACCATTCTCTTCCCCCCTGATGTGCGACTAGCTGAAAAAGCCCAATGTATATATTTTCAAACCATAATTCTTTTTATTTGCTGTCAGGTTTCTGAGTCTCTGGAGCACACATGCTTCCTATTTTTGAGCTCTTTTGCACAGCCATGGCATGTAAAAACTGACGTGGGGTGGGGGTGGATTTTGATGGAAGGAGGAAAGTTAAATAAACACAGCAATTCTTCAGAAATCCCACTGTAGTAGCTGGGGCTTTACAGGGAGTACGGAAACAATCCCTGAAACACCAGCAGTAAAACCACAGAAGCTGGCAACGGCATCGCTATTCGAGATGCACAAAAGCACTAGCATCCGGACCTCAGTAAACTGGAGGTCTGCAATCATCACCACCAAACACCACTGAAAAAAGGAAAAAAAATCTGGAGGTTATGTGCCAACAGCAGCATGGCTTTCAGTGCTGCTTCCTCTGCCAAAAAGGAAAGCAGGTTTAAAATCCACAGGAGAAGACGGACTCCGTGGTCACGTTTTCAATCGCATAGGTTCTGTCCCCACCACCATCCGAGCTGATGTGAACCAGAACAATGTAAAACTCTTCCATTTGTCTTCCTATTTCTTCCTACTCTGAATTTCCAAACTCTCCCTTGAGGGGCCAGGAATAACTGGATAATCAAAAACATGCTGTGGCTTGGGAGAAAAAAAAATGCTAACAGCAACCTTTTTCTGTTTAAAAGAAATCATAATCAATCTACCATTGCCGCTCGCAATCCACAATAACCCCACTTTAGTAACATACTGGAATCACCCTGCTTTGGGTGAACAAAGAACATGTATTTTCCTGTTTACATGCAAGTTACCAGCTGATATTCTAGAAATAAAAAGTATTTAAGTCCTTCCTACCCAATTCTTTTTAAACCACCACTATATTAAAAGTTACATCACTAAATAAACAGTTCCCATGGCCCCAACTAACCAATGCTTTCCACTGAAAAATTTGGCTTTTCTTGGTTTTGTTTTTGAAGGCAAGTGTTTAACTACTTGCTCCTCAGTTTATCCCTGCTTTTGAGAGAGTTGTTTTGAGTGATCAGATGAATAATGTTACACCTTTTAACTTTATTTTTTTCATGGGAAAATGATGAGCATGCTTCCGTTGTTGAAGACTGATGGATGGAAGATATGAAACAACCCCTCTTTCAGACCTTCTGAATATGCAGTACCTCAGTAGAACTGATCTACTTGATTGTATATCAATTTATGTTTATGCAAAGCTTAATATTAATGTATCTTTGCCTTAAAGGCAATAATCTGTTCCCCACATACATACTCCATTCTGCAACGGAATGCTTCTCCTAATGAATAATTGCAATCATTACTTCTTATAAAAATGTTCTGGAAAATACTCTCAGGCCATTTTTAACCTGAGAATTTTGTCATCATATTTGCCACATACAAATGCTGCAAAGAATAATACCACTCGGCTTTTCAGATTGATATTAAATGCTTAGCAAAGCAATGAAGTGGCCAACTCCTTGCCCAACCCTTTGAGTAATGGATTTGTATAACCTGCAAAACCCTTATGTAAAAGAAAGCAACTATTCCTGCAAGAGGAAAAACAGAGAATTCTTCTTACTTCAAAAGTATCCACCCCACTCAGCATCCATGAAAATCTTAATATTTATTATTTCTTCAAGGAAGGATCTTTCTGGAAATGTAAGAATATCCTAAAGTACTGGTTTGGAAGAACAACAACAAATAGAATATTCAAGATCAGTAAAGTTGCTTTAGGCACAGAACTCACGTTGACTTTATCAGGTTACAACCCAAGGAAATTCCTGTGATGGGGGAAAACCCAACAACAAGTGCTACTGACAACCAGAAGCACAATAGCTACTTTTTGGAAAAGAACATATCCTCCAGAAGTAGCAGCATGGAGAAATAAAGTACGGAAAATCCTTTTTTAAGAGAAAATAAATTAAAAAAAAGTAATTGACAGACAAATGTAAAGCTGAATATACCTGATTTTCCTAACATACTGTTTTAAATATTTTTTTTTCCAGAATGGGAAGGAAATACACATAGAAAAAAAAAAAAACACCACAAAAAAAACCACCAAAACCACACATTGACTGAATGCAAAATACATTTGTAAAGGTTGGAAAACCCATTACTCTGAATCTAAAAATTAAGTTGGATGTTTGAATTAAAATTTCCCATGAGCTACAAATGGTCTAGCCTAAACTTTCAAAATGCCTTTCTTTTTGTCTGACAAGTTATCTTATTCTTTCTCCTCATCAAGTCATGGTTTTCCTTCTACCTTCTTGCTTTAGACACAGCTCACAGAGCCAGTAAGTGCCAGACAATGTCCTTCCACATGGATTTATATGGGTCACTCTTAACATAAACGAGCAAGACAACATTCAGTCCTGCACCATCACTCCCTCTCCCTATTAGACTTCCTTTGACCTGCCTCCTCATCCCTCTTCCCAGTGCTCCAAACTCCTTTGACCCGTCCTCGCTGTACCAACAGCCATTTGTAACTCCACCATCCTACCTGAAAGCTGACAACCAAAGGGGCAGACTCAAGCTATTGCTCAAGTCTTCGTTTTCTCAGCGAAGCCCAAGGGCAAAGGAGGCGATGAAGATGAGCCCAGCAGGCAGACACGTAAGATCAGCTTCAAATGCTGCTACCTGCAAGTTTTACCATGCAGTACCAGAGAGACTGCCTTAGTGCTCAGGCTCTGCATCTGTAGAGCACATGCTATCAACAGCTCCTTCCTTCAAAAGGTTGTTTTGCAGCTGAGAGTAACACCTTCCATGACAAAAAACACCAAGTGTTTGATAAAGGTCAATGCCAAAAGCTAGTCACACTACCTGCCTCCAAAGCACCTTCAACACAGTGACTTCTTGGGTTTTGCAAGTGACAGCTGACTTAGACATCATAGGTTAAACTCCAGAACTAGCATGTGGGCATGACCTTTCCTGGGCTCCACAGAGTACCTGTTTGGCACACCTGAACCCATTCCTGGTGCCTGCAACCCAGCAAAAGGCCATCACAGGCAGAGAAATGCCTTGTGTCAGCAGAGCTGTGTTTGCAACTGGAAGGCTGGTAATAGGTATGGATGGAAAAGGGGGTGCATGCTTATTCTGAAGTGGCACAGACTATTCTGTACATGCTACAAACATTTGCAAGACTGCAGTTTTGGCCAGAGGTGGCTCAAGCTGTCCTCCCTTCTGCATACACAGAGCAAATCCCAACTGCCACCCTGCAACAACAGCTCCTCTCATGCATTCCTCTTCAAAGCACTTCCCAAACACTCACCCTTTAATCCTGCCAGCACTTCTGAGAAGCAGACACCTCTGTTATTCCCAAATTACTGACTGGGAAGCCAAGAGAGGGTGCTGGAGGCTTGAATATTCAAGAGGATCACGAGGCTTTATGGGTAGCATTCAGCTGCCCTGAATTCCCAGGTCCCTGTACCTAATCCCCCATCATCATGGGGGTTTCTGGAAGGCAACTGAGAAGGGGTGAGTGAAGGCCAGGGCAGCTGCAGGCACCTTAGTAAAATTAAGCATTAACATGGTTCTCAATGTCCAATTCCACTCTGCTTTTGGCCTTCCCCTAGGCTGCTTTGAAATCCCTGTGCTGGAGATGTCCTCACAAGGAACAAACTTCTGAATGAGAAGTGCTCAGTCTCGGCCTTGCACTCAAGACCATGCAGCCATCTCCTCTCCATACTATGACACTGCAAAAGCCAACACAAACCCAGGCCTCCATGGGACAGGCACAATAAGGCACCAAGATCAAACAACTGGGTGAGCCAACACCTGTATGAACTCATACCAGTAAATACAGGTTGCACATCTTCAGAATTTTAACCAAAGCAAGAATATGAAGCTTTTCCCATGGCCTGAACAGTTCACTTACACCAGCCAAAATACACATTTATTTGCAGAGCAAGAACACAGGTTCTTTTTCTTGTTCTTTCTGTTTAACATCCTTGACTGGACAGCCCTTGAGCAAAGTGACCTAAATTTGAAGTTAGTTTTGCCTCCAGCCAGGCATGGACTAGACGCATTCCAGCAGCCTGCTCCGACCCCCATTCTTCTCCAACTCTCTCCACCACAGCACTGGGGTGCTTTTGGCACTGGTGGTTTGCAAGGCTCAGAGCACAATGCTACAAACCATGTACCCATCCACAGCCCACTCCTCCCTTCATGCTGCTTTCAGGTCTTGAGCTGCTGAGCCCATGTTCCCCTTAAGCTGCTATAGAGAACTACATCACAAGTGACTGCACCAAGACATCCACATCTGAAGGCAGCCCTTTCTGGGGGTTGTCTTAAATCAACATTTAGTGAAAAGCTAGAAAAATGGTGCATTTTGGTTAGCAAACCCAGGGAGATTCAGGCAACATGGCTCACAAGCAGGCAGCTGACTGAAGAACATACACATAGCAAGAATGCAAAAGGAGCCAGTGCAGAGAAGAGGGGAACAACAAGGAGTTAAAAGGAGAGGGACCAGATGAGAATGAAGGAAGCTGCTCCTTGGTCGCTACAGAATAAGCAAGATTGTCAGCTGGTGCAAACTGGTCAGACTCATCTCTATCTGCAGAGCTGGCCATGCTGGGGATGGACGAAACACAGCAATCAGTGATGTGGCTTTAAGAAGGAAAGCTGTTGGAGCAACTGGTGTTTTGTCAGGACACACATACAGATGCTGACAATGCTGATGCTGAGGAACATCCAGTACCACTTTTCCCCTGGTCTTATGTAAAGCATTTCTGAAAGTATTTAAGCTCCTGTGCACAGCATCACTGTGCTTGGAAAAGATCTTTAGGATCATCAAGCCCAACTGTTAACTAACTCTGCCAGGGCCACTACTACACCATATCCTTGAGTACCATGTCTAGACAACTTTCAAATACATCCACGGATGGCAATTCAACCACTTCCCTGGGCAGCCTGTTCAGTCTTTCAGTATAAAAGTTTTCCTTCATGTCCAACCTAAACCTCCCCTGGCGCACAACTTGATGCCATTTCTCCTCGTCCTATCAGTTGTGGCTTGTGAGAAGAGACCAACACCCACCTCTCTAATCCTTTCAGGTAGCTGTAGAGATTGGTAATATCTTCCTTCAGCCTCCTCTTCTTCAGACTGAACAACCCCAGCTCCCTCAGTCGCTCCTCATAAGACTTATGCTCAAGACCCTAAGTCTCAATGATGAGCACAACGGACAAGTTTTTACAGTAAAGAAAGAAAAACAAATGAGACAGATGATCTCTCATCTAACCTTTTCCTCAGGCTGCACTCATCACTGCCAGCACATACAGATCCAGCACACGTGAGGCTAGAAGATCTATTGCAACAAGTTTTCTCTAGTCCTGTACTAGGTTAGTATTTCCAAGCTACCTCTGTGCCTCGAGACACGCAGAGCACTTGTCTTCTTGTACCACATGTAACACGTCGGGCAGCCACTCTTTAGAACACTGTACTTAAATGCAGCTGATGTGGAACAATTACTGTCCTGGAAAACATTATAATGGAAGAACTACTAGAGCCTTTTAGTACAATTCCAGAAATGATACAGCTCCTTCTGCGTTCATACACTAATTGCACTGAAATTGCATCCAATGAATCCATGCATATTTAATCAGGTCTGGGGCTGCTGAACACACTGCTATTGCACAGAGTGCTATCAGCCAGAACCATAAATTATTGACTATGCCACCTAAACTTCCACAGAATAATTTTAGGTTGGCGGCAGGCACCTTGTTTGAGGAAAAGCTTGCTTTGTGTAGCCCTTTATCATTAATATTCTTCCTGGGTTTCCTACAGCCCCAAAGTGCTGGGAAGGGTCAATGGCTCAGTTCGAGACGATGTCTCCAGGGAGGATGTGGTGCCTCACGTGGACTATATTACACACCATCACTGGATATTTTCCTAAGCAAAGCACCTCCTCTTGGGTCATGTCTAAATCTCATCGCTAATTACAACTCTTTGTTAAGGCCAAAAAGCATATCTGGTAGTCATCTTTATCAGGCAAAGATTAATAAATAGACATGATCCTGCTTTTCAGCCTTCCAAGTGACATGCAAAGCACAGCTAAGTGCTAGGAAAAACACAAGGAACAAATCCAGTAAATGAATCTGTGCCATCACAAGGCATCCTTCATTAAATAAAACGAGGCCATGACAGCTCCACTTCGCTTCAGGTACTCTCCACCAAGCTCACGACCTGCAGCCCGTGGCAAGCATGCAGCTGAGCACATCAGCTTCGTCCCTGCTGCATCACAATCCGTCAGGCTCAGTCACTGCCTTCGCCACTGGCTTCCCGAGAGGCCCCTGCTGTCACACCCCACTTGCTCCCATCCCTCTCACTGCCACCCCACCAAACAGCACCCGACTTCTGCAGGCAGGCAGCTGGCATTCACAAGCGGCCTGCCAGCGCGGGCTGCGGGCAGGGGTACGCACTGGGGCAGCCCACTCTGCGGAGTGGGGCTGCGATCAGCTCCTGCTTATGCTTTGCTCTGTGGGGAGCGTAAGAGATCTGTGCTGATGATCACAAGAGCTGTTGTAGAACACGCCTGTAAAACGCAACACACAACAAGCAGCACGGCGTGGGTAGGAGGGGTGCTACTTAGAAGCTGCTGCACAAGTCATGAGGAGCAGAATCTTCAAGCTCTTATTTCCAGCTTTCCCACATTGTTCCTTAGGGAATCGTGGGGTTAAAGCCGTCAACCCCAGCTGCACCAAGATTTATTTCAGGCTGCAAGCCTGCAGCTACGTACATTTTGAGATGCTCAAAATGCATTGTAGAGGTACAAACCATCTCTATCCAACATTAATTAGTATTAACACTAATTACTCCCTAACATGAAACACTCCCCGCTGAAGATGCAAAACACGTATCTTTAGCTGTTGGCCTGCACAACAGCTGGTGAAGCCAAGCACAGCAGGCATCTGCTTACCAGGGGATTTTCCTGACAGGGAGGCAGTGTTACAGCAAGGGTCTCACACCTAGCACTACAAATCAGTACACCCTGGGGAGAAAAATGAATATTTTGAACACAGGAATGAAGTGCAGACTGTACACAGAGCAGTATTTGCTATTTATCGAGCAAAGCTGATATGTACATAATCAGCTCACAGGTGCCATATCTTCCTCTAAAGAGGCAATCTTGACCAAAAAGTGAAGGCAATCAACATTATCGGCACTGTTAAGTACCATACAAAAGCCATGCACAACCTACTGCTCACTGAACTGAACTCTCTGGAAGTCCTGTGGAAATCAGTGCCCTAGACCATAATCCCCCACATGCATTCCCATCACAAGGTTGATGTGTAATTCGTGTTCAAATTCAAGGAAACCAATAAAAGGAACCACTAACTCAGCTAAAGCAAATCTCCTGGCCTGGAGAGCCCTCAGTTGGTCCAGGAACATTTACATGCAACTTTAATGGCTTTACAGTCATTCTTTCAGTTAAATGGATGTAACTTGGTGTGTGACCAGCTCCCACCCCTACATCCAAGTGATCCTGCTGGTAGAAATCCCCCGCAGAAGCCCACCAGCCCAACCAGTCAAGTCACTTTTGGATGGAAGAAGTAGAGGATTTCAGATGACCACAAATAAGCAGCAGCAAGAAAATGGAGCTGAAGCAATCGAAATACAGCTGGTTTAATTTTCAAATACAACGGTGTGTGCATTCAAAGCACCTCCCATCTGAGCTATGTGGTGAAAAGCCCACTCATGTGGTTCATGAGGTCACCAAAAGCCCCAGAACAACTACATCCTTCTGTCAGAACCACTTATTACTGCAACACACTACATCATCTTTTTTTCCCTCTTGGCTCATAAGTACCGGTAGGCAAAGAGGCCTACTTTTGACAGCTTTCAAGAACAGCAGCAACAAAAAAAAAAATTGAGAGAAAGAAGGACGATCGCTCACCTAACATGCTTGTCTCTGAAATGCAGTCTTATGACACAGAGCCCAGTTTCTACCCTGGCATGCATCTGTGCTCTTACATGGATTTCTCTGGAGTGCCATGGCATAGAAGTGGTGGTGATTTTACCTCACAGCCTCTTTCCATTTTTGAAGAGTCCACTGCTTCATTAGTCAAAGACTAAGCCAGACAAGTGCAATGTCTTAAGTCTTGAATTAAAGATGTTGGACAGATAGGACATTAGGTAACCAGGGAAGGCACCAAGAAAGACCCTCGTGGTTGCATACACAAGCAGCAGTCAGGATCCAAGCAAAGGCCTTTGCTATAGGGGGAAAAAAAAAAAGCACTAGGAGGCAAGGATGAACACTTGGTTCAAAGCATGGCCACTGTCCTAAAGGGAAGGGTTAAATTTGCAGGGAACCACAGACCTGTCAGTCTGACCTGAGTGTCCAGGAGGGTTATCCAGCAGATCATCTTGAGTGCCATCACATGGCACTTACAGGACAACCCATACACGACTGGGCCCAGTGAGCACAGGTTTATGAAAGGCAGGTCCTGCTTGACTAACCTGATCTATGACAAGTGACCCGCTTAGTGGGTGAGGGAAAGGCTGTGGGTGTTGTCTGCCCTGTATGCTTTAGTAAAGCTTTTGCCACCATTTCCCACAGTGTTGTCCTTGAGAAACCTGCTGCTTGCAGCTCAGATTTTTACTCTCTGCAAAATAAAACAATCTGGATGGCCAGTCCCAAAACGTGGTGGTGAATTGAGTTAAATCCTGTTGGCAACCAGTCACAAGTGGTGCTCCCCAGGGCTCAGTACTGGGGATATTTCTCTTTGCTATCTTTATCAATGAACTGGACTAGGGGATCAAGGGTACCCTCAGTAAGTTTGCAGACAACACTAAGTTGGGTGGGAGTGTTGATCTGCTTGAGGGTAGAAAGGGTTCACAGAGGGATCTAGACAGGCTGGATTGATGGGTTGAGGCCAACACTATGAGGTTCAACAAGGACAAATGCTGGGTACTACACTTGGGCCACAACAACCCCAGGAGGTTGCAGTAGGTTGTAGCGAGAGGGAATCAGTCTCTTCTCCCAAACAGCAAGGGATAAGATAATAGGAAATGGCCTTAAGTTGCACAAGCAGAGGTTTTGATTGGACATTAGGAAAAATTTATTCACAGAAAGGATTACCATCCATTGGAACAGTCTGCCCGGGGAAGTGGTTGGGTCACCATCTGTGGAGGTATTCAGGACGTGTGGATATGGTGCTTAGGGACACAGTTTAGTGGTGGACTTGTCAGTGTTGGGTTAACAGCTGGACACAATGATCTTAAAGGTCTTTTCCAACCTAAACGCTTCTATGATTCTATAATGAGCTCACCCTGCAAAAACCTTACCCTGAGGTTTTTATTCAGGCAAACACCTATTGATTTTGTCTTCAGTGCAAACTTCATGATCTGGACAAAACACAGTTTACGCAGAGATTACAGCATTTGATTTGATAGCGTATCAATTACAGCATAGATTGATTTTACTTCATTTAGGACAACAGCAGAAAGCCCACCCCCGCAAGACTGAAACCCAAAAATCTATATAGGAAAATGTGAGGCAGCTGGAAAGGACAAGAGAGGAAGAAGAAAAAAAAGTGGAGAAATCATTTAATGGTTACTTATGACATGTGTAACTATTTCCCACCACTGCAGAAGGGCTGTGAAACCACAGGAGGGGAAAGCCAGCTGGATAGGTGGGGCAAAACCATGTTCAGAAAGAACATGCAAATACATTGTACAAGCTGCAGTGGAATTACCCATCTCCTAAACTGCTGCTACATTTCCCAATAGATATTTACCTCTGCTAAGCAACACACGATGATATTTGGGTTCCCCAAAAGAGACTGAGAAGATGGGGGAGCAGAGAGCTGGGGTTTTTTTTATTATGGCTGAGATAGAGAGAAGATAGAATAGCAATAAAAACATAAACCACTACACAAACAGACACAAACAGGTCCTTTAAAAAAAAAATAAATAAACAACCAACCAAATTTTTAAAAGCCATACTTTGCTCATGGCCAGGAAAGCACTGTGCTCAGCGCATTTATGGTCTCTGGTTTAGTCTTGTGCGTTAAGCTGACTGCCAGTGCCTCCCAGGGCTCTGAAAACTCTCACTGGAACCCAGATTCTGCTGATTTATGTTTGCATCGTCTAACCTCTGTGAACCTATGCTGGTATCAGTGACTAAACTGCTCTGAAATAGGATTGTATCCTTTCTAGCTGAGCAATGTGTGTAAATATTTAAGTTTCCAGAGCAGTCCTGCCAGAAAAACTAACCCTTCATCCAAATAGTTGGAATTGGAAATAACATGCAATTTTTTTGTAATAATGCATAGAATACTGTCACAATATGCTAACTTCACACAAATATGTGCTCCTATACACATTTGTATGCATGCAAATGTATTTATAGTATCTTTAGAGAAGAATTTTAGGGATGCTTATGTCTACCCAGACCTGCATTTTCAGAACCCTTGCACTGTCCCCAGACATCTCAGACAAAAAAAAACACGACTTGTGCCAAACACAAAAAAATTAAGGAAAAAAAAATAATAATAAAGTCACAACAGCCTCATTTTCTAGTGTAAATACATTTTGTTTGTAATCAGATTTCAAGCGTATCAGCCTGCTGAATGCAAACCTACATACAATTCTTTTTTTTAAATGAAAGTCTTATCTAGCTCCCACAATAATAGTTCTCAATCTAACAGTTGTTCTTGGTTTTGCAAGGAGGAAGAGTTTACCAATGACTGCAGTATGCTCCTGGGAGATTAGACCTCTGGGGTTCATCTGATTCACTGCTTGACTTCTGCCAAGTCATCTCCTCTGTGAGCCCATCAATAAAACCACTTCACTGGCCCAGAGGACTTGTCTGCAGAGCTGCAGTAAGGCATACACTCAACTCTTCACACCTGGGTCCTTCTCTCCTGACCTCTAATTAAATTTTCCAAGAGGACATGGCTGTGCTTGTCTCCAGAGCCATCACATTTCACATTGGGGTGGTGAGAGCAGTTGGTTGAGGACCTTCTGCTCTTGCGCTATTTTGGTAACCTTGCTGGGAGACACTTATCTATCAACTGGAGAGGGCACTATATATGGGAGCATCTACCAATGAATTAAAGTCTTCCAGCCTCTAAGAAGCAATCTGACCTCCACCCCACAGCATCAGCAGCCAGTAAATGTAACTCCTGTTACAACAGCTGACTGACTAAAGCAGAAGTAACAGCACACCAAGCAACGGGATCCCTGGCAGGTGCTTTCCTCCACCAGTTGTTGCATGAAAAGCAGGAATGTTTCCCCAGTGCTGGTGAGAAAATAATTCCCATCACTCTCAAGAATGAAACATACAGCACGGCTTTGAATATCAAGCTAAAATAGTTCATTTCAATGTGGAGTATTAAATCTCATCCCTCTTCACATGCAAGCAACCCTGCAGCATCTTGAAGTGCAGGGCCCAAGCCAGCTCCAAATAAAGTCAAGAAGAGCTTTCCCAGTAACATATCCAGGAGCTGGCTCAGACCACAAGTCGCCACATATGCTGTCACAAGAGGCTGGAGGAGTAGGTGGGCGACTGGTGGTCAGTCATGACCATCCAGGACCAAGCACTAACTCAATATTCTCAGGCACTCTTCTATACTTATGCAAAAAGGGCTTCATCTCTTTTGACATCTGCAGTTCCGTTTCAATTACTGATAATAAGCAGGTAAATGCAATATGGCATATTAAGTAAAAATGAAACAATCTTTTCTTCAGATCCCCTCTTGGTAATTTTTTTCCCTGCAAAGGGGAAGGAGGCTAATTTTCACTTCACGTGGGAATTACAAAGGCATGAAGATTACTCTATTTTCTTAGAAAAGCTGCCATTTTTCGTAAGTTTTATTAAACCCTAGGCTTCAAGTTTGAGAAGATGGTGCTGCTCAACACTGTGAAAACAATAAGACTGTGTGCATGGCTGTGCAGCATCCCCTGCCCTGCTGGAGCTTAGTAAATTATAACCTTCCCTTCTTTCAGAGGAACAGTCCCAGCTGCAGAGAAATGATTCTTTCAACTGACAATACAAAAATGATACAGTCAAGCTGCCTGACTTCATTCCCAAAGAGATTTTCTCTTAGGACGCATTCTGGTTCGAGTGGAGGGAGTTATCTGAACACTCCATCAGAATACAGAGGACAGAGCTGTCAGCAGTGGCTTCAACCTCTTGCAGAGAGCATTCTTCAGTATACATGGAAACACTCATGCATAATTATCAAAAAGGGTCACCCTAAACACTTTTCTATGTCCCTGAATGACTAAATAAACATTAATTCACTGTGTTTCAGATGTTGCCACTGCACCACGCTCCAAGGACAGGAACTAAACTCAGAGCTGGGGGAGGAAGAAGAGGAGTGCCCCACCACAAGGAAAATAAAGTGTAATTTCCAGTGGACAGCATTCAGGCCCTGAGGAACTCAAGGTGCTTGCTTCATCATTGCCATGTCCTGCAAGATGTGGTCCCCAAGCCTGGATCCCCGTGGCTTAAGCCACCAAGAGTGCTCTGCAATTGAGTCAGGCCTTGGTAGCATAGAGAAGTCCTCATGGTTGGGTGCTACAAAAACCTTCAGTCTAGCCATGATGGCACATCCTGAGCTTGGCTTGAAAATAAGAAGGAGCTCAGAAAGATAGTAACAGAAATATGCATTGCAGCTGGGAGGAAATGTATGGGAAGCTATGTAATGTGGAGACCTTGGCTGAAGGAACACATACCCCAGCACTGGGCTAACCTGAAAGAGTTTCAACGTACTGGACAAAAGTGGCCCAGCTGGCAGTGAAAACAACAAAACAAAAACAAAACAAAAAAAACCCAACACATCGTTATAAGCAAAATTCTGTTGCTGGTTTAGTTCTTTTGGTTGGTTGGGTTTGTTTGTTTTGGATTTGGTGGTATTGTTTGTTTAGTTTGTGGGGTTTCTTTTTGGGGAGGAAGGGGGCTGGTTTGGGTGTTGGGTATTTTTGATGGTTTGCTTTTTGGTGTGTTTTTTGTTGGTTTTGGTGGTTTTTTG
>VWZY01005972.1:97986-129370 GCA_013399075.1 Chloroceryle aenea | reverse complement strand
ATAGTGGTGTGTGTAACAGGGCGTAAATAAGGCTAAATAAAAATACCAAAAAGACTAAAAACTAGCATCTTAGCATTTCTATATGCATTTACCCTCAGTGTAGACTACCTCTCACTAGGAATATGATGTTCCCTCTTTCTACAAAGAGATACAAAATCCACTCTCCCCTATATGCAGATTTGCCCTGACTCTTCTACACCATCACAAATACTTTGTCTATCCATCTCCACCAGTCTGCAATCACCCATCACTCCAGCAGCAGCCACACTTTGCCAAGCAGCACAACATGCAGGAGGTATTTTGGACATCTTGAGGACACAAGGACTGGATGTGCATATTCTGTAGGCTACATCACAGCTGGGGTGTTCAGTTTAGGAGGCACAAGGAAATGGAACCAGTACTATCTGCCTTATGCATTTGAAGGTGATGTTGAACAGGTACTACTGGGAGGGGGGACCACACACAAAGCATGGTGTCCCCCCCTACCCCACAGGCTGGCCAGTGGTCATGGAGAACAACACTGGCAAGATGGGCTGATCACAGAGAATAATACAAATCAAACAGCTGATAACTTCTCCCTTGCTCCACTACTCCTATATACACATTCACCGAGCCACTTTGTGAATAAAGAACCTGTTTCCAGGCACCGAGTTTGCTCTTACAAAAAACATGGGGATAACTGCTGCACAACAAAGCACCAGTGTTACAGGTACTTACTGAAAACTTCACTGACGTTCACATAAAACATGCTGCAAAATTAGAGAGAAATGAAGGGGGGAAAAAAAACCACACACTGATTGCCTGTGTTTGTGGGNCATTCCCAAAGAGATTTTCTCTTAGGACGCATTCTGGTTCGAGTGGAGGGAGTTATCTGAACACTCCATCAGAATACAGAGGACAGAGCTGTCAGCAGTGGCTTCAACCTCTTGCAGAGAGCATTCTTCAGTATACATGGAAACACTCATGCATAATTATCAAAAAGGGTCACCCTAAACACTTTTCTATGTCCCTGAATGACTAAATAAACATTAATTCACTGTGTTTCAGATGTTGCCACTGCACCACGCTCCAAGGACAGGAACTAAACTCAGAGCTGGGGGAGGAAGAAGAGGAGTGCCCCACCACAAGGAAAATAAAGTGTAATTTCCAGTGGACAGCATTCAGGCCCTGAGGAACTCAAGGTGCTTGCTTCATCATTGCCATGTCCTGCAAGATGTGGTCCCCAAGCCTGGATCCCCGTGGCTTAAGCCACCAAGAGTGCTCTGCAATTGAGTCAGGCCTTGGTAGCATAGAGAAGTCCTCATGGTTGGGTGCTACAAAAACCTTCAGTCTAGCCATGATGGCACATCCTGAGCTTGGCTTGAAAATAAGAAGGAGCTCAGAAAGATAGTAACAGAAATATGCATTGCAGCTGGGAGGAAATGTATGGGAAGCTATGTAATGTGGAGACCTTGGCTGAAGGAACACATACCCCAGCACTGGGCTAACCTGAAAGAGTTTCAACGTACTGGACAAAAGTGGCCCAGCTGGCAGTGAAAACAACAAAACAAAAACAAAACAAAAAAAACCCAACACATCGTTATAAGCAAAATTCTGTTGCTGGTTTAGTTCTTTTGGTTGGTTGGGTTTGTTTGTTTTGGATTTGGTGGTATTGTTTGTTTAGTTTGTGGGGTTTCTTTTTGGGGAGGAAGGGGGCTGGTTTGGGTGTTGGGTATTTTTGATGGTTTGCTTTTTGNCACAACAAAGCACCAGTGTTACAGGTACTTACTGAAAACTTCACTGACGTTCACATAAAACATGCTGCAAAATTAGAGAGAAATGAAGGGGGGAAAAAAAACCACACACTGATTGCCTGTGTTTGTGGGAGCCTCTCAGAAGCACACCTGGCTTCTGTTTTCCGGTGCGAGACATAAACCAGCACACCACGTTCTGTACAGCGTGAACAAAACCAGCCTGACCAGCACACACGAGAAGGTAGATGCTACCAGGTCAGAAGGCTATAAACTCTGTTAATCCACACTTGTCTTGAAGGGACGAGCTGCTGAAAATGACTACCTGGGGTTGGGCTAGCTCTTTCCAGAAGAGCTCACTCATGACTTAGCCCTCACCACTGTCAACTCCCAGAAGCAGGGGATGGGTACCTTCCCAGGATGCAAGCACATGGGAATGACTGAAGGGGCCACAGGGCACACATTATCAGCAAATATACCTGAAATGTGAGGCAGTTTGAAAAGAGAATAGCAAGTCTTTGCTGGCACCCTGGCCACAATCCTCAAACGCCCTTGCTTCTGTGCTTAGCACTCGTTTCTCTGTGCCATCGATGAGCAGATAAAGGACAGTCTCTGTTTTTCTTTCCCCATGTGAACACAACAGGGGAAAAAGCAGCAAAGTTTCCCTTGTCGGGCCATTCGCAGCACAGGCTGCAAGAATTAACCTATGACAATGGTGGGAACAGGTTGAGAAGGGTCTGTTAAGTCTGGGAGCACACCCAAGCACTAAAGCAATGGATCAGCGGGGTGCCCCCTCAGTCAAGAAACAAGACTCCAAACATTGTTTCCTTTCCCACTTTCTCCGAACCTTTGAAAAATGGCATAAAATGAAGAAAAATACCATTGCCTAAGTGATTTCAGTTTTAAGTTGCTTGCATGATGGAAGAACACGCAGTAAGTTTAAGTGTGACTTCCAGCCAGATCTAGTTCCCACTGGCATAACCAACATCAAGAAAAAAAATCCAGATCCTTTCTTCTCACGCTGCCTCAAGTACAAACCAGCTTATTTTACCCCAGCACACAGGTCCACTTAAGAATGCGTTATTTGCTCTTGGACATATTCTCTTGTAGTCCTGGAAGGCAAATAACATTTGCTTTCTGCAACACATCAAACTGAATACTCAAATTTGGTTAGCTAGTTATGTGTGGTATCCTCAGGCTTCTCTCCTCTCCTGCATTTTAATAATCCCTTTTTAATTTCTGGCTGATAGTATTTTCACCCCAAGTGTATTAGTATTTCCATATACCTATGCTAATTCCAACACTGCAAGCAGCTGCCCATTTCTCCTCCCTCTCCTGCTCTGCACACACTTTCTGTCTCACGGCAGATGTGAAAAGCAAGCCCAGTGTGCTGTCTTCAGGTACCTGGGCATCACACCCCTTGCTCCTACTTTGCCCAGGCCACTTGTCAACGCATAGGAAACTTGGCAGAGACAGCCATCAATATTCTTTCACACCATACAGCCACATGTCAGGATTTTTCATAGCGTGAGAATAGATCTGCTCAAACTATGTAACCAATCCATTAGTGCCATATGAAAACCTAGTTTTTAATCTTATTTTTCTGCAGAATGAAAAATAATGCTAAGCTTGAACTAAATTATGATTTGTACTTTAAGTATGTATTTTTCCAGATTTTGCTTTAAGCCCCCGCTGATGCCTGCAATTCCTTGAAGCTTTCTTACACTGTACCACTTGAAAATAAACTGCATTTATACCCTGCAGAGGCAATCTGCACACCAACAATAAACACCCTAAGCCTGCCTCTTTTAATATGCAAAACTCTGACCTCGGATGTGTATACAGGACTGCCGTTGACTTTAATGAAGACAGGAAAGTATATTTAAGGGCAAAATTGGGAATACAGTCTGGTTTTCCTCAAAATTTCATTGGATTCCTAAGGGCCTTTTTACCCAGGCCTCTGTAATGAGCTTTTGTGAGCTACAGCTCCCAGTAAACCCCTTTCTCCCTTGACTCCAAATTTCAGAAACCTTAATTTAAGTTCGAATATAAACAGCAACTCCAGAGACCATTTCTAACCCCGGGTATTCTTGTGATGCCGCTTCATAGCGCGTTGCTCTTTCAAAGGCTCTCATCCATTTGCTGTAGCCCACTGAAAACAACCCCAGCTGGGCATTCAGCTCCCCAGGCTCAAGCACATAGGGAAGCTTTAGGGCACACATCAAAACCATAGGTAAAGCAGGGATTTAGGGCAGCAGTGCAAGGTACTACTCTTAGAAGATGACTAAAAGCCTCAGCTCAGGTGATGGACCCATCTCACAAGCCTGGTTCACTGGAGGGGGCTCACCTAGATGGGTAATATTGCTCTAAGACCTTGCCATCAGCCAGCAGACATTCACTAGTATAATTCCTAACATATGGAAATAACTTCACAGATGGTGAATGTTGACCAAGAATAAAGCAAACTAAAACACTCGCACTGATTTAGTGAAGTCACTTTCCAAAAGAGGCGCTTCCAAAAGTGGCACCAAGATATTTACATCCCTTCAATAAACCAAATCCACATTAGCCCTTACTGAGTCCAATTCTACCCCTGTGCTGAATGACTCATTTAAACAATTAAGCCCAGCACAAAACGAGGATAATTAACACAATCAATGCAGAGTCTCCTCTTGAAGACTCACGCCTGGGCTTATGAAGGCAGAGATCACTGCTGTGAGATGGCAGGTCCGCAGTGGGGTACAAGTTTATAGTTACTCAGGTAAAACCGCAGCGCATCCTCACCTCTCCTTGTTTCAGAGAGGCCTGGTCTGCAGCACAAACCCTTGAAGTTCATCAGCTACCCACTTTCTACCTCCTCCCTTGCTTGCTGCAGCTGCCCAGGCAGCTTAGCAGAGCTCAGGGCTATTCTCCCAGACAGCAGCTTCAGTCCCTGTCTCTCTTCCAAGCTTCCAGGGAGCACGATCTCTCAGAGCATCCACCTATGTCCCCGCAGAAACATTCCCCTCCTTCCCTAACACAGGAGTAACAAGCTTCACCAGCTCACATGGCAATGGCAAGGAGGAAAGATGGGTTCCCCACCAGCAGCAGGGACCAGGGGAAGCACACGGACATGTCCCAGGCATGAGTGGGCCATACACAGGTTCAGTTCCGGGGTCGCGGGGGCCGCAGTCACTTGAGGAAGGATTTCAGGTTCTGCAGATGCCTGCTGCTGAGAAAGCATTTCCATTGTGCAGAGGGGTGGGACGGTAAGAGCCCTTCATCACCCAGCACAGCTTTACACTGCTTCCCCATTTTCTGGGTGGAAGGCCAAGTGAAGATAAACCGGGCTACATTACAAGTTACGATAGTGACATCGCAGGAAAAGAAAGGGGTTTGGTTTCCTCCAGCTCCCCGCTGCAGTTTCCATTAGGCACAGACAAATTCTGATAGCATAACCATTTTCAATTCAAATGCTGCTGCTGTGCCCTCACCAAGACAACTCCGGGAGAAGTTTTGCTACTGCCAGTGACTGATAACGAAAGAGCAAACACCATACCACCCCACTTTCAGGTGTTTGGTCAGGTGGTTACCTGAAAATAAAAAGCAAATGACATTCAAAACTCCAACATATTTTTCCAAAATGCTTGTGACCTCTACACTTGATTTTCCATGTCCTCTTTGAAAAGCTTACATTCCAGGCACAGTTGCCATATGTACAGGTTAGCTACAGTGCTGCTTGCAGGTGTTAAAAACAGCGGCTGGTAACACAACACAAGACTTCTGCCCAGTTCTCAAAAACCAGGAGTGACAGGCAAGGTGAGAAAAGGTTAAGAAAGTGCAACCGGATTTCACATTTTATTTCCTTTGGAAGACCAAATCCATATCTTACACTGAAATCCTAGGAGCCATCCACATGCCAAACTGTCACCGCATTGCTCACTCGAATCTGATATGGACTTTGCCTCAAACTCTTGCATAGAGCAGCCTCCACAAAAGCCTCGAGACTCAGCGTTACTAATCTGCTGTCCTGTTAAGCTCTGGCTAAGCTAAGGCACAGACAGAACCAGTAACTGGTAGGTGTTGAGTTGAGCCCTTTTCATGCCTCCAAGAACAAGCAGGCTGCTGTCACACTGCTTTAGTGCGGTGCTGCGAGCAGGTGTACAGCGTACAGCCCCTGGCACTGCTATGGGGTGAGTGCTGTGCCCACTGAAGAGCAGTCTCCATTCACAGGCAAGACACACACCCCTCACACTGGGTGAAGCAGGTGAGATTAAAAAAAAAGTCACTTAAAACAAATTCACTACTCAACTACTTATGCAATTTTTTTCTCAGTAGATCAGAACCTCTAACAGCAGCCTTAGCAGAGCTCAGGGCTATTCTCCCAGACAGCAGCTTCAGTCCCTGTCTCTCTTCCAAGCATTTCAACTCCAACAGCAGCCACGTGCAGAAAAAGGTGCTGGAGCTCCCCGCACTGAAACCAGGTGGATGTCCTTGGTGCAGCTACAACATAAACCTGCATACACAGATAGATAATAAACTTCCAGCGCCAAGCACCAATTCTGGCTCCACGGTAGTGACAAATGCGAGCCATGCAAAGAAGGATGAGCTTTGAAAATGACAATGTAATTCCCTCAAATTAACGAGCACATCAGGGACAATTTGAAGCCATACAAGAGGCGTAAACCAGCTGGATGTCAGGAAAGATCTCACCTGGCAAGCTGCAGCTTGCTGCACTGAAGAGCAGCAGTGCCAAGATGGGTCTCAGTCCTCAAATCTCATCCCACCCCTCAATAATGACATCTTGTGCCAGCCTCTGGCATGTCACTTAGTTTGCTTTTCTGCGCTTTTCCATCTACAAAATGGAAACAATCACATTTGATTTCCTTGCAGAGATGTTATTAGGGTTAATTAGCTAATGTTTGTACACTACTTTGAAGAATGTAGGAGTGCTCCCTCTCTCCTTCTCTCTCACTTTCTCTCTTTATAAATATATGATGTCCTATTATCATAACCATCTGTGCCAGTGGGAAAATTTAATTGCTGAGTTAGCTCTTGGGAAAGACCTGCCATTCTGCAATATATAGGTCAAAGGACTTTGTGAACTGTGAAGGTAATGATAGCACATGTCAACAGGGAATGCAATGAGACATGAGGTAATGCTAAATTTGGTGCTAGAAGGGAGCTGTTTACTAAAAAACCAAGATTTTTTTCTAGGTGGCCCTTCTGCATGAACCAAGTACTAAGGAAGGTGCTTACAATCTAATCTCTCCTCAGTAAAAAAAATCTTCAAGTAAAAAAAAAAAACCAAAACCAAAACTGAGAAAGCAGTGACCTGCATTTCAAAATGCACAGGACCGGATATCCTACAGGCTAACCTGGAAGAAATATATATGAAAGCAATTCCATTGCTAGAGAGAAACAAGTGGGTCAAAATAAATGACTCCTCCAACTCTTGCCATGAAGCAAACTCATGTCTTAAATGAGAAAATAAATGGGAAAGGAAAGAAGTTATGAAGTCTGAATATATGCTGGAGGTAAAATACTGTAAGGCATGAAGTTAAGGGTGCAAACAGTAGGCTTTTTGTTTTGCTTTTAGCTTAAAAGAGTAATGGGAAACTAATATATGTTTTTATAAATATAACCAAGGAAAATACAGGTGAGAGAATGGGTCTATTGTTGAACAAGGCAGGGGATCATGTAATAAGAATACAGACAGGATGAAGCGCTCAGTAGTTATTTCCCTATGTGGTCTGTACAAGGGACACAGAGCTATTAAGCAGGAGATAAAAAACCATGATCTAGATAAGCTCGGGAAAACAAACAACAACAAAATACTAAGAGGAAATGTGAAAGTATATCCATTTTATCTACTGAAGTCAATGGAGTTAAACAAGGGATAAATTTAGCCTACCATTTTGCAACTCAATAAAACCAAATTATGTGCACAGAAGGGATCTAAAGAAAGCAAATATATACAGAGACCATAAAACTGCTGTTGAGCAGTCTTGAGGCTCATATGGAACTAGCACAGTAAGAGCAGTCTGGAGATAGTTTGTAGGAAAGAGGTGCAACACGGGGATGGGGTAAGACACAGAGTTAGGAAATTGCAATCAACTCCTTTATTAGAAGAACTAAAATACACAACATAAACCAGCATGATGAGTAAAAGAAAACTTCAATAAAGAATGATTCTGCCCAGAGAAACCCAAATGTCTTCTAAGCATGCAAGTGTCTTTGAGGGAATGAATCCTAGGTGAATTAAGCAGTCTTTACTACTTATTCCTATGGGATTACAAATATACATGGACAAGTATTATTTCAGTAATAAACCCATGGAAACAGAGGGAATGGGCTATTAGAAAATAACTGTCCTAAGAACCACTATCCTAGGTGATAGTCCATGCTCATCTATGCCAGTGTAAATGAGGAGGAACTTTTTACTGTAAGGGTCACAGCACTGGAACGGGCTCCCCAGAGAGGTTGTGGAGTCTCCCTCTCTGGACATTTTCAAGACCCACCTGGATGTGCTCCTGTGTGACCTGTGCTAGATTATATGGGCCTGCTCTGGCAGGGGGGTTGGACTTGAAGATCTCCAAGGTTCCTTCTAACCCCTGACACCCTGTGATACCTGTGAAATCCAGATAATGTTCATGAGCTGCCGTGGATTTAGCTCAGTGGAGCGGGAAGCCAAGACTGGACCAGCCTTGGACCCAATCCCTTCACACTGTTAACTAATGCTCTTAGGAAATGTGTTAACTTAGCATAGAGGGATAACAATATTCTTGGCTTGTCCTGGAAAGCAAACTCATGCCATAGGAACCATAAATAAATCACCGAGCATGGCAAGACTTCACACTGTTGACTGGAGGAGCTAGTTACAAAGACTTATTTGGACAAACTCACGATCAAATTCAGATCATTGACTCTCTCAACTGGAGTCCAGCATCATTGTGCACGTGCCCGGAGATTTTCAGTGACCTATGCAAGTCACAGATCCACATCACCTGCTAGTGTGCTTACTGTGGGCTTAAATAAACCAGATCTAACAGAAATGTGGGCAAACTATCCAGTAGACAATTTAGAACATTTATGTACTTTCAGAATATTTTAAAGCAAAATTTTGCCTATTTACAATATTGGTAGAAGAAGAGTAAGTTCCTACAGCACCTACAACCTTTACATATAACTACTAGATCTTCAAGTACTATCACATGAAGAACACTGATACCAAGGTGTTTTTACAAAAAATTACCTAAAACGTCAGAAATATCAAGCAAATTTCATGGTCAACTCACATTTACAAAAGGTAGCAACGAGCAGCTGATGACAGGAAGAGTGCCGACGCACATCTGCTCCAGTCCTTATCTTACAACCTGATAAGAAAACCCATCTCACTGTGATGAGTACTGAGGAGGTAACTAGGTGATGGAGAACCACCAACACAGAGGAAGACCAAATGAAACCACACAATGAGTGTGCAGGCCAGAGAGACATGCACACTCAGGAAGTAAGAACCTACGTTTGGCTGAAAGGCACAATTGTCGGCCAAACGCTTCAGGTTCAGGTGGGTAGAGGGGCACAACTGGGGAAATGCCACCAAGAGAATCAGCATGTTTAGGAGGCACAGAGGGGTTTGGGGGGAAATTTGTTTATTGTTCAGGGAGAAGAGGATGTGGAGACAATTCATGCATCATTAAAAATAGCAATATGTAGCAAAGGGGTGGTTAATATACAATAGTTGAAAAAAGATTCCTGTAGCTTATGGCAAACAGTGTAAGACCAAGCTGATGGGATACAGGTTTCTTGCTGCTCACCCAAACACCTCCTCCACTAGCACGATATCTCAACATTGGTTTTTATCTGCCATTGTCTGCCCTGCCTGCAGAGGTACCCTGTCAATAAATCATCCCTAATAACACACTGATAAGCAACAGCTCCCCACAACATTATGAGTTGCTCACTTCAGGGAACTCCCCATTACACCCAAATCGTGCCTCTGCCTCCTAACAGACACCTTACACACACAGGAGGGGACTGGACCTCCACACCATAGTGACCTTGGCTTTGAAGGGACACTGACTGCAAGTCCAACTCCTTGCATTTGCCATGGCTTCTGCATGACCCGCTCAGTAGGTCCACCAAGCTATAGGGGATTTAAAGCCAAGCCAGGGCTGCTGCAGCAACTGTTGATCAAAAGACCCACAACTCAGTTATTTCTACTTCTTGGAGGAGTAACTTGTGCTTGTTGTGCACTTGTTTTCAAAGGTGGATTACCTTGTCAAGTCAGAAAAATGAAAACAAGTTTGTTCAGGCTCACCCATTCTTTATAGAGTTTGCAGCCCATGTGAAAACACACACACATCCCCAACACCCCACTGCTCAGACACAACAGGCATTTCCAGAGCAAAGGCTATGGGGGGGGGATTTGCAGGACATCTACCCTCAAACTGACTTCTCAGGAAGTCCCAGGCCTTGCCTCTACAAAGGCTATTTCCAACTGTTGCATCAGCAACTCAGGGGATAAGCCTGGTGCCGGGTGGCTTAGTTAGGGATTATCAAAAGCTGGGCAGCTCCCCACGTCTCTTTTTAGCTGCCTTTCTCTGCTCTGTTCTGCTCTTCTGAGTGGGGACTCCTCCTGCTTCTCCAAGAGCAAACACCAAGCATCCTTCCAGAAAGCCAGATAATGCAAACTTAGAGGCGATGCCACATGATGCATCAGGAGACACTGCCACAGGTTAAGAAATCTCTGCACAAAGGTGTCAAAAGCCCACTCCTTCGGTGGCAGTGAGCCTTGGCACTGGCTGTCCTACCAGAAGCATCACCAAATGAGCTGAAGAAAGAGGGCATCCCCTCCTCATCAGCCTTGATTTCCTTCACCTCTGCAATTATCTGAGCCTCTTGTCAACACCAGGAGCTGCTGCAAGCCACAGCATTGGGAAAGCAGAGAACTAAGAGGATGGTAAAGTCCTCAGAAACATAGCTTTACTAACTTCGGGCCTGTATCAGCATTTATCTTCTAGTGGTACTAGAAAAATAGAAGCAGAAATGTCTGGGCTGGAAGGGAGCTCCAGAGGTCATCCAGTCCAACCCCCGTGCTGAGAGCAGGGACATCCTCAACTAGAGCAGGTTGCTCAGAGCTCTGTCAGCCCCACCTTGAATGTCTCCAGGGATGGGGTCTCAACCACCTCCCTGGGCAACCTGTTCCAGTGCTCCACCACTCTCCTGGTAAAGAACTTCCTCCTTATTTCTAGTCTAAATCCACTCCTTTCTAATTTAAAACCATTGACCCTCATCCTTTCACTCCAGGCCTTTGTAAACTGGCCCTCTCCTGGCTTTTTAAAAGCTCCTTTCAGGTACTGGAATGTGGCTATTAAGTCTCCCTTGAGCCTTCTCTTCTCCAAGGTGAACAATCCCAGCTCCCTCAGCCTGTCCTCCTAGAAGAGGTGCTCCAGCCCCCTGGTCATCTTCATGGCCCTCCTCTGGACGTGCTCCATCAGGTCCATGTCCTTCCTGTGCTGAGGGCTCCAGAGCTGGACACAGTATTCCAGGTGAGCTCTGACCAGAGTAGAGTGGTAGAATCACCCCTCTCCATCTGCTGGCCACATTTCTTTTGATGTCCAGCTTCTCATCTACCAGCACCCCCAAGTCCCCTTCTGCAGGGCTGCTCTCTATCCCCTCCTCCCCCAGCCTGCATTGACAGTGGGGATTGTTCCAGCCCATACAGGCCCCTGCACTTGCTCTTGTTGGACCTCATGAGGTTCACCTGGGCCCACCTCTCCAGCTTGTCCCAGTCCCTCTGGATGACATCCCATCCCTCTGCTGTATTGACATCACCACTCAGCTTGATGTCATCTGTGAACTTGCTGATGGTGCACTTGATCCCGATGTCTATATCACTGATAAAAATGTTTAACAAGACAGGTCCCAGTACGGACCCCTGAGGGACACCACTTGTCACTGCTCTCCATCTGGACTTTGATCCATTGACCACTTCCCTCTGGATGTGACCATCCAGCCAATTCCTTATCTACCGAACGGCCCACCCCTCAAGTCCATATCTCTCCAACTTGGTGAGTAGGATGTTGTGGGGACCACGTCAAAGGCCTTGCAGAAGTCCAAGAAGTACATGGACTTAATCAAGATGGTCACTATACATTTCCCTTTTAGCCAGCTCCATGGTACAATGATGTTTTTAAGTAACTCAGTGAATGGTATATATTTGGCAACCATTTATGAAGCACATAAGTAAGAGGATACAAAAACTCTCATCCTAGACCACCCGCACCTCCTCCACTGGCACTGCTGTGGTGATTTGCTTTATCCCTTAAGCTCCCAAACTAGTCAAGATACTACGCAAATTAAAAGTTTACATCTAACATCTACAGCCATGCTCAGGAGATCCAATTTACCAGAATAAGTTCTGTGGCCCCAGTCAGGAAAGAATTTTTGTGGCTCCTTCACTGTCCCTGCACAACAAATTTCAGCCTAGCTGAAGGATAAGATAGTGAAGTTATCAAGAGAAAAGGGAGGCAACTCAGCCGTCAGAAGCCAAATTGCAAAAGCTAAAAGCTGCAAAATGCTACTGATGCATTTCATGCCATCCCAAAGCAGCAGAACCGAGAGCATCTAAAGAGCAAACTATTTTCAGTAGCACTGATAGGAACCTAGAAATTAAAATACCAGACTATGAAGTGCATCCACTTGGTCTGCCGGCCCATATGGCCAAAACAGTTATCTCCACTCATTTCACCTCTCCTCTCACTGGAAAAAAAGGATGGATTTGGGAAGAAGGATGGAAAAATGCTGCTTAAAAAGAGCAACAATTTTTAACAATCTCTAAAAACATTTCTGTATATAGTATCTCAAAAAGATATCAAATAGTACTATCATAGGCCATGCCAAGCTGCGACATCTCATAACATGCCATCACCACTGCACAGGACCTGTATGAGGAAGATCAATCACTCAGCAGGGTAGCAAGGGACATCAGAGCATTCTGGGGCTCTGCAGCTCAGCCTGCTGCTGCAAGTTTCAGAGCACTTCACAAGTTTAAATAAATAAATGAAGTGACTAAATGCTCCCTTTCCTGTTGCTGTTTGCATATTGTTAAAGGGACAACCTCATTTTTAAAGCACTCTGCAGGTGATGTTCAAAAATTAACCACATACACCTATGCTTGCTTTTATTTCCTTACAATCCATTAATTCTTGACAGGATTGTACTGCACACCCTGGTGTTCCCACCTTTCCTCTGCATCGGGTTATGATTCCAACAAAAGTGTCTACCTGTAATTCTCTACAGCAACGCTTGTATGTCTGAAACTAGGGGAATCCAGGAGTGGAGAAATGGCTGCTTAGCTCTAATTCAAAGTAAACTCTGCCTTCTGGCAGATGCCTACCTTATGGACAATACATGGGGAGCACCAGAGACCACCAGCAGCATGACGACTCCTCATTAGTAACAAAGAGAAACGAGATGTATGGAATGGGGCTGCCTGCACCCGTGTGTAATAATTACTAACACGCTGCACCACATCTGCCATATGACACTGTCTCTCCAGCAACCTCCCATTAGGTGAGGGAGGAACAAGATTAGACCCCCCAACCCAACATACGGTTTCAGTTTTAACAATTTATTCAAAGTATGCATCACAGGCACTGTTGAGGAACGTCCAAGCTGTACATTACATCTTAGGCAAACACCCCAAATCAACCCCACTACTTCCCACAGCCCATGGACTAATACAATGAAACTTCACTATCCAATTTGGAAGTAAAGGAGAAACCTTATGAAGAAGCCAGTCCCTGGGAGACCTGGGGAGTGCTGACTTGGACATCATTAGGCAGGTATCAAGCACCAAAGGCCACATCACAGCACGCCCTGGGGGAATGACAGCAGAAGGGACACCGCTGTGGGTGTGCTAGGAGAGACAGCTACCCCTATCGCTTCCAGTCAAATGCACTGCAGCTCCTGTCATCTTTGACCACCGTTAGCTTTGGCACTGCTTTCACTTCCACTTTTACACACTGAAGAAAGAGGATAGTGCTGGGAAGACAATTTTCTCAGGAATGCCTTTTAAGAACACTTTAAGAGCCCAGCCTTCTTATTTTCCTGCAGCATGTGCACGAGTAAAAATAGGCATCTGGCCTCAATAGCTGGTGAAGCTCTCAAACACTGCACAGATTTGCTGCAGCCTTCCTGGGCACCAGACAAAGCCCATCCTTCGCTCGATATCCCTGAGAGGAGTGGGAGGGGGGGCCCCACAGTGGGTGTGCTGTGCTCTCTAACTGCACTGCTCTAGGGATAATGAATTAGAGGTGGAAGGGTTTTGCTCTCCACCCCATTCTGTGTTTCAAAACCAACCTAGCTGTAAGTTTACTGATGAGGACGAGGGAGGAGTGAAGGTGGAAGAGGGCAGCATCTAATAGTTTATCACCTCATGTAACTGCAGCTGCAGACACTCGTAGTTGGCCCCGAACCATTCTAACAAGAAACATGGGACTATCAGATGCAAGCTACAGCCACTACCTGAGGAGAAGCGAGACAGAAGGAAACTTTCATTCCCTTGGAGCTCTATCAGTGCAGGGTCACAGAAGAGGAAGACTCCAGAGCTTACTCCACATGTGAATTCTGTGAGTGATTTTGTCACAGGAATATTATTCATCCCTTCCTGCTTCCCTTCTATTTTCTTACGGATCACAAACCCAACAGACATCTACGATGACTAAAGCAGCAATTCTGGGTACATACTTGAATACTGCAAGAGCAGAATTCCTTCAGATTCCCAGTACAGCCTCACCACTTGCTGACAATTGTATTTGCTATAGGTCTGACTCTGTTCCTGTTGAAGCTGTACCAGCACACACCCTGTGTGTGCAGAAGCACCGTGCCTCAGGTACCATCAACACCTTGCAAACCATGGAGGTGGATGCCGAGCCAGGTTTTCAAATGTGGGCAGCACAGTATCGTTAGCCAAGCCAGCACAACTAACAATTGTGTGCTTTTCTTCAAGGCATATCAACCACAGGCCCCACTGAACACATGAGTTAAGACACCTGCTACCCTCACTTTGAGGTGGTCCTGGGCTGAGCAAGTATGGAAACTTCCCACTGAGGTGTTCATGAGCAATCAAAACTGAAATTCAATATAGTTGGTCAATCAGATCTCTTAATTTCTACAATGCTCCTAGCTAGATGCAGTTTCTCTTTCACACACACATGCAATCCCAGCTGCTTGGCCTCACGGTAGACAGCAAGCAATCAAATAACGTGTAGGGATTTAAATCTCAGGCAAATTCAGATCCATGCGATGCAAGCATACTTAGCCTCCCACAGGCACACACACTTTCCAGCAACTTAATTCATTGCAAGGGTTGTCTGTTTTGCTTTGGGAAAAGGTATTGATCCCGACACCCAAATGGCATCTTCTCAGGATAGCAAAGTTATTCCCCCTTGTCTATGCCTTTTTTTTCTGGCTATCTGTCTTGGCCTGAAGTGTTGCACCGTATCTTCAGAGGTTCAGTGCCTGTGTGTAAGAACAGAAGGGGCAACATAGAACCTTCCCACAGCACAGTAATTGCTACTCTTGCAGGGATCTGCCCTTCTTTGCCATTTTCCTTAACCCTTACTCTCTCTGGCATGCACAGGGCAGCAGATGAGACCTAAATCTCCCCTCAATTTCCACCAAGTTTAGACATTCCAAGTCAGAAAATGTATTTGGCTTTTTATTGTTTTTATTTAAAGGCCTACAGAACAACATAAATCCCTCCTTCCTCTTCTGGAGGAGCCAACAGGGCCTGTTAAGCCTTCTGGTTCCCTCTGCTGCCATAAAGAGGTTCAGAGTTTATGAATGTGATCAGCTGCTGTGCAAAGGCCCTGCTGCAGTCTCAGAAAAATTGAAATACATACATACAACAGAGTTCATGTATCTCCTGACAGAGCCTCCTGAGGAACCATGTCAGCATCCCAGCCCTATAGAGACAAGGTGGTAGCAGGTGCTGGCACTGAGGGTCACCTCTGAGCAGAAAGGCTTCCAGAGACCCTCCTCTTGGGCTCCAGATCTTTGGAAGCGGCTTGGCGTCAGAAGTGACTGTCTACACAGTGCACGGGGGTGAAAGGAGCAGTCTGTCTCTGCAAGGAAGATCAAGAAGTCAAAGCACTTAAGCTTTTGCTTTCTCCTAGGCTTCCAAGGTACTGTCCCTGAAGACATTAAAGCCAGGCATCCTGCTAACAGAGACAGAAAGCTAGACACCAACCAGAGCAGCTCCTTAAAGGCCCGTCAGCCACCACAGACTCACTCAGAACTGAGAAAAAGGGGAGCACAGAGACCTCAATTACCCAGAAGCTCTGCATGGTTTCCACCTGGCAGAGCCCAGGGCTAGAGCAGGGCACTGAGCCAGGCCGGGCATGCCAGGAGACGTGCCATTTCCATATGTGAAGGCAGTACCCACCCCTGCTTTACATCCCTTTCAGCTTCCCAAGAGTCAGGGAAAAGAGCTCCCAAAAATCAGGCAGCTGACACTAAACCAAAATGAGAGACATCCAACTGACTATCACCAGAAGTAGCTACAGCTGCACCTGCCCACTGGTGCACAAACGGGGAGGTGACAGCAAACCTCAGCATCCCCTGACTATGATACGTGTACAACTACAAGGTTGGTTTGTTCATGCACAAGGGGGCTGGTGCTTCCCAGAGCTACATTTACACATGTAAAACAGAGGCAAATTGTGGACTAGCTGACAGCTTATGCTACACCCTAAGGTAGCAAGACTGCCTGGAACAACTCCCTGTTGAAGAATTGCTTCGGTTTACCTGGAGAAGGCATTGGGCAACATGATGGCAACAGGCTATGTGCTAGATCTGGACAGCATCCCTTAAGCTGCCCTTGCAAACAGGCAGCATGCCAAAGCTATGATGTATTACCTACTAACATCCCCATCAGTCTTATTTTAAGGTATTTCAAGCATGTGTTTTCCAAGGACAGCTTCCAGCAGCAGCAGCACTTCAAGCACCAGGGCTGGTATCACTGAAAATTGTCTAAGGAGGGAAGCACTATAGGAAAGTTCAGATATAAGAGATGTTTTCCTCCAACAAGCACACTTCAGGAATAGAAACCACAGTAAAACATGGTGATTAACAGAAGGGTGTGTGTTATCTTTTCTAGGTCAACTCTCAATAACTGGAGAAGATACCAGGTCACAGACTCACTTGGTGGGTTGTGGGTTATTTTTTTTTTTCTTTTACAGCAATATTGACTTCAGTGGAACTTTTCCATTCTTCAACCACTAGATCTGCCTGATAATATATTTGCAGTAAATGGAATCAAAGTCTCTTTCTCTCACAATAATAAGCCCAAGAAAGATCACTGCAGCATGGTTTTATCAGATATTAAGAAGCAGAAACTTAGGAAAGGTTTACAGCAAGACTTGAGGCCATGGAACTAAATTATGTTTTCATTACCAGCTGCTAAATTTTAGGCTTGGACCTGCAGCTCAAAGCCTATGGACTAAGAAAAAAAAAAATATCAGCCAGTATTTCCACATTTCTCTGTAATTTGAAACCACTGAGACATATCTCAGAATATAAATCACACAGCTCTATAAATAAAATTATAATTTTGTACTCTTTGGAAGAAAGCTGACACCAAATTAATGTAGCAAATGTAAGGAAAACTAAGGCTGGCCTGTGGCCCAGGCACATTAAGAAGCTCCCCCTTGTTCCTGGGGAGGAAGCTCCACCACCATTAGTTGGCTATGCCCTCTGGGGCTTATGGCTGCAGGTAGTCTGTAATACTCTAAACATCTGTCTCTACGTAGCATCTTTGGGTAATGAGGTAAATGTTTATTAACGAGAGTGCTATCAGCAAAATCCCAGCAAATTCCCATGGAAGAATGAGCTCCTCTTTGCAGGCAATTAAATGGTTAATCTTCCCAGTAAGTCCCACTCCCAAGTTCACATCACAGATACCAATGACCATCCCTCTACACTATATAAAGTGTCCCAGATTTTAAACACACACTTGTCACACTACTGTGAACTGAACTATGACCTCTCCCTAGCACAGCCTTTTTAAAACAAAGCGGCTACATACAAGCAAAAAAGCAAGAAACCCACCACCAGAGAAATAAATACTTTTGTATAAACCAATTATCCTTGGCAGAAAAATCTGGTAAATACAGTTTTGAACGCATGTGGTTGTGAAATGATAGACTGTATCATTTTGGGTCCTTTATAGCAAATATAAAGGATAAAACTGAAAAATTCTTTCATAACAGGAAAGAAATCTTCTAACAGAAACCTGTCACTTAAAAATCCCTTCATAAGCATCCTGTTCAGTTTCAAAACGAAGGACAAGGTGCATTATAAAGTGCTTTAAAAGAAATGTATTCCCTTCTATTCCAGATCTGCTCACCTCCCAGTAATAACTAGCAAAGAAAGCAGGACACATCTTGAAGCCCACTGATACAAAGCCAGTGAGAACTTTGATCCTTGGGAGGAGGAAGGCTCTAAACCACTCTGTTTGGAGCCCGAGATGCAGTTCTTCTAAGTCTCTGTCTTCTGTACATGACACAAGCATGACTGTTAAGCGAGTTTACAAGAAATATGAACACACACACAGACCCATTTCTCAAAATACTTCGAAAAGTGGGAAGTTGCATGTCTTACCTAATTTCTAAGAAAATGAGATCAATGAGGTTTCACACGCCTGCCAGTCCCTCCATTGCCTCCTAGCGACCTCCCAGCCCACAAGTAGATTTCAACCAACTCTGGTCAAGGACTACGCACAAGGGACAGCCACTGACAACTGCATTTCCACAAGTGTTATGGAAACAAAAGATCTAAGGGAGACTGTGCAAATTTCCCCCATGGAGGGAGAGGCTGGTTGCAAGCTGAACCTTTGTCAAGCATTGAAGAAGTGACATGGGAGTGTGCTGAATGATGTAAAAATGGAAAAAAAGATTTCATCAACCCAAGCCAACCACAAAGCCCTCCTCATCCCTCCAATGCTGGGGTTTGGCCACAACAGCAAATAACAATTGAATAAAGCGTGGTGCCCACTCACTGTCTCGGCAGCCCAACCTGCATCACAGCCTGCTCAGCTCTCCCAAGAGCTTCCTCCCCACAGCATGATTTGGTACCTCATGAGAAAGCATCACTAGCCTCTCGGACAAATTCAGTGCCATTAGGAAGATGACAGATCTCCACCAAGACCTCGGTCTCCTTATTCACAGCCCCCCAGGGGAAGACATAGGAGCAAAGCCTGGAAGTCCACAGCTGCTCCACAGCACTTCTCCCCCCAGTCAATCCTCACCGCTATCCGGGAGGCACAAAACACAGACCTGAGCAAGCAGAGCAGTGGCCTCTCACATGCCACTAGATGATGGAGAAACCTACCCCCGTCATTTTCAATTAACAAGCCCCATTTTTATTTTTCTGCAAATCACCCCAAGGGAACAGGGTAAGGCTACCAGCCTCCTCGCAGAGAGGAGGTTACGCTCAAATGTCCTGCATCCACTTTTAAGAGAAATTGTTTGCAGCACTTAACTCCAAGAAAGCCACAATTAATTGGGCTACGGTATCAGTAAACATGCTGGTTACACCATGAGAGCCCATTATTTTCCCTGCAAGACATTACACTACATTATTGATGCAAAAGTCCAGCATAATGAAGCGATGTTTCACATCCTTTTTTCTAGTGAACATCCAAGTTCACGGTGCAATAGCATTGATGCTAGATTTAGTGGGGTGGTTTTGGTTTTGTTTGGTTGGGTTTTTCCCCCCCCCAGTGGGTCAAAATTTCCAGTTAGCAACCTAGAAAACAACTGCACAAAAAGTTAAACACCTGTCCTTAAACAAATGCAAATTCTTAGGTTTCTACTGGATGTAACTCAAATTTACAGCTTTTTCCAAACACTCTGCTTCAAGAGTGAATTGCTTTACCTCGTCTGGCCAGACTATATTCAGAAAGGCAATTGAGAGAGATTAAGCCAGAATGCAGTAAATTAGCGAGCCACTTACGTAAATACTGAACTTCAAAGAAGTGAAGGGGGAGAGAAGCAGTTATATCTAGACTGTCACCACTCCTAATGCAGAGAGCACGTATGAAAGCCAGGGAAAGATCTGTTTGTGTCAAAATTGCAGAAGAAAACCTAGAGAAGTTATCATGAAATGAGCTCAGAACAGTAGATCATTCAGTCCTGTGGCTCTTACTCATTCACAGAACTACTGAAAGGAATAAAGTTTATTTGCATGGTCAATTCTGCAGGGAGGAGCCTCTGCAGAGCACCCAGTCAGCAGCCAACGGTTCTGCAGCACAGGAGGAGGCCAGGAACGCCTGCCATGTCCTGTGCAACGCCTTGGAAGGCTATCCAAGTGAAGCATGGGCTAAAATGTGAAACAGTACTTGCTCTGCAGTTATTAATATAAGATAGAGTATGAATATAATCTTTAGAAACAGTCTCCTTCATATGCATAACCCCAGCACACTGTTTCCCCATCACTCCCTGCAGTGTTCAGCTCTGCAAACCCCAGGGAGAGGGCTCTTTAGAGTTATTTTACATTTACTCCCTTTGAGTTTCATTTAATCTTCTTGAATCCTGGCTCTCTGCAAAAAAAAATTAGGCAGATGATCAGTTCCCACTTTGCCACTCAGCCTCTTGCATGGTATAATCACAGCTTCCCCTGGGTGCCTTCTTTCTGGACCAATAATGCCACTCCAGTTGACTATCAATGGACCAAAATATTACCCTTGGGCCCCCCAACTTTCATTAGCTTTTCTGCTGTTTGTTCTATTCTTTCTTTCTGGAAATGAGGCTACTAAAACTGAACTAATGACTAAAGGATCAGATGATGGGTTTTAGGGGTGCTGAATTGCTCTCCTATTTCCTTATGTCCCAGCCAACACGCACATGTTGAAATATCAATGACTGTATCACTGTATCAGTGCAATGCCACCAGCACTGCGAACCTTCATAAGGAACCAGATCATCCCTGTGATGATTCTCAAGCCACACTCAAGGGGAGAAGTAAACTAAGAAATCCTCACTTACTCAACACGTCTACCCTTAAACGTTGTCCTTACCTCCAAAGCAAATGTTTTCCAAGGAGCTCATCCAATGCAGACCCTACCAGACCACGAAAGCTGTGAATCCCAACCCTAAAGACCCCAATGTGTCCACAACACCTCCTCAGTCCAGCAAGCAATGTCCCAGCAGCACTGTCAGGAGTGTGCAGTGTGGATTGCACAAGCTACCCACGGGCCTTTCAACAGTACAGGTCCTAACTCTGCTCATCAACTAGCTTTGCAGCCAGTTCTGCACTTTGGGTGTGTTTGCACTGTTTGCCTGAGAAGCAGCTATTAAGCAGGCAGGAGTGTTACAGATAAAGTCCCAGGGAGTCCCAAAGCATAGCCCTAGGTTGAGCAAATCTGAGCTATCTAACCTCAAGGTGATGAAGGCAGGAGTAAGGGTGGCAGGGTCCCTTTCAAAGGCAAACCTTCCTCTGGCTGTGTCTGCTCTCCCCAGATGAGAGAGAAGTCAGGTCACCTGCAATAGCGGCCAACGCCTGAGCATCCAGGGCCAGCCCCAAACCTTAGAAAACACTTTGTGACTCATCAGCTCCTGCCTCACACCGACGCAGTCTGTCATTAAAGGTGTCTGGATAGAACACCACCAGCCCTGATAACACGGTGTTCTCCCACCCACCCAGTAACTCATGAGTGTCTCCAGAACCTCAAGTTTTGTCTCGAGCCCGTCTCTCCCCACGACAGAGCTGGTCAGTGGCAAGGAGGCAGAGGCAGCAGACATCAGCATCCCCATCTGCTCTGACAGTCTGATGGTGCTCATCACCACAGGTCTCCTTATAAAACCTGCCAATTATCCCACGCATATGCAGTTTCTGTGTGTTGGAGAGCTGACAGGCCATATCCTTCCCAAAAATCAATTAGACTATCTGTATGCTTAAGGGGGGATAAACTTTGGCTAGGGTAATTTTCTCTTGTTGTGTTTAATCCTGCTTTAGAAGCGTTCAGCCACCACAGTTTAACTGCTGATGTGTGTCAGACAGACAGCGTCACTGACTTCACCCATCTTGGCTCCCAGCTTTTGACTGCAAGAACATTGCTACGTAAGTTTCAGCATCCCTTGAATTAGGCAAGCGTTTACCTCATTCCCACATTTAAACCTATAAAATAGTTGAAATTACTCTTACTTTTCTTAGCCATGGTTCAGTACACATGCTCGTTAAGACACAGGGCATCATATGCATTCAGACAGGCAGGAGTTTTTCACTGAAAACAGTCTGTGGATTGCTGGTGCCTGCCCCTGCATTCACTCAGCTTACAAAACTATTTTCACTACCCAAAACCATTTGATGCGCAAGGCAATTTTCTGTGAGCACAGAGGTATAATGAAGAACAAGTACAACAGCAAAGCTACAGCAAGACCTAACTACCAAGAGGCAGCTTGTTTGGGGTCTTAAGTTTTTTTCCATGTTAAAGGAATTGCATAGTGTGAAAACCTACCTCCCTACCGAGAGTGTGCCAGACAATTAAACTGAAGCTCTTATTTTTAAAATCTAATTTATTTTTGATGTTACATGCTCCTGGACTATATTTAGGATTTTTCCTATGTGGGCCAGCAGAAATAGGCTAGTTAGTTAGCACGAGGGCTTACAGGCTGCACTGAGCAGCCTTTAAACTGAACACTTGGCAATAAGTAAAATAACAGAAAAAGTAATTCCTTTCAAATTAGGAATCAATATCTGCAGTAAGGTACCAGTACTGATCTTCAGTTCTGAAAAAAGCTTATTTTTAGCAAATCTAAATCTGGGCCTTCAGCTTCAACTTTCCTTTCATTC
The DNA here is from genome assembly GCA_013399075.1 of Chloroceryle aenea. NCBI lineage: Eukaryota > Metazoa > Chordata > Aves > Coraciiformes > Cerylidae > Chloroceryle > Chloroceryle aenea. The sequence continues at coordinate 106,802 of VWZY01005972.1, read as the reverse complement.
ATTACTGAATGCAAGAGCTCGTCCTTGCACTTGACAGGCTGCCCTCACCACCTCCATCAGTGGGAATGTTGCCCTGGCAAGGTCTACATGCCTGGGTTTAGCAGTACCTTTGGAACACCTCGTATCATACATCGCTCCACACAAAACATATGCTAGAGAAATGAAATAACACCAGCAGCACATGGATAATCTTTCTGAAGTATTGGGGTTTGTGACCCTTATTTTATAAGCGTGAAGGGAAGTAACAGTATCAGAGGTCCCTACATCTAGCCCCTAGTAGTTTTGTTCACTATACTGCAACCCAGAACAAAATAATCTAACTACCCATACTTACAGTGAATGATTGAGTGAAACTCACTTCTGTGATATGCTGGCTGGCAAAAAAAAAAAAGAAATTGCTAGTAGCCTCCACAAAAAGCATCTCAGTGGGTAACCAAAATGACTCCAAACTCTAAAACCTCCTTTCTGTTGGCAGAACTTCCCAAAGGGCTGGGTGTTCAGCATCAGTCCCAGACACCTGGCCTGCCTCGGCAGCTTGCCTTGCTACTTGGCCATGTCCTCTGCTTTGAGGTTACAGAGAAGTAAAGATGCTTCACCTGGGCCAAAGGACCTGCACTCTGGGGAGTGGATACTGCCCACAACCTCTGTTTTTCCAAACCCCTGCCAGATAACATCCCAGAGAGGGGCTGGCAAGGCTTGCTCAAACCTCTGCAAGGAAAAGCTGACCTTCCCTGACTTTAGCTCCTTGTTCGCAGCCAAACACAATACATTAGCAAAGGCACTACAGCACAGCAGTGTTTATCCAAGGCTACCACAGGGCCAAAGGAACTGCAAAACACTGCGGGATGCAAAGTTTGCTCCAATTATTTGGCCGCCTTGAAAATGCAAACATGTTCTCCATACCTCTGCTGCAACCCTGGTCCTGTTCACTTCCCCCACCTGGGAGCAATATTTCACATCAGTGCAATTTAAAAGCAGAGTGTTTTTATGAATTTTAAAGCCTCAGACTCTTGCAGGTCCAGGTGCTACTTCACAGCACTGGAGGACAGAAATCCAGTCCTTGAAGAGGACTCTTTTCTAGTCTTCTAGAGGGTTCCTGTTCACCTGCTCACTCACTAGCCTGTCCTTACACCTTTATGGTCATGTGAAGTCTGTGTGCTGTTCACCTGAGCAAGATCTATCCATGTAAGGACTCTGGGAGCAGGCTCCAAAACTGCTGACCCAAAGGTATTGCCTGTCCCTCCCTGCTCCACTGCAACGCCTCTGTGCACTCCTATCTCCTGGCGAGCATCCCACCTCCCACACATCCTGCAGCACTGATCTCTCCCTGCACTTTCACTTTCAGCTGCCTTACAACACCAGGGAAAGAGCTTACATCTCTCTCCCGTGCTTGCACCTATCTTTTGAAAGATCCCAGTATCAACATCCCCTGCTGCCTTAAGCACAATGGTAGGAAGAGCCCAGTCCCCCCATGACAACACCAGCCAAGTTCCCACCAAGCAGATCTGTTATGGTCGCTGATAACAGTCGGCCACACACCACTATGTGTGTAAATTTATACCAGGGCTGCACGACAGCGACCAAAAAGTTTTGAACGAGTAGGATTCCACTGAATGCAGTGCTTGTGAATGGCCTGGAACTGACTGGGGTGAACAAGTCCGGCCTCCCTTACCCACTTGTGCCAGTTTGGTTCAGCAGGGGCACGATCACCTGTCCCAAGGCCTGCTGGTATGAGTAGTCTAATATTCTTCCTGGTCCTTACTACCAATCCAGTAGCATTTAACTCTAAATCAAACCTGATTTGTTTTCCTTATCATTGATGAGACAAGAGAACTCCCATGAGAAACTGCAGGTGCCCCAGCACCTTCTCAGCCCCCAAACTGGTCCATGCGTTTACCACAGGATGCTAACAGCCCTCTTAAACTACCCCATTATAAAATCTCCTGGGTTGTTTCCAGGAACAACTACAGCAATAAAGGGTATTGCTTACTATGAACTAAGTGTAGGAATCGAGGAAGAGAATAAAATAGCATCAAGATGACAGGCACTGCTTGAATGGAGCCCAAGAAAACGTTCACATCCCATAAGCCATGCTGTGCAACTTCCTCCTCACCCACAAACTGCCACAGTAAAAGAGTGTGATGATTCAAAAGCATCGTTGAGTGTAACAGGTTAAATTAATTAAAATAAATGAGACAAACCTCTGCAGCCTCAGCAAGGCATCAGCATAAGTTCCAGTGCTCTATCCAGGCTGCTGAACTCATGCACACTGACGACAACTCCTTACTCTTCAACTCCTCCCAGAAACATACCCCACACTCCTGCTATCCAAACGAGCCTGCAGCTGCCTTCTGACTCATTTTACCTCATCGGTGGCCTCCTCTCTTCTGTTTTTACAGAAGAGGTGTAGCTTCATGGAAAGAAAAGGAATGATGGACTAATAGATTGTATTGCCTCACAGCCTACAACAGCAGGACTGCTGGACTACCTTCTGGGAAAAAAGGAAGCTTACGTGCTGACAGACAAATGTGGCCATGCTGAGCCCACGGACAGAAACTCTTTGTTGTAGGAAACCCCTGAAAGCAAGGGCAGGTTGAGAGCTACATTTGAGGCTCTGGCTGGTGTGGTCTTCTGCAATACCTGTCTTTTTTTCAGGCTGCCCAGTCGAACGCCTCTGACAAAGTAACCAGAGGTTAAGCTGCCAGCACAAGCTCTGGGGTAATTCTGACTCCCACCTGTATGTCTTTTAAAATCTTTAATACTTCTCAGGTGTATAACAAATATAATTACAGATTTATATGGAGATCATGCAGTACGTTGCTTTTGGTCAGGAAGAAAACAAGAGCAAACAAAAAGCCCATACTTTTTCCTTATGCCTTCCTGAAGCCTCCTATGTTCTGGGAGGCAAAGAAACCCTGCAGACAGAGACATGGGTGGAAGCAGGGGGACAGAGGGACTGGCAGGCTAGCACTGCTGCCAGGGGTGGACACGATGGCCCAGACTGGGAGACGAGGCAGCTGCAAAGGGTTGAAACTGGGAGGAGACTAGAAAAGTGAAGAGGCACCGATACACACCGTGAAGATCATACAGGAGAGCTGGGAAATGAAAGCATTTGAAAAACTAACCTGCAACACTGAGCGGCTGCTCACTTCTCTGCCAAGCAGCTAACGCTAATACTTGGGGTTAAAGGAGGTAACAGGAGCAGTCCACCATCCACCAGGCTCCAAGCATCCACCTCAACACCTGTGATGCAGAGAAAGCCAATCTGCTCAGGGACGCCAACGGCGGTAGTGTGGCTGCTGCTCATCACTGTTGCAGCGAGAGAGCACATCCCAGGGATGAACTCCCTCACCCACATGCTCCTTGCTTTTTCTGTACAGCCTCTACTGAGACAGCAACAGAGCAATTTTGGGTGGAAGCTGATAGTTTCAGCAAGCTGTCTGAAAGGAGCCACCATTCCTTTTGCACTACACTTGGCCAGAGGAAACTACTTAAGGAAAAATACTTCGTTCCCAGCACCCACACACTTCAGGAAACAGCTCTCTTCTTCCCTGATGTCATCTAATCAAGCATGACTTTCTCCATTCACACCTTCATTGGGGTAAGATGGGGGAAAGACCATAAAGCCTTCTTCTAAGTCAGGAGAGAGGACAGCCAGGTCCCTGTCCAGGACAAGGGAGAAAAGCCTCAGGCTTTACAAGCCACGAGAGCCAGTGCACCACTGTGTATTTGCCCTGGACAGTGTGGAAGATTTTTGACTGATACCCAACAGCTTGGTTCAATACATACAAACCCCAACACACTAACCACAGTGTCTTTTTGACTCAAAGTAACTCTGAGCAGCTATTAAAGAAAGCTCATTTGGAGGAGCATAGGGGAAATGTGCAAAGTTTTCACTAACAATCCCCAGCACCTTGTGCTCCCAGAAGGGCTGAAAACCCATGTGAAGCTTGTCACCATTCAAGACAAAAAACAGTAGGAACCCAATATGCTGCTAAAATTACACTTATTTCCTTAACATGCTCCTTGCATATACAGTTGTATTTCCCAACCAAAAGCCCAAAGCCTCATCTACATCAGTAACTAAGTGGTAAGCTGCCCTAGAACTCCCTAGCATGTCCACAGCTGTAACTGCTCTTAAGTACTTTCCAACGTGATAAAGGGAATAGTCATATTGGCATACATCATCTGTATCGTTATTCTGGGTGTTTCTGGTATAATCATTCTGGGGGTTTTGAATTATTTGTGTTTTACATTATACTCATAACCAAAACAAATTAATAAAATGTCCAGAGGGAAACAAGCTTTCATCAGCCAGTAAAAATGCAACCTCCCACTAAGTCTCTACTTCCCAGTCCCACAACTGATCCTCAACTCTCACATGGCAACAAAGGTCTGCAGTGAGTGAACACACCCACTGCCAACACTGGGTGTGCAAGCAACCCATCCCATTCCAGTGAAGAAGCATGGCTTCCCCAATGCCATCCCAGATCCCACCAGCATCCACAAGCCACGACCAGGCACCACCTTCCTGCCTTGCGGCAGGTGACTCTCCCAGAGAGGGCACTAATGCACTTGTTTAAAGAGGTTGTGGAGTTTGCTTCAGAGGTCGTCAGGTTAAGAGAATCAAGCAAAAACATCTGTTGCATTGCTACCCACGTCAGCCCCTGGGCAAGGGACTCGAGTACCCAGAAGCAGATGGAAAAAACATAAGAGCAAAGACCCCTAAAGATAACATACAGGGATTTTTTAAATTATTATTATTTTTTTTGCTAGTAAAAAATAAAAACCAGTATTTAAATATAATGTGAAGAAAAAGGATGTTCTTATAAATGCAATTAAAAAAAAGCCCAAGAAAAAGGCATGAAATTCCATTTGAGCCCAAATATTCTTCTCTCATCCTAGCTGAAATAAGTTTTAGATTGATTTTTACATTACCCCTAAAGCTATAATAGCATCTTGAATGGTTCAATTACAACAGAAAGCAGACAAGTAACACAGCTAACAGCACGTTCACCAGTAAGGGAAGGGAACAGTCTCTATATACACACACACGTATGTAGACATCTATCAGAACTTAAAAGCATTAACTGATCTGGCTAAGCTGCACTAATACATTGGAATTGCTCATTTGCTTGGAGTCCTTCTAGCTTGCCTGGATTATAGGCCAAGAAAAGGCTGAGGTTAAACTGAGGGTAGTTGATACATGTCAGCCAAGCCTGACCTAATCCTGGGTTTCTTCCTACTTGTTGTGTCTTCCTCTCTAAATAATACTAAGAATAGAAAGAAACCACAGGGACACAGTTGGGATTCAAATAACTATTTTTAGTAACTATACAAAAACAGACAAGGCAGAGCTTTACATGCTGGCTGCTCCACAGAGCAATCCCCATCTTCCTGGCTGTCTCCCTCATGGCCTCTGCCCTTCCCACGAATCCTACCACAGAAGATAAGGAGACACCAAGACTGAAATGGGAACGAGCCATTTTCTAAACTCTGTATTAATTTAAACATTGTCCAATAGCATTCCTCTGCCTGGTGAAAGAGGACATTTATACTACAGTGTAGGTGACTTTGAGCTACCTGGACCTGCTGTCCGAGCAGCCCCTGTGAGAATTAAATACATGGACTTACTCCTACGATTTGCACTGGACCCAAGACCTGGGGAAACCTCCTAGTCATTGCAAAGCAGCTCTCGAATCTGGCCCAAAAGTAGGGGTTTGATGAGCAATAAACAAACTAAAACAACAGAGCTTAAACCACAGAGGTGCCAGCTTTTACTGCCTTTCATTGACTACACAATATTTTGCTCCCACCATTTCAAGGGAAATGACACTCCATGTGACTGTTACGGGATGTAAAATGGGCACTATGTTGTTCAGGGGGAGCTCATCATTGAAACATTTGAGTGCCAGTGAAATCCCAAATGTAAAGTTTTAATTTTCATTCAACCATGACATTAAAATTCTGGTTGTGCATGGGGAGGGGAAAAAATAAATAAGTAAGAGTGCTTATAAGATCTGTTCTTTCTGATTCAGGAACTGTGATAAGCTTGGCCAAGACGACAGCAGTTGGGTTTGCTCCCAACACAACTGCCTGCTTCTCCTTTGTCATCCCTACCCCTGTCCCACACAAGAGTTTATCAATAGGATTGTCAAGGAGATGTGGCCTGCTGCCTGTAACACACAGAATGCCACTACCTTCCTCCTCCTCTCCCTGACTTCTGCCTCAAACACGGAATGAGCACACACCTGTTGGAGAGAGGGGCTCCTGTCAGGGCAGCTGTCCAAGTTGAGGCCAGACACACTGGAGACATGCCCAACAGGCTGAAGCGCCCACCGAAACAGCAAATCAGACATCTTTTGTCTGAAGATACATGAACACCATTTATAGGAAGAAGGTGGTTATCTTGCAATACTGATCTTACTCGGCTGCTTCCAAGATGACTAGGTATGACACCAGGCTAAAAAACCTCAGCTGAAACCACTAAATGCTCTACACAGACGATGCAGAAGCCCTGAAAGGCTGGTCTGTGTCTTGCAGATCCTCAGACCATCTTTCCCAACACTCGTGTTCACAAACTATATTAACAGTAATCTTGGGACTACATTATGCACAAACTCATGTTCCCTTCATACTTGCATCTCATGATCTTCACAGGTTGCCTGTTTCATTCTTCAGATGGAATTTAAGATGTTAAATTTAGGTTGGAAGATTTTTAATGGTTGGACATTTGCCTGCCAGACTCTCCCCCAAAAAGTAGCTGCCTGCAGATCAGGTACCACTAGGGAGCCTGCTTTTCCACTGGTTCCCTTTACTTCCTCTTCACTCAAATCACACTGGCCATGGTACCTCTGTAAGGGACTGCCACCACTTCTCATCCACATCTGACAGATCAAATCCACCAATTTCACTGCCTGTGCTTCTACAGGCCACTCCACTGGGAAACAGGGGAAACAGCGCCATGATTTATTGAACCTCCAGACTACAAGACCCGTCTCTTCTCCTGGAGTAGCTCAGCAATAGATGAGAAGTCTGCTACTTATTAAGTTGCTTTATCATGGTGTTTAAAGTACTGAGTAGAGAGGAAGAGTGAAGTTGTGGTTATGCCACCATGTAGAGATGTAGCTTCCAGCAGTCCTAGTCTCACACCACAGATTGCCCAAAGAGTTTCAAGCAGGTCAAATAATCTCTCACATCAGATTTCCCCACCTTTTATGTGCCTGAGAAGGAAACATTTGCAACCAACCAGGGAGCACTGACATCAAAATGGTGAGGACTATACAAACAGATGCATATCTCACTAGTGAAGAGACAGGCCGATGTGTTTAATGGTTTATAATGGCTGCGTTCGTTGCCATTAAATCACCTAAGAGCATGCAGTGCATTCTTAGATTAAATCTCAATAAACATAAACAGCAATAAAAAAAACGGCTTTTATTAGAAGTAGTCCTGACTCTTGTTTGCACCTGTAACTCTAAATCATTATATATCTAACAGGATGCCAAACTACGTATTACAAGATGCTAAAAAGCAAAACAATGTTACAGTCGTTTGCATAGGCCGGATAATGATGCAGGGGGAGAGGCAAAGCAAAATGGACAACTTGCTAGGGTCTGATTCAAACATCTTCGAGCAAAGCCATTTGCTCGACTCAGGTCTGAGCTACCAAGCTACTGAGCTACCTTCTTTACCAGGCAAAGCTACAACAAAATGGAGACTTCAAACTGTGTCCCTGGAAGGACGATGAATGAAGTTCATTTAAAGCCTCGGAGCTGACACAGAAGAAGTTGGAGAGAACCGCAAAACAAAATGAAAGGCTGGGTAGATGCCTGTACAGCCAGTGCTGCAGTGTCAGAAGCACAACACAGTGCCACCTGAAACCCACGGGCACAGTACCAGGACTCCAGTTAGAAAAACAGCGGTGGCACTCCTGGGGAAGACGTGCCTGCCTGTAAGTGCTAGAATGAAGAGCAAGGGTCCTGCAACACATGCCCCTGACAGCAGATGCTTTTCGATGGGAGGTGCAGTGAAGCCTCTGGGGAGGAAGGACATCCATGGCTAAAACCAGTAGATGAATACAACAGAGCCACATCAATTTACACCAGGGAGGATTTGCCCCTTTCTTTTGCTCCTGCCTGGCATCCTCCTTTGGGTCTCTTATGGAAGAGAAGGTGTTTTAACACAATAGATAATTAGCTGTAATGCATCCTCTGTGGCTGTAACAACTTAACAGGGCTTATCTATAGAGCTGATCTGGGCTTCCAGTTATCCTTGTTCTCCCAGTTCCCCTTCTCCCCTCAAAATCTGCATCTCAGCTTGACAAGTTATTTTGTATTTAAGCTTAATAAAAGTGTTTGCATGTGCCTGTGCACGCTTAGGAGAAGGTAGGAGAAAACCACTCGATTTTAACTCCGACTCCCCAAGACGCAACTCGTTCTATTTTCCCTTCCCTGACAAACAGGGAGCTGAATTAAGAAACGTCAACTTTGGGATCCTCGCTCTACCGAGCAACAACTCATTAAAAATATTCGACTCTTCGTTCAGGGGAAAAAAAAAAAAACCAACTCAGCCCCGTGAAGCTGATGCATCACCGTGTTGCATCTGTGTCAAGCTCTGGGTAAACAAGCAGCAACATGAATGAAATCTGTCCAGAAAGACTGCATTTCAGCGCCAACCACGCAATCTCTGGCCAAACCACTGCATATGTAACAAAGTTTGATCTCGCTTGCAAGCGCTCAGCTGCGCTTCTGCCATTTCCTGTGGAAAACTGAACCTCTGAACGGTGTCTATCACCCAGCCCCCGCCGACACCCC
>VWZY01005972.1:79530-95606 GCA_013399075.1 Chloroceryle aenea | reverse complement strand
CAAAAATGAGAGCATGCCTTGAGAGCAAAATCCGATGGAGTTTGTGTCAATAGAGCTGTGAGGCTTGCAGTAGAGCCCTCTGGTGTCCTCAGCACTTCAGTGCAGTGACTGGTCGAAATCCACGTTTCTCCTTGGCAGCAGAAGGAAGGCACCACCAGGACTGAGTCCCTCGGGGTAGATAGTTTTTCTAGCAAACTCCATTCACCTGACACTGTCCCTGTGCTTCCAGAAAGCGTCACAACTGCTCGTGCTGAGCACATGTGACAGCAGGTCAAGCTCGGGGAAAATCCAGGCTTGGGAGTTTTTTCTGGTAAATGGTTTGCTGGGGTTGGGAGACACGCAAGGTGGGTATCCAAGGAGGATGGAACAAGTGAGCTGGGTGGTTTGTTCACCAGCCCTTGTAAAAAATGGTGCTTCAGAGGTCAACATCAGCTTTAGGTTGGGCTACAACATTAACCATGCATTGAGATGAGAAGTGGACAGTTGTCTCAGGCTGAATGAAGGCTCAGGCATTTGCATGGCTGACTCAGAGCCAGCTTGTACCTCAAAAGAAGTTGGGGAACTTTTTGGTTTTGTTTCAATGTGGAAAGCAAAACATTGGGCCTTACTGGAGATTCTGTAGTCGCAATGAGATGTGCATCACCTCAGAGAGTTGATTCCCAGTTCAGAAGATGTTATGACACTTGGACATGCCAAGTGCATGTCAACAAGCACTGGGTTGGTTTAAACTTTTGCAAATGGCAGCCAGGGTTTCTGGCTCATTTCTTCAGGAGACTAATCATCTTCTTTTTGAAAAGGCTGAAAGTTCACATCAGTACAGAGTTCTGGATCTCTGGTGATCTTTCAGCATCTGAAGGATCTTGCCCACCCAGGTATGGATACCCTGGCTGCTGCACCCCAAAGTCAGCTTCAGTGTGATTTGGAAGGACACCTGAAAGTGCTCCCAAGACGGGGTGACTTCGTTCTGCCCTGGGAAAAGATGGGATCAAACAGTTTGGAGGGAAACACACCCCTACAACATGTTTGGTGCCCGCATGAGGTAAACTCTGGAGACAGTGCTCAGCTTTAATCCAGAAAGGGCACCACACCTTTCCTGCGCTGGGCTGAAAGGCAGGTGTCTGCAGCTCTGCCCCACTCCACAAGCCTTATAGCCAGGGTCATTTGCCTGGTAGACAAAAACATCCACTGAATAAAACAAAGTCCCTTTATATGTCAAAGGCTGGGGGTGAACAATTTTCAGCTTGTTGTAGACATCGACATCAATTATCCTCACAGAGAATTCAGACAGGGGCTGATTAAGTACCATTCCAGGATGGTGAGTGCTGGTAAAAAAATTGAAAGAGGAAAATTGAGCCACATTTTGAAAAGGTGCTCAGGGCAAATTTAAGTGAATAGGAAGTTGGCATTTGTCTGGGGAGAGCATTAAGTGCCACAATTCTTCCATTCCCCACCCCATCAACTGCTTGCAAACGGCACCTTCTTGAGAGCTGTAGGGAAAAAGCAAACAGGTTGCCAGACACAACAGGGAAGGTACCTAGCATCAGGCCACTCCATGCAATTTCTGTATTCAATATTCAATGTGCTGCACTGCAATAACAGCTCAGATCAAAAGCAGCATTGGCAGGATCTCCCAGCACTATCTCCAACTGCTAGGAACAAGCAGTGAGCCTTATGAGGGCCTTGCGTAGATTACGAGGAAGTCAGAGTGCTAATGTTTCTAATCACAAGGGGTTAATTTACAAAGCAAGTCTATAATCCGTACCTGTAAAGCAGGCGTGAAATGCACCTCCCTGGAAGAGGAGCCTACAGGGCTGCAGCCTGTGTACAGCCTGTCTACAGCCTGTCCACAGTCTGCTGCAAAGAAAACACCAAAGAAGGAACCAAGCTCTGGCATCAGGTAGCTCAGCTCGTCCCTGCAGGGCCCCTGACTGACTGATGCCAACAGTTTAGACAAGCAAGCTCAGGGACATGACTGGTGTTGCTCCTCAAACATGTACAACAGAGAAAGGAATGTCGATGAGGGACATGATAAGGCCACCAGGTCACTAACTGCAAGGGAGGCACTGGTGGTGCCTCCAGCACAAGTGGGAAGGAAGAACATGTGGCAGCTGGATGCCAGAACACCCATTTTCTCCTGAGCAGCCCCATCCAGCTGATTTCAGCATCTAGCTGCCTTAGGATGCCTGTCAAGGCCTCAGAAGGAACCATTGCCCCATGGAGAGGCAAGGTTCAGCCAACCAGCAGCTCCTCTCGCAGACATTAAGGAAAAGGGCTGCCCCTGAATTTCAGCCAACTATTGTTTAGCCAGGGGCAATGGCCCAGCTGTACTCCTCTGCTCTGCAAAAGCAGCATCTCCTACATCCCACTGAGCTCAAAACCTTTCTAGACTTTCTTCCTGCAGTCCCCATGCCTCCAAGTGCTGAAAGTGGAGGACTATCAGAGATGTGTAGACTCGTGCCTGGCATGGAGCTGAGTGATTACTTGGGATTTCTCAGAAGCCACTAAGGATGCTCAGAGAATCTGCCAGACAAAATGAAATCCCACCACATATAACAAAGCTGTGGAGCTCATGGCCATGGTACATTTTGGAAGCCAAGAGCATAAATTAGTTCAGAAAGAGATCTGACAAATTCTTGGGAGCTAAAGCCATCGATAACTATTAAACACAATGACTCACATGCAATCTTCATCTCAGAAAGGTTCTCAACAGCTGTTTGCCAGAAATGGGGAGGTTATGCCAGGGGAAGGAGCACTTTTTAATCACTTGATTCCTCATGAATCTGTCACTGGTGGCAGTGCAAGGCAAGGTGGTGCACTGCAGAGGCATGACCAAAGCTCCTGAGGCAATCCTTTGGTTTAAGCCCTTACTCCCACATCAGTCAAGGGCATCACCACCAGTTCACAAGCACAGTGTGCTTCAGCTTGGCACAGAAGTACTTAACGTCTTCACAAAATGTTGAATCTTGTCCTTTGTTCTAAGGAGAATCAACTGTTCTAAAGAAGAATCGACTGCAACCTCTACAGAAATTCTGACAGGTTTTAATATCTTCTTTTCTTAAAACTATTGGCCATGAAGACAGAACAACTTCCCTGGATGGTCTAAGTCCAAACAATCTTACTACTTGAAACAGCCTTCGTAACATCTAACCTAACCTTTTCTCTGCTACAAATATAAAGAATAAAAAGATTCTCCCAATCTTTTTGAGGGGACTGCACTAGCACCTCTGTCTCATTTTATCTTAGGCAGAACTAAAAGCACAGAGACAAGCAGAATACATATGCAGTTAGCCCCCAGCCAGCCGACGTAGGTGCTTCTCACAATTTGCTATACCACTCCAAAAAGCATAATAGTGTTTGCATGCTTTATGTGCAGTAAGATTATACACACATGCTACATTCTGAGCAGAGCTAAAAGAAACAGGAATAGCAGGCTTCCTGGAGGACAGAGAGAAGGAAAGACTCTGTTCAAGCCAGCGGTAATTTCCATACCTACCCGAGACACAACAAACCTGCATAAGGGATGTAGGCATGGGTACATGACAAAACAATTCACAGGTGAAATCCAAAGCAACAAAAGTGCTCAAGATCTGCAGTAGCTGTCAAGTTAAGCCAGCACTTTACTCTTTGCTCAGGAGGATGTCCAGCATAAAAATGTTTCACATTACTCTAACATTTCAAGTAATTGTTTGTCTATCTAGCACCTATGAAATCATCTCCACATTTGTTAGGTCAAGAATGCTAGTTTTGTCTCCTCAAGAAGCAGAATGCTTGAAGACTTGTTGGCTATTCACAGGAGCTCAGCCCCACAGCTGGGCAACCATGCTTGCTGCATCCTGCTGCTGTGAGGAGGTGACAAATGGGGTCTGGCGTTCACTTGGACCCCGATGTGCCATGCAGCACATCTGCTGTCTCCTGAAGGGTTGTATTCATTAGTCCTTGTTTGCAATTTAAGAGACAGTCCTGATTTTAAAAGAAAAGAAGTATTTTGGGGGCTTTAAATATGATACCTCATGGTACTGTAGTCCACACGGAGTTTTACAGGCAGTTTTAGGAGGTACGGATTCTACGCTATGACCTTTTCCTCTGGCAAATGTGTGAAGGGAAGGCTGGGAGAAGAACATGAGCTGTGCTCTCCACTTTTTGCATTCATGGGAATTTCTTTAAAAACAGAGAAAAAAAGACTAGAGAAAGTTATCTTAAAAACTCTTCACATCCCTGTCTCTTGCCAGTACTTTGGCTTACTTACTTTTCTGCTATTAAAAAGCATGGTATGGGTTAAGAGCTATTTGACAAGGAAAAGTCCTAAGTAAAGACTGTCTCAATTTCCCCATCCCCGTCCTTTTTTCCTTTTTTTTTCTTAAGAAGGTACTTGCAGAGAGACAAACGACCTTGCTGTCCACGTAGGAGATCCATCCTGCACCACAAGCTCCCATTCCCACCATGCATGTCTCCACATCTGAGTTTCTGCTCCCTGCATCCCCTGTGGCCTCCCTCCCTCCCTCCCTCCCTGTGGCTCACTCGGTACCACACCTACTCAGGGGTGGGTGGGCAGGGAAACGAGGAGCCCCGGGCTGTGGCTCAGCCATCATCTCAGCAGGGAGCATCTTTTCCATTACCACTTTCCAGCCTAGTTCCAGAAGGGGCTTTGCACACAGGTTCTCAACCTCACACCCTTCGATTGAAGCAGGCACGGATTTCCCGCCCTTCCCCTGGCAATTATTCGCAAAGTCATTAACGAGTCGACGGCCTACACAATTACAAAGCATAATTAAGATAAGAGACTAATACAATTCCCTCCTGTTAAGTATGAACTTTCTATTTGTAGGCAAAGCACTAGAAAAGCACACAAAAGAAGTAATGTTAATAGGAAGATAGGTTTGGGGTTTTTTTCTTCNACCATGCTTGCTGCATCCTGCTGCTGTGAGGAGGTGACAAATGGGGTCTGGCGTTCACTTGGACCCCGATGTGCCATGCAGCACATCTGCTGTCTCCTGAAGGGTTGTATTCATTAGTCCTTGTTTGCAATTTAAGAGACAGTCCTGATTTTAAAAGAAAAGAAGTATTTTGGGGGCTTTAAATATGATACCTCATGGTACTGTAGTCCACACGGAGTTTTACAGGCAGTTTTAGGAGGTACGGATTCTACGCTATGACCTTTTCCTCTGGCAAATGTGTGAAGGGAAGGCTGGGAGAAGAACATGAGCTGTGCTCTCCACTTTTTGCATTCATGGGAATTTCTTTAAAAACAGAGAAAAAAAGACTAGAGAAAGTTATCTTAAAAACTCTTCACATCCCTGTCTCTTGCCAGTACTTTGGCTTACTTACTTTTCTGCTATTAAAAAGCATGGTATGGGTTAAGAGCTATTTGACAAGGAAAAGTCCTAAGTAAAGACTGTCTCAATTTCCCCATCCCCGTCCTTTTTTCCTTTTTTTTTCTTAAGAAGGTACTTGCAGAGAGACAAACGACCTTGCTGTCCACGTAGGAGATCCATCCTGCACCACAAGCTCCCATTCCCACCATGCATGTCTCCACATCTGAGTTTCTGCTCCCTGCATCCCCTGTGGCCTCCCTCCCTCCCTCCCTCCCTGTGGCTCACTCGGTACCACACCTACTCAGGGGTGGGTGGGCAGGGAAACGAGGAGCCCCGGGCTGTGGCTCAGCCATCATCTCAGCAGGGAGCATCTTTTCCATTACCACTTTCCAGCCTAGTTCCAGAAGGGGCTTTGCACACAGGTTCTCAACCTCACACCCTTCGATTGAAGCAGGCACGGATTTCCCGCCCTTCCCCTGGCAATTATTCGCAAAGTCATTAACGAGTCGACGGCCTACACAATTACAAAGCATAATTAAGATAAGAGACTAATACAATTCCCTCCTGTTAAGTATGAACTTTCTATTTGTAGGCAAAGCACTAGAAAAGCACACAAAAGAAGTAATGTTAATAGGAAGATAGGTTTGGGGTTTTTTTCTTCCAATAATTCACCTTAAAAATAAGAAAACAAACCCCAGACATTTTGACACAAGGTAAAATTTAAGAAACTGAGAAATACTGTGCTGGTCCCTTTCATTTGTCCTAGCACCTGCGACTTCTTTTGCATGATTTCCTTGCAGTTCCCATCAAAAACCAATCAAAGATCCATTTTTTTAACATTATAGGATTCTGTTCATTCCTTGACTGACCCAAAGTATTGCTGAAATGCCTATAAATAAATTATGAACTTGCCTCAAACTTAATAAGCACTAACTCCAGAAGAACCTCATATTGTTCAGTGTTTTTCCTTGAATGGATATTACATCACTGCAGTCTACTATGTTCAACAACAAATTGTATCTTGATACATGGGAGAGACAAAGGAGCATCTTTGCTAGAAGTTTGCATTGAAAACAAACAGAAAAATTAAACTGCAATTACAGCCCCATACAAAACAAAGCTCTTTTTTTTTTTTTTTTAAGTTCAATAGTAATATTTTCAGACTAACAGTAGAGAGGACCAGGTGATGAGAACTGGCATTTCCCATTTCTGTCACAGAGTATGTTTCATC
The DNA here is from genome assembly GCA_013399075.1 of Chloroceryle aenea. Classification (NCBI taxonomy): domain Eukaryota; kingdom Metazoa; phylum Chordata; class Aves; order Coraciiformes; family Cerylidae; genus Chloroceryle; species Chloroceryle aenea. The sequence continues at coordinate 89,063 of VWZY01005972.1, read as the reverse complement.
ACCTGTACTGTCACCGTGGGGCCTCGCCGCCGCACAGTGCGGTCCATCATAGCTACCCTGATGACTTGGAAATGAGGGGTACAACCAGGTGGGAAGGGAAGGGCCAGCTAAACACTTGGGGGAATGTGGTTGCACAAGGTTACAGTCGGTTTAATACAATCAAGGACTCACCCCTCAAGAGCGGTGGACTCCACGCAGGAGCAGAACCTGCTGTGGCTTCTGACTTGAGTAACTGTGCTTTCAGGAACTGGAAAGTTGTTATAGAGCCCTGATTTCACACATGGTGAGGTGTGAGCAAACCATAAAATACCCCTGGGAAATCTTTCCCCCTAACTGACCCAAAATCCCTGCTTTCTCCACCCTCTCCCCACCTTTCCCTCCTATTGCTGGGAGCAGACAAACTATTTATGGTCTGCACAGGGATTATGCTTTATCCACTTTATCCAGACAGCGACCTACTGGAGTTTCATGTACGTTAAGAAATATGAGCTACCAAACTGCCTCTTCCAATTTATGTAATTTCAAGTATTTCTTGCATTTGCAGATGCCTAAAGGCTCAGAAAGCAAGCACTGCAGAAGCAAGGGAAGGGCTGGGAGCCATTTCTGCTTCATATCACAAGCTCTCAAATGACCTGTATCTCATTTAGAAACCTTCCAAAGCATCTTTCTAAACAAGCAACTTTTTCTCCTTTCAGAGTCCCCTGTTGAATATCTTTATGCCAGGCATATGCTGATGTCAGCTGCAAACAGAAAATAACATTTCCAGTACCCAAGGCAGGGGCTGGGAAGGACTCAATGCTTGGCAGCTGCTGGATGCTGAAGGAGAATATAAGAGAAGTCCACCCCAGGCCTAGGAGGAGGTGTGGGTTGAGCACACACAGAGTTTTATCCTGGACTTACAAGGACTGATGAAGGGAAAAGCTAAGGACACACTTAGCCCATGCTCTTGGGCAGGGCTTGTGAGCAGGAAAGTGCCAGTAAGCAGCTGTTAAGCAAAGAGGCATGAGCTAAATGGAGCCCAGTTTATAAGCACAGATGGTTTAGCCCCTGTTATAGACTAGTTTTGTTTTGGGGGTTTGGTTTTTTTTTTTGTTTTCAACTGAATTTAAGTTAGTAAGAGAAGCTCTCCACAGACTCCCAATGTGCAATGTCTGTTACCCCCAAGCACAGAAGCTCTGTGGTGCTGGTAACAGCCCACCACCTTCATCTGGGTTCATATCTTAATTTCAGTTTAATCTTAGGAAGCTCCTGCATTCTCACACCTTGTCATAGAGCTGTGGATGGGCTGGGAGAGTTGGAGTTATCACAGGTAGCTCTGCTGGGCTCCAAAGCCCCCTTGGACTTGATGAGAGAGGGGGTGAGAAAGAATGGGACCCCTTTCCTTGGGTCACCAGAGGGAGCAGCTGCAGGGAAGGTGAAGATGCAATGAGTTAGTGGAGAAAGCTGCTGCCAGGGTTGTTGCAGTCATCAAAGGGAAGAGCAATTGCATTTGTTTGGGTTTTGTTTTTAAATTGTGTGGTTTGTATCCTTCAGGAGCTGTGTGGTCCCAGGAAGGTACCCCCTCCCAGGGCATGGGTCTCCAGGATGGCCACTGATCCTAGAGCCACAGGGGGCTGACCCTGCACTGTCCTATCCAAGTGGAAGAAAGAGGGCTCATTTTATAGCAGCATGGCCACGACACAGCAGCCAGAGTCCTGCTCTGGACCTTCAGGGACCTGGATCCTCTCCCTAAGTCCCATCACTGCTGTGGTGCTCATGGACCTGGGCAAATAACTTCATGTCTTGGTGCCTTTATTTTCTAGCTGTAAATTGGAGATAATTATATTGACCTTCTTAGTAAAATGTCTTGCAAATGACAACAGCTAAGCACTATCATGGTTATTGTGTAAAATAATCCATTATAGCCTCTGGATGCTGGAGAAGAAATGAATGATGGCTGGAGTCCATATAAACAGTGTGGTAGATCAGTGCAGGCACTATTACAATGTTGATCTGGTCTCCTAGTGCATGTGCCCACAAATCCACATGGGGATGAAAAATCCAAACATATCTCTTGTCTGACAATGAACTGAAACTATGCTATAGGGAGGAAGAAAACTCTAACTCCATTGCACAAACCAAACTCCATAGTTCCTGCTTTGATCATAGAAGGAAGAAAGTTTTCTTGGCTGAGTTTTCTGCATATGAAGAGAATTGTTTTCAGTTTGTTTTGGGGGTTATTTTGCAGATGATCTATCTGAGTTTGATATAAAGAAGGCACCCTACTGATGCCTTTAAATGTTTAACACCATGTCAAAGTGAGGCACTCATCAGCTTTAAAAATTGAAAACTGTCTGGGAACAAAAGCCCTGTCCTGTTTGCTAACAATAAGAAAGAAAAATTCCAAACTAACCTCTACATAGGCTCAAACAAACACGTCCTGCACTCCATCTAGCAAAGAGGCATACTGGAGAATGATTTCAAGGTTTTTCTAGGAAAGTTTCAGAGGAAACCAGCTTAATTCTATGCTATACTAAAAGCCAGCCCAAACCCACTTGCTATTTTGTGGTCAAGAAGCTGTCTGTTTCCAGCTCTCCCTCTACAGCCCGGTCATCACCAGGCAATGCCAATTAAAGTGTTAGAAGAGCTACCCACAAAAGCAAAAGACACCATTCTCAAGCAGAAATACATTGATTTTTTTCTTACAATGCCACAACCCATGCATTTTTAAGAGGAGTGTGTGACAGAGGTGCTTTACCTGCTGGTGAGAAGAGAGCAGACTTGCCCCAGATAGTGGGTACCAGCATCTGCTGTGGCCCCACACCATCCAGCTCCCATCCCAGCAGGCATGGAGCTGCAGGGATGGTAGATGCTACTATGCCTTTTCTAAAGTCCTACAGCGAGGAAGTAGAGGAATAGGTTTATACAGACAGTTTCTTCTCAAAAGAGACCAGGGGAGAAGCTGACTCCATAGCCTCAGCAGTCACAGGATGCTGCTCTCACTGCACAGCACCACTGGCTCAGGCATCCGGATTAGCATTTAGGAGGTGGACTCCCTGGGGTCACCATCTGTACTGTACATCTGTGGTAACCTCGCCAAGCACAGCAGAGTTGGCATGGTAGCTCTCTTGAAGGAAAAGCTCGTCAGGATCCACAGGACATTTCACTTCAGGGAACACATATGCAGCTTACCACAGGCTGGTTCCTAAGTACCAAGGTGGCTCTTACAGCCCTTCCCAAGGCAATTCAGCTGCTGCCTATGGCTTTTCCAGAGCTGCAGAGCACAGCACTTAACTAGTCTCCTAATTACAAACAGAAGGCTTCATTTTGATGTGATACCTTCCTTCACTGTACACTACTTTTTAAGCCTCATGATGCACTTCTCGAGGAGACCTGTTGTTCCTGGTATGTTTTCATTCTGTGAAGGAAAAATGCCCCAATGACACAGCAGCAGATAGAAACACTGTGTATCTCAGTGAAGCTTTTGACTGCAGTAACCCATCCTCTTATACAAACCAGCATATAGCCCAATCATCCCCTGGAACAACAGGTTGTGGGGGTGTAAAAGTCCAGGATTCACATTTTCTGTTATGTGGCCCAAAATCAGAGAGGCCCAGCCTGAGATTTTGCAGAGATTCCTTTTGCCACTCAGACCTCTCATGTTCCACTTGGTCTCAGCTGCTGCTTTAAAAAGTCAATGCATCCAAGGCAGGGAGGGGAGGGAAATATCATGCACAGTATTGGACAGTTAAAATCTGCCAGGTTCAAAATCCTGGGGTGCTTTGTCTGAATATATCTGAGCACCTCTCCCTAGTGAGGGCACTGAGTTCCCTCTCAGGCTGTGTGGAACTCATTTCCACACAGAAATACTTATTCTATAGTCCAAGTTTCTTATTGGAAAGAGAGATGACATTTGTTCAGTTGGTAAAATAATCCGGTAGCACATATTGTGCCCCTCTCACAGCTTCTGGAAGAAAGCCCAATATACACACTCTCACTGCTATAAATCTTTCCTGCAGTCACTGGAAAAAGTATTTGGAAGGGGTTTCAAAATGCCCATATCAGCAAGATGCATATGCCTGATTCCTATTTGCATGGCTGAGACTGTAGAAAGCTGCTGTCGTGTAAAGGAGCAGTAAAAACGCCTTCAGTTGCATGGTAGAAAACAAAGTGATTGCAACAAGATTTTAAAGTGGCTTTACTAATGGGAACCAGGCAGCTAATGTCAGTTCTTTCAGCTGGTTAACAATACCTAAACCAAGAAAGTTAGATCCTAAGGCAAATAAAATTACCCATGCTTTGCACGTCCACCCACAGACAGAAAAAACTCTTCCGTTCTCTTGGGTGAGTCCCTGCCCCAGTCCAGTCATCTGCAGCTGTGCCGGGGCACTGGCTACTCCACAAACAGCACCAGGGAGCTGAGCTGATAAGAAAGATAACGTGGAGGAAGCAAGAGGGGGAGGGAGAGAGTGTAAGCTCTGCTCTGTGCCGTGGTTCAGTGATGAGACAGCCCTACACTTGGACACAGTCATCTTAGGAGAAGGGTGAAGAAGCAACAAAGGCACAAACCTGCACTGTTGTCAAAAACAACAGTCAAAGTCATAGCTCCAGCAGAGCCACTTCTTGGAAAGCCACAGCCAGAGAACAACTGCTTCTTGCAAAGCCATCAACTCCATACAGCCACTTTTGTCTCTCCTGTTGTTTCCCAGGGTCAGGCTAGATCATGGTTAGAGGCTGGAAGAGAACAGTGCTCAAGGGAAACATCACACATACACTGAACTTTGCAGCCATCCTCTACTATTACATGCAAGTCACCATGATGCTGATGTAAAAATCCTTTCTCTGTAATCATTTAATCCCAGCTGTTCCCACAGCATCATTTTATTATTTTTTTTCATGGAGAGGTACCCTTGCCATCCTGGCTTGAAGCATGAAACTGTTTAATCGAATATCTGATTTCTGGCAGTAGCTGATCTTGGCTTCTTCTGAAGAAATCTTAAATATGCTCTGTGACACATGCTACTGGGCAGCAATATGCTGTGGACAAAGATTCGATTTCAAAGATGGCTAGGGCTCAACATGGGTTTGAGTAGATAGGATAAACAGTGTAATGGAGCATCTCTTTTCTCTATGCAAGTGCCTTAACTTGACATTTCCAAAATTTAACCACTGCAAGCACTGACCTTGGGGCAGCCAGGAAGAGCTAGATTCTTACAAATTTTCTCAGCATCAAACATCTTTTGGCTGGCACTTCTAAAATGAATGCACACAGAAACCTAGAAGCAGCAGATAGTTTAACAAATTTGAAAAATGGCCAAGTAACCTCCCCCACCCTGGTAATGCCACAGAATTATTTCTTGGTTTGAGAGGGGAACTGGAATATTTTTAAGTCTTGTCCTTCATTGAGGATTTGCCCATCCTTGATTTTGTATTAAGACAGAGAGCGCTCAGTCTTTCATCTTTCCTCTTTGTCCAGTGTTTGATACCTTCTTGCCCCAATTCTAGATTTTGGACTCTGATTCTCATCTTCTGCTAAACTCTACAACACATTTTGTCTGATATACAACTACATACATATATATATCTCCATCCCATTTTTGCACAATCCTTCTCCTGAGGAAATCAAGAAAAATGCCATATTCAAAGCAGTGCAGATTTTCCAAGTAGTATTAGGTTTCTCCCCCATACTGTGTCCAGGGGATTTGTTTGCTTTTTGGTTTAACATAGCCACACACTGGGTTTCCACCACTGACATACCTGCATTCTTCCTGGGAGGCTGCCACTAATCCCATCACAGCCAGATGAGAGAGCAGTGAATATTGTTCCTGACAGGGTTATTACTTTGTACTTAGGAAGCTGAAACATAGAAGAAAAAAAATTAGAAATGCCAATTTTGGTGTTTATTTCTATGATACAATATTACTGTTCACCTTTCCTTACTTTGTTTCCACAAGTGACACCACACTCTGCCATTAATCCTGTGTGACAAGGCTGCTCTGCTGTCCACGTTGATAGCATCTGTATGAAAGGAGGAACATACAATCAAACCACATATAAACTGACTCTAGGGCTGAAATTAAGAATAGTATTTCCAATGAAACAATAGAAGTTTGGAAAGAGTTGGCATTTTAATAATTTACTACTTGTAAGTCAAAAATCCCACAAGAGCTTCTCAGTTCACGACTACATGGAGGAATACTGAAAGTTGTAAGACAATGTTCTTTTAGAGCAGCCACAAAGGATCCAAATGCTGAGAGCTGAGGTTCTAATGAAGAAATTTTTCTGCTTAAACACTTTTCAGTTTATTAATTTCTGCCTCCAACTTACACAGATGTTGTAGGCAACCAGAGCAGGGTGAGTAATAGATATTCAGTTTGATGTCAGTTCTGGGGAAAAAAAAAAGAAGAAAATAATAGTTTGTGGGTGAAGCAAACATTTTCTACATGCTGAACATTTTGGCTTCGAGCCTTAAAACTTCCAAACTAAACCTGAAGGATTTTGAAATAACGTTGTGGTCAAACAGAAAATGTTGAAAGGAATGGTTCAGCTGCTTTGAAGTTTGGGTGCTTGTTTCTTCCCCTTTTTGTGCATATGAACAATTTGACTAAACTGACATTTCAGTCTCCAGAGAGATATTTTCTTTCCAAGAAAACCTCTGGCCAACAAAATGTCATCTCTCTGTGTTAGCAAGCAGATACAAAGAGAAAACTCTCCAATTTGTATCCCTTTGAGTGGCTCCAACTCATCCTCAAAAGTAAAAATGATAAGCGAAGCACAAAATCCGTCACTTCAGCTGAAGCACATACAGCCAAAGTAATGAAGGCAGCTTTATGCTTACAGTAACTTCTCACTGCTCCTATCCACTTACTAAACTGAGGTGGAAAACCACCACGCTCCAGAAGGTAAATTCAATATAAAGCTCTTCAAAGATTAATTCATATAGATCTTTCCTCCCAGGGAAGAAGCTTCCTATTGTGAAGTCTCCGATGAAGAGGAATTACACCAAGCTGAGCAGAACAATTCCTGTTCTGCGAACGCCATCCCCACCCCATCCCTTCCTCCTCCTTGCACAACACCCTGCACCCCAGGAGAGCTGTGAGCGCAGGGTCAGGCTAGCACAGCCATCCTCCTCACTGAGGAATGAGAAAAATCAGGAAAGTCCCCGACAGGACAAGCCCCCTGAGAATCACATAACTGTAGAATCCGTGTTCCTCCTGGCCAGATGTGGGCAGATGTGAGACAGAGCCCACGGCAGGCACACTGCTGAACAGTACACCCCAAAATTACTCTTCCACTGCTGTTGTGTTTCACTGGTGGCATCCACTGAAGCACCTGTCTCAAATGTAACGGGCCTGAAAGCAGCCAAGTCCTCTATTTAAAACTAAAGAGAAAAGTGCAAAGCTTTGAAGTCAGAAGGCATATAATGAATTCAGCAAAACTTTGTATTTCAAAGTCTGTTCTATTTGCAGAAGCCATCTGCCCAGAGAAAAGCTCAAGCAGGCACCTCTGACAAGAGTCAAAGGAGTTGAGGGAAACAGATCTTGCTGAGGATGTTTCACATCATCCATTCTCACAATATCCAAAATGTCACTTCACAGTGGAGCAACTTCCAGCCTTGTATCAATTACAACATTTACATCCAGCTCCCCCAGGGTTGCTGGCATTTGAAGCAACTGTCCAGTCCAGTAGCTCCCAGCAATTTCTAATGAGATTTGCCAATAAGACATCACTGCTTGTCCCTCCTAATGGTGACTGTGAGCTCTCTGGAGCTTTCCCTTAAGCCACTGTCTTAGTTATTCCCTTATTGAGGATTATTGATCTTCCTCTCCCCCCTTGCCAGCACTCAGCTGTTAAACCACAAATGCAGAGATGGCTCCATCCAGGAGGACAAGGGGTAGTGCAGCTCTTTCACAGGAAAGGAGCACAGCCCGTGAGCCAGGTTATCACTGCTGGCAGCAATCAGCAAGAGAGTCAGCTTCTCCCAGCACCCTCTCCCCAGAGCATCCATTGGCCAAATTGGTTTGCAGTATGCAGTGAGGGCTTATATTTCTACAGCAAAGCAAGAAAGAGATCGTGTAAAACTCAGAACAAGTCTGTTTAAGAATTCTGTCTGATATCTCTAGTCTTTCATACAGGCTGTAAGAGCCATTAAAATTCTGTCTGATAACTGGCTTCTCAAGAGCCTGAGAGCCAGGTGAGCCCACACCATCTATAGACTTTACTGATATTTCTCCAGGCTTAAAACAGACCCTAAAGTAAGCCTGGGAGTCATCTGTGAAATTAACCTATGTGTTAGACTTTGAAGATCAGTCCTGCAACACAAGAAAGAGGAGAAAAGCAGATGAAAACCATCACTGGAACTTTATCACAGCCAGCAAGCAGGGCAGCTAGAGGGAGAGAGGCTATGGCCACTGGCCCTAGCAGAGCCTGGAGCTGTGTGAATGCTGACTGCTCATGGGGCAGAATTCCCCCAGCCCTGTCCCCAGATGCGCTGCTGGCATTTACAGACGTGGTAAGATCACTGCTGTCTTTGATAGCAAACAGTGACCCTAATGGAGGCAAAAGTTATCAAGGAGAAGAGAAAGGTTATACACAGGCAGAGAGAGACAGATAGCATGACTGTATAAGCCTTGTTTTATTAGAAATCAGCTTAAGAATAGTTCCCTCTTGCTCCTGAAATCTTGACTTTACTTGTAATGTTCACTGGATACAGCCCATTGCAAACATATTACAGCTCCCCCTGCTATAACATTTCACCTCATTGCAATCTTTAGTGTATTTTGCTTTAAGACATTCCTGACAAACAGTTATTTCTTCATCTGTGATGGTTTGGTTAAAAGATATCAGCCTCTGCTCGCCTGCTCTCACATTTATACCTGTGGCATCGAGTGGCAACCAGCCCCAGAGCCCTGCTGCAGCACATCACAGAGCCCTTCTGTAGCACATGGAGGAAGGAGAGTGTAATATTTTCCCTCAATGGCCTCGGAACAGAAACCTTGTCTTCTGCAGTTGTGGCAGTCCAAGAGATCTGATTGTTTTCCTGTGCCTGTGGATGAATGTGGGGGTAGAAATCCTCCCCACTGTGACAGCAATTCAGAAAGGGTCTTCAGAGCCCCTGGGCTGCACAGCTACATGGGAAGGTCCAAGGCATGTTTATACCCCTGTAACTGAAATCAGGTGGCAGGCACTGGCACACAGTCCTACCTCTGATCTTACTGTGACTCCAGGAGAGGAAGAAACTTCACGCTTACACACATCTGCTCTGACCAGCTGGGCTCTGTCTGCACAAAGCTCTTCTTGGGTAAGGTCCTCATCAGTGCCTGCACATCTGGAGAAGTGCATCTTCCAAGTCAACTTTCTGGTATTCTTACAATAGCTGCTCTCTCAATGACAATTCTAATAATAAAAATAAATAATATTAATAAAATAAAATAGGGAAAAAAAAAACAAAATGACAAACAACCCAACCCCAACAAACAAAAAACACCCCCACCCTTTTGGTATGCACAGAAAGAAATTCTAACTGGATACTTCCACTAACACTGCCTGAATTA
>VWZY01005972.1:43401-79525 GCA_013399075.1 Chloroceryle aenea | reverse complement strand
AGAGCATCTCAACAGGATTGCAGACCCCACCTGACCCCACATGGCACCTTCTCCAGCTGGTGTCTGCTAGGACAAATAGGACAAACCTGCATAGGTACAATCACCTCAAAAAGGCTGAGGCTCAGTTGCTTCTTGCTGCTATACAGTCCCCACATCCATCCTGCTGGAGCACCTTCCAGGAGCTGGTAGAAACTTTCTCTGTTACTTCTGACCTCTAGTACTAACTGCAAACAGAAGAGGCTGCTTAAACAGAAGAGGCTGCTTAACACAATTTAATCTTGTTCCCTTTAACTTCTAGGTTTGGACAGTGTCACCTCCTTCTTGTTTGGTTGGTTTTTTTTGGGGGGGATAATTTATTATCTGGACACCTTCACTCAGCAAGTTACCTGCTTCCCACTTTCAGCCCAGCTGCTGTCTTCAGAGGCACTGGCCAGCCAGATGGACTGAGGGATGCACATGTCTACTCATCAGCACTGCTTTTCCTGAAGGGTAAGAGAAGGACATGGACAATACCAGTGGTTGGGTTTTTTTCTGCCTTTTCTTTTAAAAATGTCAATCTCACATGATAGGGGGTTATTCTAAAGTAAACCTTTTTTGGTTTTTATCTTCTCAGATACAAACTGAATTGAATGTCAGAGCAATCTGCTGCATAAGTTGTCATTGCTAGTGATTAATGCAGTGCTAGGCTTTAATGCATGGAGGTAGGCACTGGACATTACCTAGAAATAGATGCTTCTTGGCCCCTGAAACTTTTATGGAAGGATAGGAGTGGGAATAGGAGCACCAAAAGCTGAAAAAATTCTGAAAATGGACAACAGTGGCAGCCCCTGTTTCAATCCTTTGACCCCAGACCATGGCTGTAGGAGAGAGGACACTCTCTCCCAGGGCAAAGCTGCCTCACCATGGTGCCCAAAATGGTGGATTTGGAATCCAAAGCACTTGCTCCCAAAGCCTTTTAACATATACACCAAGGAGTCAAGCAAGTAAAACAGCCACCAAATTATTTGCATTCCAGCAGTATGCAACTGAAGTGCTAATACCTACCAGCTGTACCCACATGTCAGCTTTTTGAAACTAAGATCATTTCTTTGTTACACTAAGGGGAGGAGAAGGTGGTCAGCAAAGACACGCTTAGTCCAGGTTCTGCACTGATAAGAGGGCTAGTGCAGGCTCTTATTCCTTCCCTGCTTCAGGAGGTCAAAAAGCAGGAGCTGGGCTCTGCTTCTGCACAACATGACATTAAAATGCCATTCTTCAAGAAGTGTCTGTGGTAAAATAGCATCTTCTTACTGAGAAGATGTGCTCCCAGCAAGGGTCAGGGTCATATCTGCTAATATTAATGACAAAAAAATGAGCTTGAGACATATTACTTGTGCTATCATTGCAGAGTTAACTTAGCCAAGAGATAATTAATGGAAGATGTGTCACTGAGTCCCCTGTGCTGCTCTGAAAGTCTTGGGCTGTAATTGGTACCATTGGCTCTTGTAAAATAAATTGTACCCCCGATCCAACTCAGAAAGCAAAACTCTGAAAGAAATACTTTACTTTTGGAAGTGGCCTTTAATAAAGTGATTTTAAAATTCAGAGTGTTTTAAGCAAGTTTCTGCCTTCCAGTACTGTTACTCTCACTCTCCTCAGTGTTGTGCTATATTGCTCTTTTATTTCCCTGCCACAGCTCCGTGCTTTGTGTAGCTGGTGGCTCTTGATGACGCATTTTGATGCATTCATCACAGACACACACTAGCATGAACCAGAGTTCACCATATTTCTGGCTGTGGACTAAGAGTAAACATGGACCTGTGCCCAGATAGTGTTGGCAGTGTCTGGAAAACCAAGACTGAGAGTCTAACAAGAGAACCAGGAAAAAAATTTGTTCCACTGAAAACATGGTGCTAGAGCATGTCTGTCTTCATTCAGTGTCCCAGGGGCTCTTCAGGCAGTCCAGTTTTGGTGTCAGGAGTAGGCATTGCTCTTCCCATTTCCCTGGCTCCTTCCCACTCTTCACAGCCACACAGAAGCCATTTCCCCATATCCCACTTAGGCACATGTATGAGGCAGAGCTGATAAGGAAGGAGAGGAGAGTCTGATGGCCAGGTCTCTGCCACTGTCTCCCTGTGTGGCCTCATCATGCCGTGGCTCAGTTGCTCGACATAAAATGACTAACAGAGCTTCCTTACCTCACAAGGGGCTTGGGAGGATAAAAATGGCAACAGCCACAAAGTGCAAAGTTATTACAACCATCCATCCAGAGAGACAGTCAGACTGTCAGCTTTAGCATGTAGACTGCTATCAGACGTGGTGCTGAGAGCATTCCCAGAGGCTGCCCTGTTAAGACAGAGCACGTGGTGTGCTCCTCTGGTGTAGGTGCCTCTGGGCTTGGAGGGTTGAACCTCCTACAAACCATTTCCTGGGTTAGGGAAAGTAAATCTCTTCCACCAGGTTTATCATTTTCTTCCAGAAGAGAGCAAAGGAACTCTCTGCCACCTTGGGCATGCTGGGGGAAATGGAGGAGAGGTTCATGCCCCACTCTGCAACATCCCCCTTCTTCTGGGAAGAAGTTGAGAGTCCACACTAGGAGCCATACTGGGAGCCTCTGCTTCTCCCTCCTCCACAAAATCAACAACTAGGTGTGGAAAGATGCTGTCAAACCCTACACCACATCAGTTCTTGCCACAAGTGCTCCCTTGCCTCTAACCACCCTGAAAGCAAGCAGTGTAAACAGTCTAGTAAGAACTATTCCAGACGCCTGCTGTGGTGCATCAGGAGATTAACATATTTACTCCAAAAAGCCCACTAATTTTAAGAAGAACTCTGTACTTCAACTGAAAGAAGTTTTGCAGAGATCAGCAGTTCAGCTGATTCTAGGGAACCAGGGAAACCTGTTAACAGCAGAGTCTGTGGATAATTAAGAAAATGGTTCAGTGCTTCTTTTAAAGGACCTTGGATTACAATATTGCATGGGTTAGTAATATTTTGCTCCTAATTTTTTTCAAATATACATTTGCAATAGTTTCTTTATCAGTAATTTTTGCCTTGCAATCAGACAAATATGGGCTTAGTTCCTTCCAGAGCTCCAGCTAAGAAAGGTAAACCAGGTCAGACACTGCAAGAAAGATTATGGACAAGTATGTCTGCCCACTGCAGGAGGCTTGTTTTACTGGGGGCTTTTTTTTTGGACATAATGCATTACAATCCAGCATACAGAGTATTACTTGATAAAAACCAGAAGAAAACAACATCTTAAAATTATACAAGCTAAACTACAGGACCTGAGCTGGGATACCAGGGCAGCCCATGAGGCAGGGAGGAACATAAGCAGGGACACGAGTACACAAGGGAGCCCAGCACAATGGGGTGGGAGGGATAAACCTGCTGAAAGAAGCAGGACTGGCACTGTGACTGACATATGCATCCCAGAGCCTGGCAGACTTCCCCTAAGAACCAGTTTGACAAGTGAAGCTCCATCAGTCAGACTGTCCTGTCGCTGCTGCCAGTCGACAAGAGCAGCCTGCCTATGGCCAGCCGTATCTTCTGGGCAAAGGGGAGGAAGAGGCACACATTATGTCCCTTACATCACAATTTATTTGCTCATGTGGCTGCAGCCATGCTGTGTGCACACACTTAATGAGCTCTGCAGAAATCAGCAGTGACAATAAATATACTTTCACAGCCAGCTGCTCCCATGCCTCCTTCACTTGGCCAGAAAAACAGACAACGTACGCTTCTTTTTTTACTATCAAGGAGCAGTCATAAACAAATGCTGTGAAAATCTGGCCCTGAAACAGTGTGCAGAGCACAAATTAGCCCCAGAGCAATTAGATGTTTGGGCATGTTTCCCACTTTTTCATCCAGACATACTAAGCAGAAAGAAAGCTGGTAAAACCAGAGAGCTGGGAACATCCTTGACGGAGTAGGGACCCAGCTGCTGGAGGTCTGTGATGGTTGCTCTGGAGCAGCTTCTCCATGCTCCAGGGCAGGCAGCACAGATGGAGAAAAAAGGGACATGTCTAGGGCATGTTAAGTTGCCAGGAAGCCGCAGCAAGGACAATGCAACCTGGCTTGTGGACACCAGAGTCCCAGCTCCCCCCAGAAACCACATCCCCAACCCTGGTGTGCATCTGCCCTCTCCTCATTCCTGAGCAGCACCATAGAAAATGCCCACCTGGGGACAACTACCTGGATTCAAAAAGGCATTAACCAAACCAGCCAACAACTCAGAAGCCCAGAGCTCCTTTCTTTCCTCAGGGTGGATTTCTTTTGAAGTCAGCTATTTTTATTCCCCCAGTCTTGCAGTCTTGTCAGCAATGGTCCATGCACAAGCTGCAAGGTGGGCTGTTGCCCAGTTTTGCCCTGTCCCTACCTTTCACCTTTACTTCACATGAGGAAGATGCATATTCCATTTCACATAAGCCCAGGCATATGTGAGTGATTATGTGTGAGCAGCCACATACGATTATCTTAGATGTAGGCCTATAAATGATTCATTAAGATCTGTATCAGATGGTTATTTAATGTGTCCTGCTAATTAAAACTTTGTGATAAAGACAATTACAGCTTTCTGTAATTATGCCTCTGGACAGTGCAATGGCTTTCCAACTAGTATTTCCTGGGTGTAAGCTGACACTTAAAGTAGGGTAGAAGAATATAGGTTAACTGCTGCTCTTAATTGCTCTTCGTTACTAAGATTATTGGAGAATTTCATTGTACAACTCCCTGGGACTCTACTACATAGAGCACATTGCAAGAGCTTCTTGTTGATGATGCTTTATATTGCATTATCCTTTTGTATACTTGAGAAACTTGTGAAAAACAAAGAAGAAAGAAATGTCTATTTCACCTACAAGGAATGTGTCTGGCTTGGTGCATCCTGGAGAGGGGTAAAAAGTGGACCAAAGACTTGTTTGAGGGAATGCAGCATTTCTTGCTGAAGCCAGAGATTCCTTGAGGCTCACTGTAAACTTTTCCTGAGTAAGGTCCTCAGATCTCCAGTCACCATATGTTGGATCCAGCTTCCATCAGTGCCAGCAGGAAGAAACACAGTGGTTCTGAAAACACATTAGATTCTTTTTCGTTGTTCAAAAAGGGAGCTAAACTAAGTTTATGTCAGTGTAAATAAGTAGGTCTAACTCCAGTCTTGTTCTCTCAAAATATGTTTGGCATCAAAGGGAATATGTCTATGTATGGAACAGTCACTTTAAAACATTTGCGTGGGATGGCTATCAATGTAATAAAACATCAGTAACAATGATAAATGCTAGGTATAAGAAGCTTTTCCCTAAGTAGCTTATACTAAGAATATAAATCTTGCCCCACTACCAAAAGACTGCATTATCTTGTCAGCAGCCTGGTATCACTGCTAGGATAAATGCAAGATCCATGCCTTGGTAGCTCTCTCACTGCAAGTTCTGCTTGGTTAATCAAGATGGGAGATGACTGCCCTTGTGTTGACACTTGGCATCTCCTGGGAGGATGCTCATCTTCCTCTGTCGTCACTGGAGCAGGGCACATTTCACCCAGGGGAATGAGTCAGTCAGAACTTGTTGGCTCTTGTTAGCCAGAGAGTGTTGCCTAAACCCTGAAGTCTGCATCCCATGGGAGCAATGCACTAATCTAATCTGTGGATAGTTTCTACAAATATTAATTTGTGAAACAAAGCAAAAACTATAGAATATAGAAGATATGTCTATTAAATATATTTGAGTCTCCAAAGGTGACATTAAATAGTCTGTACCACCATGGCCAGCACTAGCAACTCACCAGTGTAGGAGAAGCATGAAGTAAACTCCATGGTGACCTTAAATGTTTTCTTCTCCCGTCTCTTTCCAGCTTCTCATATCCAGCCTCATTCATATGATATCACATCCTCAAAAGCTGCTGCAGCACAGAGATAGAATGGGATAGGTAAAGAAAGTCTTTAAATATAACTTTGCTTAGGTTAACAAAGTTTTTACTGTCTGACCTTGTGCCTATAATAACATGAAAGTAGTATCTAAAAAGCTTGGCAATATCAAACAGCCTGTCCATCAAATGTAGATATTAATGAGGCCCAGTTTCCCACAGACCTGTGTCTCAAACCACCTTATGGTGACTCCCCTATTTACTTTTCAGTTACTCTCCCTATATAGTGGACGCAATTAGTCCTTAATCACTCTTGCCTCAACTGCTCCTTGGTGTGTGTTGAAAACTGAGGTTTAAGCTCTTCAGGGCCCTGTGCTACCAGCCACTGCTGTTTAAATTGCTGATAGCAGCCTCTGGTGATTACCCAGCAGAGCACTCACAGCTTTCTCTTCTGTGGGAGCATTTCATAGGGTTTCTCTACCCAGTGATCTACTTTACGATAGAAGCTTAACCATGTTTGAGACTCCTACTGATAGGTTATCAAAAGGGATTCAGAGTGGTCAGTCTCAAATAATGAGCCACAGACCTAAGTCTCAAGTCTCCCATGAGACAAAAAAGTTTGAAAAACCGGATAGCCTGGCGTGCACCAGCTCCAGCCCGTGAAGGCTGTGACAACCCCAGCACATTGTTATCACTTTGTAGAGAAGAGAGCTGGGTGCTTAAGAAAGAGGGAGACAAAGTTGAAGCTGTTCAGGAATTCCTCAGCAAGCACCACCTTTGGTCCAGTCTTTGAGGGATGTAGCATTAGAATGACCAAGAGTTTTAAACTGAATTTGAGATCTGGTCCATTTGCCTTCAAGCATAAAACAAGCACACAGGTATCACAATGGACATACTGCTGTGATGAGCATGGGTTTCCTAAGCATGTCACCTTCATGTCTCAGACATCTTTGTTCTTCTTTAGGAGCATCTTGCAGAGCGACCCCACTGAGCAGTATTTTTCCCAACAAGGGAAATGAGGCAGCAGACAGTGCATGAAGGGTTCATCTGTATGTGGCTCAACCCCACTTGTCAAAGCTATTGGTACGTCCAGCTCAGTAAAGCATCCGAGACAGAGAGGAAAAGGTACCACTTCTATGGGAAGACAAGTCTGGTCAGGCTCACCCTGACCTGAAACTGTATGGCAAGACAGCTTATCCCTGTCAAGGTTCACACTTGAGCAGTATCATAGGGCAGTAGCTGCCAGTAAATGAACAGCAAGTGTAGATAAGGCTCAGGTGCATGGTCATGACAGCAAAGAGATGGAGGACAAGCAAGGTGTGGTGGTAGCTGGTCCCAACGAGCTTTCTTTTGGCATAAACCTGGAATAACAGCAGCAAGAATGCTGAGACCTAGAAAGGACAGGGAAGGGGGGAGTCTCCAGCTGCTGACGTGGGCCTCATGGTAGGACAGAAGCCATGTGCAGCATGGACTGGGGGAAAGAACACTCTAAAGCTACTTAATGTGCCCCTGGCTCAGCAAGTGACTCCACAGCTACAAACCGTGTTAGTGCAAATCAATACTTGCTGCATTTTTCACCTTGCATATTCTTTGGACCTATCAGCACTGCTGGAAAGGGCACAAATTCCCATTGCAAAACCAACTTCACCAAACAGCAGAGACACTCAAGCAGAGGAAGTGCGATTTCCCACTTTTACTGCAGTATTTCCTTGTGGCCTTTGGGTGACATCAGCCTGTCATTCTGCAAAAGCAGGTGGTTCCAGGCATTGACTGATGGTAGGAAACAAATTATCATCTCCATTGAAAAGACACAGAAACAGAACAGGATTAGATGTCTTACCCAAGGGCCATGAGGAGAAATGGGGTCAAATCCAGAATTGGAGTGAAGGTGCCCTAACAATAGGCTAGAAGCTATAGGTTTGCACGCTGTCTAGCACAATGTGGACATAATCTGAGTGCTGAGGCCTTCAGGCAGCACTGCAAGATGCATCATCATAGTAATGAGTTTCTAATCCTGATCAAATGCCCAACCCAGTAGGCACCGCCTGACTCACAGAAAGGATTAGTGAACTGATTGTAAACAATAGTTGTGGTAGTCACTGGGCCCATTGAGCAATCCTTTTATGCTGAATATACAGATATAGCTGAGAAAATTAGGAGCTTTTCCTGAGAACATAAGTAACATAAGATTTTCAAATGTAAGTAATGAGTATTCTCATTCTTCAGCCTTAGGGATAACCCACTCATCTCACTGCACACCGTTCCTAACTCTTGAATCAACCAGGATAGGGACTCATGTTCATACTGTGAACCAATGAAGACAAGCTACTTACAAGATAATCCACTGAAGCATCCAGACCATGCCTGCCTCTTCCCATAAATAGGTTCTACTTTCTTTCATCACAGAAGCGCCTCTGTCACAAGCCAGAACGTGTGGGAGAAACAGGGGGTGCATAGGAAGATCAACAGAAATTAGACAAATTAACATTTCTTTATGAAACTGAAAAACATGGAGCTCAAATAGATGCTTTTCTATTAAATGCATGCCACTAGCTTAGAAATTAATTCCAGGAATAACTGAGAGCTGGCACCTAGGAGACAGATTTGATTGAGTTACTGTAACTCAAGAGGCACTCATCTGAGGACAGACAGTGTGGCTCAGCCACCAACAGCCTCATTATAGACCACACTCAGACTAATCACTGTGCAGTTTCACCAAGCTTGGGCTTCATCATTCACCTCACAACAGAGCTGCTTAAACCATCCCCCAACTGAAGTTAGAGGGGGGACGTATTAAATAGGAGTCAGTTAGGGACAGTCTTCAGTTTACACTTTAAATTAATGATGAAAGAAAAAAAAAAGTGGGTTTTTTATTAAAAAGGTTTGCTATCTCAAAAATCCTTGGGGATTTTTTGAGATGCTCCATCTTCATCAATTCCAAATAGGAAGTGTCCTCCATGCATGTTCCTCAGACAAACAGCAGTTAACAGTGAAACAACAATTATGATAAATGGTGAACAATAATAGCCATGGAAGGAGCAGTAGCTCCTGCCTCTCCACTTGCCTTTTATGCACCTTTGCAGCCAACTTCTCTTTTTTTTTGCCAGGCAGGACTTGTACTCCAGCGTGTCTGAAGACTTCACAACAACAGGTCAGAGGCAAAGCAGAGCTAAAAGAAAAGGATTTCCATACAATTGGCTGAGATCCTGTCAAAAAGGCCTTTCAGCTCTGCATGCCAGGTGGCAGTGGAGTCGGTGGCAGCAATGAGTATTTTGTTGGTGATGCAGCTGGGGTCACGCCTGCCAGATGCACAAGGGGGCTATGGCCTCACATGAACCTCCTCAGCAGCCTCTGATCCATGGGGAAGCCCACGAACAACAAAGATATGAAACCAGATGTGCAGTGCCAAGGCAACAGAGGAAAGGGAGGGCAGCAGAGCCCTATCTGGGAAAACACCCACGGCACCCCTCAGAACAGACCAGTTTAATTATAAAGAATGGAATTAGGTGTTAAACTGCAAACACTGCTTAAAGTTACAACATGCCGAAGTGAATATCCCTTCTGGAGGAATGATTCAATTTACTCTTCTATTTGAGCTCAAATTTTCATCCTGCTCTTGTGCTCACAAGACAACCTTCACATAGCTATCTAGTCTTGGTAGGTTTTGGATCATGGGGGTTGAGTATGAGTGAGGTGTATACCAAGCCAGGGACTACTATTTAAAATAAGATTACTTTTTGCAGAACAGAGGAAACAGCTCAAGAAACCTCGGATCAAGTCGTTGTTGCTGGATCTAGTGGTTGGCTCAACTCAATCTGAGTCAAAGCTTGCCCTCTGTGAGTCCAGTGCAAAGTCTCCTGTTGCCTTCAAGCAAGGCTGAAGTACACACAGGTTACCAAGAACACTGAATAAAAACACTGGGGCTTTCATAAAAGTCTGGAGGCAACATATCTGCAATAACAAGAGTCATCAAGTGTGCTATAAGTACCTACCAGAACTACAGACCGTTTTCATAAACATAACAGCAAGGGAATAACAAAGGAATTTTGTCAACAGCAGTGAAGTTTAGCAATTACTTCCTTTGTTTCATACTAGGTCTGATGAGGATCTAGTCACACAGGCAAGAAGAGAGGTTGTGTGCAGTGCTGGCCCAACACCACATGGGCTTTGACCGTACTTCTGCACACCAGAGCATCCTGCAACCCCTTTGTTTTCTAGAGTGGAGCTGAAGGCTGTAACTGGCTGAGCAGTTTATTATTCTCTCTTCCTTTTGTCTTTTCCCTGCATTTTATTTCCAGGTGGGCAATAACCTGGATTATTTTTGTGATTGCTAGAGTATCTCTGTAATGCAGAAAAGTCAGACCCATACATACCTGTTTGGTAAAGCAGAGGAAATCTTTAGAAACAAAAGAGATTCCAGTGATGGGAAAAGGTAATTGTGCAAGTTCTGATCACAAGGCCGCAGAAAGTCAAAGAATGTGAAATAAGACTCAAAAAAAAAAAAAAAGGTCCTTGAGCAATGCACAAGATCAAGACAAACCCTAAAGCTCTGCCAGTTCACCACATGAGGAAATTCCTTCCTATCCCAAACATAGCCAGAGAATCAAGAGCATGTCTGGGAGCAAAAATCGTTAGGGTTGATCTAGCTTGTTTTTATCCGGGCATGACACTGGCACTCAAAAGATGATGTTGGGTTTTGATCTCTCCTTTCAATAATTACACAAGGAATCTTCCATGGAAAAAATATTCCAAATAGTGCTTAACCTTTTAGGGCAAAAGACAGACTTTCCATGTGTTTGATCTAAATTCAGTTATTTTTTAATTTCCAGGAGTAGCTTTTGTTCTTCCTGTTGCTGCCAGTTCACACAGATTCTTGTGCAGGTCCTGAAGATCTCCTGAAGACACGTCAAACCCTCCATAAAGATCTGAGGCCTGGTAGGGGTTAATGCATTTAAGCTGTGAAAACATGTTTCTTTAAGTGGCAGTACAGCTATGTATAAATCTTGAATACAAAGTAATTTCACATAATGTCTTGCGGTTCTTGATGGAGTCAGGTTGCTCTTTTAATTTCCATCCTTGGGGTGGTAGTGGCTGCTCACTGGGAGGGAGAACAGCGTGGGGCCATTACCAGATGAACCTCCTGAGAAGGTGCCAAGTATGTTGGATTTCAAGGAGTGCAACTGGAGTTGAGGATATTCAGCACTACAAAGGATCCGGCCTTCCAAATGCTTTCCACTGTTGCAGGCAAAAATAATTTAAAAACACGGGGACAAGTTGTTTGTATACTGATGTCTCAAATGTCCAAGCACTTTATGATAAATCTTTACAGTGGTCATATAAACTGCTCCTAACACGATTTGGCAAGCTGACCCAACGATTCCTGCTTCAGATCAGAAGGGTTTCCACAGCTCCCTTGCTCTTTCTGCTGCAGTGCCTTTTAACCAAACTCCTCCATGCTGAGTTAAGCCGTCGCACTGGAGTGATGAACCTCAGGCCCAACAGATCATTTATAGATACCAAGCCAGGTTGTTTAGTGGTACATGGCAGAAACCAACTTCACTAGCAGAAGCTGTCTGCTGCCTACCTCTATCTTTGAAGACAGGTAGAGACTTTCTGGAAGCACCAGGTGTCCCAGGGGTGCAGGAGCAGTGAGTTGCTTCAGAAATTAAGCCTCCATAGTCATGAGGTGAAAAACTGGGCTCGGTTCTACTAAATCAAGCAACAAAGCAGCAATCCTGAAAAACAAAACAAAACACAAAGCAAAACACAGAACAAAACACAAACCAACCAACCAACCAAACACCCAGAACACAAACAAAAAAGAAGCATTTTTCAGTCTTCTTGCAGTTCATTATGTAGCCTGGCAGTGCTGTTCTGTGACATGTTGCTTTTCCTCAACCAAAGCTCTGTTAAGGTATAGCTGAAGGGAGACAAATCTGAACCAGCACTTTGGGGTAAAACACTACAAACACTGCAATAATCCAAAACCTAAACATTAGATGCTCATCATGAAAGACACACTGAGGAAAAATGCAAGCCTGGCTGAGCATGGAAATAAATAGCTACTGCAGTCTTGCCTCTGTTTTAAGGTGATTCAATATCATGACCGTGAAACTAAACTAAAACTACTAGTTTTGAAATGAAAGATTAAGATATCATGGTGCAAGATGGGGAGAGACTGGATTTTGATTAAGTCCTTAGGAGACCAAAAAAGCATGGGTGACAGAGAAAGGCTGCTTTCCTGTATATTTTATTTTATTCTTGATCACAAATTTAAGGTCGGAAACATAATATCTAATCTCTCGTCATATGAGCTATCTAAACATCATGACAGGTGGAAAGCAGAGAGCAAGACGAAGCCTCTGCATCTTAGTTTAAGAGCAACTCCCCTCCATGGCCTTCCTGCATTTCTCTGCGTCCCTTGAGTTCAGAGATAGGACAAATCCTTCCCAACCTATGGACTTCTCCAATCATTTTGCCCTCTTCAGGAGGGGGAGCACAGAGCTGAGCATTTCATTATATGCTAAAACAGAAAGTACAATAAATTATATTTACTTAATCTGCACTCCAGGACTCTTCTTTACTCCTATCCTTCCAAGGCTAGGAGCACCATTCAGATCCTGTATGTAATCCTGGTCTCATGTACATGTTTTCCTGCCTGGCACCACCCGATGCAGGACCTTCAGCTTCCCCAAGGTGCAAAGTCCTTAGATGTTCATATGCAGTTTAACTATCCAGGAAACATCCGAGGAGGATTGCAAGGACTTTTCAAAGCCTCCTCCTAAACAAAACCAAGTGGTTTATAGATTACATCAAGGAGGTTTGGAGTCATGGAAAAGCAGACATCTGAGCACACCTCCTTTCCTCCAGGTACTCATGCTGCCAAAATATACCTGGTATTTGCAGGAACCCCAGGGAGTGGAGGTCTCCTACTTCTGCCTCTTGCTCCAGAGGCTGCCTGTTTCTTGGCAGGGGGAATTTCTCTTTAAAACAGTCAGCCTGTGGCACTTCTGCCCATTCCCCCTCTACTGGCATTTTCCATGTGCAAGTCCTCAGGCGGAAACGCTGAGACAGCTATTTTGAGTCAGCGACTACCTGTTGCTGCCAGGGTGGGGGCTCTCAAGGTTGATGTGCCTTGCTCCAGTGTCTAAGACCGAACAGGTTTCCCACTGCTGAAAACCTCATGATAGTCACCAGAACAAAACCAAATTCATAGTCTGCCACCGAGGCTCTCAAACCCCTTACTGTCTTTCCAGCTTAGGAAATGGAAAATAGGAGTTCTCAGAATCTGCCTTCCCTACACAGGGTAGGTAGGTTACAGTCTGAACCTTACTGGTTTGGTTGTTAAAACCTTTATTCTTCTAAGTGGAAACCACAGCACAGTTTTCCACGTGTACTGTATGGGAGCAGTTCTTGATCCAAGATCCATTCCCACTAAACTCCCCCCATACTGTGGGGACCTAGGGCAGGACACATCTGCAGACTGTGCACTACAACTACAAACCAGTGTGAAAATCCCTGCAAAGGAAAAGTTAGTCTCCTGTTTATATTTAGAGCTAGTACTTCATGTAAGCTGTGATGTTACAAAGTCGGGCGTGTATAGTATTACAGAAACATTTCTCCTTGCCCCTTTGTACATAGCGTGACAGAAGCAAGAGAAAGACTCTGACAGATGCCAATGAAACAAGCTATCTGGTTACAGAGCTGAAATATTTGGAAAAGACATAAGCAAGAGCAGAATTTATTGCCTTTGTGAAAAGGGGATTTAATTTCTAAACTATCCACACGTGGCAATGAACAACCTTGTCTCTGCCCTCTGGTGACAGCCTGCAGGCACCGTGCAATTACAATCAACGCCTTTTATTGTTTTTGTCCCAGATTAGATTAAGTTGGTATTTAAAGATACAATTTTCTCATTGCGTTGTCACGCCAGGACAGAGACGTGGTTGTCTGTGCAGTTTTACTGGGGAGTAAAAAAGAAATCTGACTGCTTTGAGGTAAACATGTCTAGCAAGGCTCCTAACTTTGAGGAAGAGAAGTAACTGACAATGCTTAACCGATTATTGTTATTATTAATATTCATTCTAAGTTTCCAGTTTAACTGGGAAAACAATTTGAATGAGTTCACAGAGCCACAGAAGAGAAGGCCACTGTGCTGCATTTCTAGTGCTGCCTACAGCAGAGGTCATCTCCCTCCTTGGCCACAGCAAGGTCAGGATCCCTGCTCCCAAAGTCAAGGCAACTTCTGCACACAGCCATGTTGGGCAACTCCACGTGCTGCAGGATTGGGGTGTTTCTCAAGAATAAATCCTAACATGCAGCACCTAAAGCTCTGAGACTTACTAATCAATTTAAAGAGACCTATGGTTGGATCAGAGGAAGATCTACACAAGGACCATTGAGTTATGTGCCCTTCATCACATAAAGCAACATCTCAACTAGTGTTTTACCAACATTATTATGATTTTACACAAACAGTATCTCACCTGATGGCTACAATGGCAGCAAACACAGGCACACAACGCAAACCAGAGTGGCTCAGTGACACAAGAAGTCACCCATTGGTACAGAGCCACCACCATTCGTGCCAACAGTATCTTCATGTGACAATGTGATCTCTGACTTAGGCATCACATGGGCCCTTCAAATTGCTTCTCAGTTATTTTGTGATAGTTTTATCAAATCAACATCAGTCTCTGCCAGGCCTTGCCTTTTTGCTGCTGATTTCAATCCATCATTTTAAAGGTCAGCATTAATTTGTCTTACAAACTAATTTTATTAATCCTTTTGCATTTCACACCAATCACCTTAGAGCAATAGTTTTCATATTAGTCTCTGGCAGCTCTTGGGCAGCAAGGGAAGGCCATCCAATTGTAGAGCAGCACCTAACACTGCTGTCCTTCAGATGATGCCCCTGCTGGATGGGGGTGGTCTCAATGCCATTCCCAGCCTCTGGGAGCTGAGCACATAGCTTCCCAGAAGGCTGAGCACTTCCATCACCTCATGAAGTTGCAGTTGCCAGCATGGAAAAACTTCACATTTCTCAGGACAGTGAGGCTGGAGAAATGGAGCTTCAGCCTTTGTTTCTGTGAATACTCAAGAAGAAATGTGGAGCCATCTGCAGCAATGGGAAATGAAAACCAACAGCCCTATCCCTCTTTGCCTCGGATGTAAGAGCATCTTAATCCTCAGACTAGGAACTTGTTTGGTTGGGTTTTTTCCCTGTGGGTCACAGGAAATATGACAGTTTTTGTGTAAAGGAAGACAAGTTTTGCTGAAAGGCTGGCCTCCAGCAGGGTAAGGAAGAGTCCCATGTTGGAAGTGGGAGATGGGGATTCAGCTGCTCAGATGTGGAGCAGAAAACAGAGCCCAATTCTTGCACGGTCCAGGAAAGCACATTCAGGGATGGCCATCAAGAAAAGGCCAACACAATGCCAGCCACAAGCTATGAACATGAATCAGAAAGGTCTCTGGTAGCCTGGCTGAGTACCCACCTCCCTACCCATGTCTCTGTCTGTGCATGATGTGATGGCTGTCCTGCAAGCTGTCCATTCAGGGATTTGGGGCACCCCTCCTCAGATACCTAATGTCGTGCTCAGCCCCTGCTGCAGTGTCCCTGGCCATGGGCTACCAATGCAGGTGCAGGACTGGGGACGAGCCCCCAAGCCCATGCCCACAGACAGCCACAAAGCTTCCTAGAGCAACAGGGCTGCCTCGCACCATTGGCCACGCAGCCCTGGTTGCACAGGTCCCTGCTCACCCATAATTTTTCCTCATTACAGATGTTTGAATCATGTCACATCAATTAGCTGTGCAGGCAGGACAGTGGAAGGTGCCTTTAGTTTTGATATCTCAAATGGATCACTTAAGATTTATCTAAGCTGATGACTTGACCGTATTTAACCTGCTATAATTATAGTAATTAAATGCAATTGTTAATAATTGGGATATTTACGACCTAATATTTTTCACCGTTGCCTGGGTCCAGAAATTTCATTTTTATTATACAAAGAGTGCAAGGTATCTGTGCTACTCTGATATAAAGAATTACTCACAGCAAAAGATTTGACACAAGGACGAACTTTCTTAAAGGGACAAGCCTGAGGCTAATTGAAATTCCAAACTAATTAAAGGATATACTTGCAAGTTCTCAAAAAAAGAGTCACGTTTCTATTTAGTGAGCAATTGTTGAAAAGTTTGTAGAAGACAAATTGTATGTTTCATATAAAAAGATTATGAACCCCAGCCTTATGTACGAACTACTCAATTATAACTATAGCAGCATGACCAGCAGCTCAAAAATTAGAGTAGGAGAAGTAACAATAAATAATAATGGCTTACAATAAGTCAGATAACAATCATACTGCTTATTAGCTGTATTCCAGTGTTACAAAGCAGATGGGTCTAAATGTGACACAGACCGAGGAAATGCCATCAGGGTGAGGGAAGGATGAGAAGAAGCTGTGCATGAGCACTCATCAGTAGGCAAGATTCCCAATTTTAAGAAAAAGGAAAAAGGGATCAAAGGTGACAACAGATAGCTAAGTGCCCAAGCATTACCAGAGATACTGGTATGAAGGAAAAGAAATAGATAGGGGGGGTTGAGATGGCATGACAAGGAGCACCAGCTTGGAACTGAAAGTGCAAAGGAGATATTTTCATGAACCCCATTTAGATACCCCTTCCTATTCCTTTATGCAGTAGATGGTTCAGAGGGGTTTCTCCACCCCACCATTTGCCAAGTAGAGCCCAAGAGACTCTGGCTGTATTCTGTCTTATAGAAGCACCTGGGAAACCATGGGACTTGCCTGCACTTTGTACAGGGGGAAGACTACTGCTTTGTTTCAGAAGTTGTGGACAATCAGCTCCCAGATTTTTTTCTTCCTTTGTGGATGCAAAAGGAAGCCCAAGAATTGAAAATCACATCTTTTTACCATGAAAGAATGGCAGTCAGGTTTCTGTATATCATTTATCAAAGTCACTGAGAGCTCTGCCAGCAGTCACAATGATGCCACTTAATGAGGCAAGCATGTGCTTATCCAAAAAAATGAGAGACCAGAGGAGCCACAGGCTTGCTGCATATGGGACCAGACACACCAGTGAGTCTTATCTCAAACCAGCTTTTCCCAACATCACAGGTTTGCTCTGCCTTCCATGGACCGTTGTTTTCTTTTCTTTGGGGTTGACCATGATGCTTCTTTCTACACACATTACTTTCACCCACCAAAACGTGCCCATGGAGTCTCACATCAGGCATTACAGCAAGATATCAAATCCAGTGCAGCATGGGTAGCACCTACACACTCAGTTAGACTCACTGCTTGCAGCCCTAGAGCAACATCACACTGCCTGGGCAACATTATACTCAAGGGTTATCTTCAGCTCTACTGTCAGCACAGCAGTGCCCCAAATGTGGAGCTGGCCTGGATACCAGTGTCTTCTGCAGCATGCTGTTCTGGAGGCAGCAAAACCTCTCCAGGGCCTGATTGCTCCTAATTATAATGCCTGGCAGGCATGCAATGTTTCGGCAGAGTTTGGCACGGTATTTTATGTTGCTTTGGATTGACTGAGGGAAGCCAGTCCCATCAGCTGAGCCCCTCCCGAGGCTCAGTCATCAGTGAAAGCAATGCTCTCCAATTAGCAAGCCAGCCCCTTCTGCCTAAGTACCAAGGCACCTTAGAAAGAAAGTTTCCACCAGCAAAGGGCTGAGCACCAGTAACAGCCCAGCAGCCACTCATTCATCCTGTTGGGACCATCACTCTCTTGTGACTGGGCACTGCAATACCCATCTCAAAGAGACAAATTCTGAACCATATCTTGTTCTGCAGCCTATAGTCTAGGCACAGCCAAACAGCCTGCATCTGCAGGAGCAAGACACATTTACTTGATTAAAAAAAAAAGAAGAGCAAACATTTTCTTGGCCCCTTCAATGGCATGTCTCAAGCTCTGATTTAGGAAGCGGGTCTGAGCTATTTTTAAATAGAAAATACTAGTGAGATGCTGAGAATTGTAGAAAGTATACAGCAAATCTATCAAGTCCTCATAGAAAAGATGGCTAAATGTGGCTCTACAGTTTTTTTAAATGCACTTGAGAACAAGATTTCATAACAAGCATTGCTGAGAATATGCAACTGTTGCAAAAGGGAGTAGAAATGTAAGCACTATCTTAGAAAAGCCTCTCTGACACACTTAAGAAATGAAGTCACAACAGTCCCTTCAGTGTAAACCCTCTGAAAAATGTATCTGGAGAGATGTATTTCATATACCAGCAGATCATTCAGCTTCTCTCCCTTCCTGGGCTCTGGGAATGCTTTCTTTTGACCTGTCCTTCTACTTCTTCAGCTTTTACCTGAGAGCTTCTGCTTTCATACAGTCCTAGTTACATGGTTGGTCACCCTGGTTGGTCTACCTGGGCCCCTCTAATTATTTCTAACAATCTAGCAAAAGATCTGATAGTAAAAAACAAAACAAAACCAAACTTCTGAATAAGAACATGCAGAGACTTAGCACATCTAAGCATATTAATTTCGTAGCACTTCCTGGGCCCACCTCCTTGACTTTATGAGCCTCTTCATAAATCTGCTGACAATATATCATTAGCTTCCAGACTTCTGAGTTTCTCTCAAATTCTGCTTGATTTGGCCAGTGGGATCAAGACTTACAGGTGGTGACAAGCAGCCAAGTCCCACTGCCCTGACAGAGGGCTGGAAAAGTTGTCCATTCCACAAGCAGGGGCAAACCTCTCCACACTTCTGTGATGCCCACCACCTTTCATCTCCTTCCACTACCTCTCCCCATGCAGTGAGTTAAACCGCAGCCACAATGGCACATTTCTGTGAGGTGAGGAAGACACTGGAGCAAGGTTGAGAGCTTTATCCACCTGCCCCACAGCCCCTTCAAGGGGACAGCTGCCCTAGCTGTCCTAGCCAGCATGCCCTTCCCTGTCATGCTCTCTGCAAGCCTCCCAGCCCATTTTTTCAGTCTCCTGACTTAACTGGATGTGCTCCAGATGGCAGACACCTGCACACACCCCCACCAATTATGATGCACAAATAAATGCTTCATCCAGAGAAAATAAAGGAGGAAGAAGTTAACTCATCACCCTCCCCTAATGTATTATCAGGGTGTTTTACAAATACAGCATCCCTGGCAATGCTCCCAGGCTTTGGGAAACATACCAAATAAAGTCACCTCTGTATGACCTGAAGGCTACACAGCTACTTGCAGGAGGCCCCAGGTAGCAACCTGGGATGCTCCAAGCTTTCTAAGTGGACAACTGTCCCCCTCAACTTCAGCTAGAGGACCTTCCTCCATGGAAAGAAAATCTCCCTGTTATTCAGGTTGAAGAGGGGCTTTGAACAACTGGCATCAGAGCCAGCCCTCCAGGATGACCTCCACACTCACCAGGTTGTCTGACTGATACCCCTGCACCTCAGTATTTAAGAGACCTCCCAGGGTTGCTAGAAGCTCACTTTACTCTTGAAAAAGTGAACCCAGCTGCTCATACCAGAGCTAGCACACAAAGCTGCCAGCATTTGAAAAGCATTGCAAGGAGAGGGTCCACCCCATAAGGCTGGGTAGCCCCAGTGCCAGGCTGTTTTGTCTCCATCCTGGGGGAACGTGGCCTCTTTCCCTGTTGTCTTCTCTAGCCACTGAGCTTCTAAATCCAGCACAGCCAGCAGTATTCATATAATGAGTACTCTGAAGAGCTACAGAGAAAGACTTTTGGAGGAGGAGGTACATATGACACATGATACAATGAATCAAGTTTTGCAATATACAAATTCTCACTTTGGTTCTCCAACTAACTCTATTTCTTTGAAAAATAAAGAAATAAATCTTTGCTTTCTGAAGGGGGAAAAGAAACATTTGGTTTCAGGCATTGCCCATCCCCACCCAGGAAGAGGTCAGGCCTATCCAAAGCTCTTGAGGCACTTGGGAGAGCGAGCAAAAGCCTTACCTGGCCAAGGGGTTTGGAGAGCAAAAATCATGGTCTTCACAGTAAGGGTCAGGGCTGAGCATTCTCACCACCGGTCACCAAAGCAAATGGTTACTGAGAAAGGCAAATAGCTGCATTTTACAGCAATCTAGGGCCAGAACTTCAGTCTGCCAGAGCTCACTAAGGGTTATGCCCCTCCATGGTGGTCCTCACTTCACAGTCCTCAGAGGGCTTCTAAGAGTCACCCTTAATCTCAGCTCTCAAAGTAGAGCCCAAGAACTGTTGCACAAACTGCTGCACCTGCAGGTTACCTCCAACAGCTACATTCAATAAGTGGGTCCAAGGACCTTGGGCTCCTCAAGCCTGCAAAGGGATGGGACAAGACCAGGACTGCAGCCCCATTAACAAGAGCTTCGGTTGCCCACGGATGCTTGGATGTCTGAAAGACAACCAAACACACACTACTTGTTTCTGCATAAATCTGCTTGAATGAACAAATCTGGTTGGTTTTTTTTCCCCAACAACAAGCAAAGAGAATTTGAAGCAGCCACATCAGCTACAGGGAAGGATGGAAACAAAACCCAGGAGAGCAACATCCACCCTTGCTGGATGAAAGCCCCGAGATAGTCACCTGCCTGGGCAACAGCATGTGCTGCACATGTTGGAAACCTCCTTTTCTGAAGAACCAGGACAGTGATTCTGGCATAAGCTCAGGCATTTCTCCTTTCCAAGGGCACCTTCTTGGGAAGCAGTATCCAACTGGTAACCTAAGGGAGATAAAATAAGAGCAAAAGTGAGAAAAAACCCCACACAGGTGTAGAGACAAAGCATAATTATGCACACACTCTTTAATTATTTCACACTCTGAAAGTGGGAAAAGGCTTCACTCAAAATGAAAACTTCCTTTAAAAAAATGAAACATTATTTATTGTGGGTTTTTCTTATATTTAAAGGATGTTCTTTAAAGGTTCCAGTACTGTAAAGGAGTCTTTGACTTTTCTATTTCTCTCTGTCTTCCACAGCTGGGAGAATAATCTAAGGGCTTTAAGTAAGTTTAAATATGAAAGTAAAAAAAAAAAGGCTTTGAAAATAAGCTGTGAAGGAACACTGTATTTGAACTCCAAAGAGAAAATTAAAATCAAGGGAAAGCATAGAGCTGAAACTGTAATACATCAATTTTTTACATGTATTTATATATATATTTCAATCAGAGGACTCAATGTCTTACTGCTTTCAATGGGACTTTTGTTTGTGTAAAGATAGAAGAACAGAGCTCTGTTTCACCATAGCTCTGTGCTTTGTCTGCTATCTCCAGTCCCCAAAATTTAACTTCAGACCAGGGCAGGACACCCATCTCCAAGAGCAACTGAGCTCTTGCAGGACAGGGACACACTCCTTTGTGTGGTGCCACCAGCGATGAAATCCCAGCTCTGCTGAAATTGGTAGCAAACTGCCCAGCTCCAACAGAGCCTTGCTGCCTCCCCCAGCACCCTGCCACCCCACAGGGACCCTGTCATGTAAAACCAGCTGTGCTTGTGCTCACAGAGCACTTGGTGGTTTTTTTACCTAGGGATGAGACCGATTTTTCCACAGACTGAGCTGCCAATGGGCTGATCCTCATCACCTGTAGCATCCAGACCAGAGGGAGGCAGTGCCAAAGGCTGTGTGAACAATGACCTAAGTTGGGCATCATCCTCAAATGACTGGGTTTTTCCTCTCAACGGCTTGCCTGCTGATGGTTGCATGAAGGTGTCTGTAATAGGTTCACCTTCATTTCACAGCCAGCCACATGAAGGTGAGTGCTGCCTAGCAAAATCTGATCAATGACCCCCCACCCATGCCCTGTGTCCTTTAGCACAAAGTGCATCATCCCACAGCAGGGAAGCACAAATGGCCCTAACTCAGCTAGGCACAGATGTATTTTGCAGGTTTTCTTACCCACACACACACATATATATCCTGCTCCTATCTACTAAGTCTTAAAATATGTCCCATCACTATAACATCTGAGCACAAGACCATATGTAGTGCACTCTGCAGCCAGTGATCTATAGGCAACAAAGGGCTAGACAGTAATTCAAGGGAACAGATAAAGTTTCCTAGTAACTCAGAGGCAGAGGAAGGCAATTCCTGTCACTCTTACTATTGTGGTTTGTAGGAGCAATAAGAAGGATGGCTGGAAAGAGTCTATTTCAACAGCAGTACTCACCAGACAGAGAGGGGGGAAAATTGTTGGAACTTTAATCAGTGACTTGCAGCTTCCTCAGTACCACGTGCAGGGCTCCAGGGGATGGAGCTGCGAGCGTAGCATCCCAAAATGTCCTTTCTCTCCATCTTCTACTCCAAAATCTCTCCAGCCTTGAAGAAATCTCTTGCCTCCATGACACAGCTTCCTGCCCCGGAACAAACACAATACGCACTTGCATGAGCCACTGTGGACTTGTCAGCTCACCAGCACTGTGTGGATGCTAAGTGCTTAACTGCAGTAGGTTGGTTTTTTTTCTTTCCTATAAAGGCAATTCTCATTCTAACCGGGTTAAATTTCAGAGGCAGTGAGACCTGCTTTCCATCCTCACCCACGTCTCTTTCAGTCAGAGACCATGACAGTGCCTTTTGCTTTTGATTTAAAAGAACTCTTGGTATCAATTAAAGTGCACTGTCCCAGCTTTTACATCTGGCCCCACCAGTACAGCTCTTTTTTCAATGTCAGGATCCCTTGGTGGAGCTATTACAGCAGCTGAGCAGCCTCACATCACCAGAGAGAATAATTCTCTGGAATAAAACCCAAATGATGGAGACAGAGTGGGTGATGGTGTACATAAACATTAGACTTTGGTAATGCAAACAGCTCTCGTGGTGACAGGGGAATAGCAGAAAAACTCAGCTAAACATTTAGCTCACCAGGTTTACATATGGTGACATACACAGAGGTGGTGTTTGCATGGCTGACACTATTGGCAGTGTTGGATTTTTTAGGGATGATTTCCCAGAGCATTTTTCTTGCCAGGAGAATCTTTAGTGAAATTGTGCAAGCATAACAGATCCATAACTCATACAGAGCTGTACAATTTTAATTCCTTCTAAAGAACAGCTTGTCCCCCTTTTTACAAGGTATTAGTACAGGAGGACGTACTCCTGACACACAGATACAGCTTCTCACATTTCTCACATGGGTTCAGTCTCAGCTGTTGTAAGTCAGCATATTTATACAAAAGGAAAAGCAAGCCTGGGGTGGTTTTTCAGTGTTGAATTTTCTCTGCCTTCATGGCTGGGCTTCTTTTTGATCATGAAACAGAAATGCAGGAAACTTTTTCTGTTCATGAGTTCAAATGCACAATCATAGAAAGACAGGACCTTCGACTACTCTCATTTTATATAGTACCCATGGTTATTAAGGGGTTTACCAGGAATGCCAAACCAGACTGGTCAGTTTCTGAAGGCTAGGAGGTTCACTGCTTGAGATTAGGCACTAGATTAAATCAAACTCAGTAATGTCAGCAGGTAAAATTGGAGGGAAACCAACAGGTTAAGATCTTTTTCTTTAAGCAATAAAAATGTTTATTTTATGTGTGTATTTCCCCTAGAAAAGTAAACCCCAAAGCCAAGGATTCACTCAGAGCACTTGCTACCACCAGCGCTGCGCTGAAGGATGCGGATGGGAGCCTTAAATTAAACAGAAGGTCTGCAGAAGAAAGTAAAACTTGAATTTTACTTTTCTCAACTCAGCAGAGATGTAAATTACATAAATAATGCACTTTCTGAAAAGCAGAGCGGGATCCCCAAAATTGCCACAGCATTGCTTACTGAGGCCTCTTTACATTAAAACTTCCTGGTAGATGTGATGTTTTGCCCAAACAGACCCTGGGGTAGAACACTCCAAGGAAGTTTCAACCCACAACAGCCATGTGCTTGAGGATGACACATTTCATGTGTGCATTTAACCCCTGGTCACCTGTGTAAGTCACCTGTATAACAGACCTTACAACTCTGAACAGCCAGGCCTGATCCTGCTGCAGCATAACCAGCTTCTGACCTCTCAAAGCCATGAGGCTCAAAACAGCAGTCAGGAGAGGGCTTTACTATGCCAAGCTGAGACACCTTTGCTTACCTTATCACACCTGAGTCCTGGGGGCCCCGTTTTTCAATCTCATTCCCAACTGGAATGTGACAGGAATCCAGGAGCTGCGTCTGTAAAAAGAAAAGAATGATTGAGTGCACACATTGTATCTGCAAGGCCATTGTGAGAAGTGCCATTTCTACTGGTCCAAGAGCAATTAACTGGAGCATTGCTACTGTTTCCAGGGCCATCAGGACAGCCTTTTCCCGCCTGCTGAGCTCTACAGCAGATGAGTTTCAAAGGGATGACTTCCAATTTAATTAACGGAAAACATTGTTCTTTAACAAACCAAAACGTCCAGCCAACAAACTGTTCTTACATTTGTTTCAAAATGTAACACATACATCACCTAAACCCCAAAAGATAATATAAAGAAACTTGACTGTTTCAATCCTGGGAGAAGCTGGAAACCCCTTTGATACTGTGCTTTAAAATACCATTTTTACTACCACTAATACCTTAGCTGGAGGACCTCATGATGGATGGATTTTTTTTACTCAGCGAAAAGCTTTCATTTCCTCTTTTAGGCCACAAATGTAAACACAGAAGTAGATTACTCTGAATTGGTCTGTTTATGATGATTTATTTAATGGCTAACCACAGTGTCTTAGGCTACCGATACATAATTTAAATATGTCACACAAATACTGCACTTTGTTTTCAATTCATCCTCTGTACATATTCAATAAACCGAGCATGTTAAAAAAATAAAGCGAGGCCTTGGTTATCGATCCCGACAGGGTTCATGGTCCTTCTAAATGTGTCTTTAAGTCATTTTAGCTTCCATTTGAACATAATGCTTGTGACAGGCATGGCTTAAACTGATCTTAAAGAGATTTAAAATAAATGCTGGAAGCTGCTTGCTGAAAGTTGATGCAAGGTCTCAAAACCAATCCAGCAAACATCCCTGTTTCCCTCAGCAGCCCCACTCCCTGGCAGGCTGAGGATTCCCAGGACCTCTTTGCTAGCCAGGTTGAGGGTCACTAGAAACCACTGCAGGAAAGCAAGTCCCAGCCTTGAAATGCAGCTTTTGGCACCCCCCATCTCTTCTTCCAGAGATGAGCCGGATTTGGGGCCTACCTGCCCTTCACACAATGGCGAGCGTCCTCACTGTGCACCTCCCAGAGGCACAGAGCAAACCTTAGGGATGGGGAAATGGATGGATTTCTGTTGAAGTCCTGCAGAAATGTTTCTGTATCACTTTAGAGCACTTTCAGTACTCATATTAAAGCTCTTTGCATGTGAAAGCATGGTAGCACACATTTCATGCTTACCCTCATTTAGACTTTACCATTGGACCCATTTCATATTGCAATTAAAAGCAACCCTAGCATACAGCATTTTAAGGAAGAATGCACCTTTAACATTTAAGGATACCATATCTTGCTGCAGGAAGTCAGATCCTCAATTAAAGCTAGTCTGCTTTGATTAATAATTGATGACAGTTCTGCATAGAAAAGTGGAAAAAAAACCCAACCAAGACAAAAATCCACCACCAAAAAAACTCCCCAATCACTCAATCTATTGATCCGAGAGACTCAAGTAAATGAAACATTAACATTTTTGCTACATTTGTTAGCTATTGATACAGTGGCAATACTGGGCAGGGGCTATTTTGCAATAGGTAAAAATCTGTCTGGGAATGAAGTCTTAAGCTGTATCATGTTTGGCTGCTTTGAAAAAAGTTTGATGTTGAACAGCCAGAGAACCTGTGTATACTGACAGTTCAAGGTTATACCTATCTTACCTGAGTATTGTGATGTCGTGAACATACGAGAAGGAGTGGAGATTGTGCAGGCACTTAAACATCCAAAAGAATTGTAAAGACTTGAGGTTAGATCTTGAGCTGGGGAAAAAAACAATGTAGAAAGTACAGTTCATTAGTCTCACCTCTCACATACATTTTTTTTTTTTAAACAGACATTGGAGGAAATAATAATCAAGATGCGGAAATGAAAGGAGGCAAAAATGCAATGTGATTTTAGGACAGACATCACATCAGACTAAACTTGTTTGGTTATCTGCTTTTCTTGATCAGGGAAAAGTGGCAGATCTAATCTACATGGACTTTGGTTACATTTGACCTAGGCCCACACAGCAAGTTATCAATGGAGCTGGAGAAGCCATGTGATTGCTTTTTGCTTGTGTTCTTTTGTTTTTTTGGGGGTTTGGGCTTCTTTCGTTGGTTGGTTGTCTGGCTTTGTTTAATTAAATGCCATCCCTCCAGTTCACATCAACAGGAGATTAGTCCTCTTCTAATTTCAACAGCTTTCACTGAGTTTGCAGGTTGAGTGTCTGAGCACTGATGAAGACAGAGGGTCTTCTCCAAGCAGAAGCTGCTGTGGTTTCCCTGCAGCTGACAGCAGACACAGTGAACCCAAGCAGGACCTGGTGGCTGGCACCTCAGGGGCACAATGTCACCCTACACAAAGCCAGACTGCTGGTGGAAGGTTTGCCCAGGTAAGGAGCAGCAGATTGCAGCATTCTATCTACAGGAGCAGTTTCAGAGCCAAGGAGAGGGGATTAAAATTAACCAGCAAGGACTCACTGAGAGGGCATTTCCAAGCAATAAATATTTAACTGGAAGAACCAAGAGGCAGAAGCAGTCCATAAAATAAGACTGATGAGTCACTGCTTGTCAGTCTGTGCCTTCCTGATGCATCAATATTTCTTTTGGAAGTTCACAAAATTAAAAGTATTTCCAGGTCAGATTTGGCCCCAGAAGTTTTGAAAAAAAGGTAAGAACAGTGGAATTATTTCCATTACATCATTTTTTTCATCCCAGATACATTTAGCTAGCAGCAAGTACTGCTGTTCTCCAATATTTCTGGTCCAAACTCAAACTCCCATTTCAGATCAAACATCTTGTGTTTGAGAATGGCTGATTTAGTGTACGTGAACTTTTATAGACACATCCTCCTAAAAAAATGACATTGCACACAATTCTCCCAAACAGAATACAAGAAGGAACAAGTCTCACGTGAGAGATATGCGAGCATTGCCAGGGGGAGGACAAGTCAACACCATTAACAAGGACAATATATCAAACTAGCCAAAAGCACCAGCCCCTTTGAGGTATTTGTTTCTTGCGTTTCTATGTCATGCTCATACCTACTGCAACACATCGGTGGTAGAAAGCAAAAGAGAAAAGAGGCTAAATGTGTAAGATGAGTTTGGTATATGAAAAGCAGTTAAACTTAACATTGCTCAAATGAAAAGATAACTTACATTTACCTTTGATTACAGCACTGCATGGGCCAGAGCTGGAAAAAAAAAGGAATAGTTTCCTCTCCCTTGAGACATCAGCAGTTACCCACCCCAGTAACTGATAAATTAGATGTCCAGACATAGTCGTGTTTTGACACACAATGTTTTTTTTTATGTTGGATGGTTTTAGTCTGCAGTTTTACACCTAAGAAATTATTCTGGCTGGAGACGCCTGGGCGTGCATGGGTCACTCCTAGAAAGACCAATATCATGAGAGCTGCCACACTGTGCTTTGGTTTCTTGGAGTTGGTAAATCAGTATCTAGTGATTTCCCACGTGATTATGGCTAAGGATGTCAAACTAGATTCTGTGTCTATGACTGTGTCAGAGCAGGTATTAGCTGGGCATGTTTCACGGTCCTCACCTCCCTGCAAATGTAGCTACAACTAAGGAGTTAACCCAGTGCCATCAAAATCCACGAGCACTGAATATTGACTTGAGTACAGACAGAATCAGACTCTACATCATCTTCCTGCCTATAATCTACCTTACAATATAAAGAGTTTAAAAAATCCCCCCAAATCAATGACAAAGCCCAAATGACTCCGGAGGCATGGGAACAAGCCTGCAGTGTGAAAAGCCAGCAGGATGCTTTCTGGCTAGGAAGAGCTAAGCAGAATTGTTTTTCACTCGGTAAGCAATAGAAAAGCAGGACTCCACCATGGCTACTAGATGGCCTCTTACAAGCTGAATGTACAATTGAATCAATATAACAGTTTTATACTCGTATACATGCAGTGGGGAAAACAGTCTGTAGTCTGATCCTGATATCTGATGGCAGAAAAACAAACACCGTTGAAACAAAAGTTAAAAAAAGAGAAACATTTAAACATTCCTGGGGTGGCAGTGGGTACCTTGTCTTTAGGTAGACAACCCCTCTGCTAAAGTGACTTTAACAAAATTAATTGGGTTATCATAAAGGTTTGCAAGGTATATTCACTGAGGTAGCAATTTGCATGAAGCAGACTCTTGTAAGACCAAGCAAAACTTTGTAAAGAAAAACCATTCACTGGATGTATCCTGCTGATAAAATAGCCTTAGGAGAAGGAGAAGCTTTTCCAAAATTTGCATCAGTCTTATTAACAGCAAATGAGGAAAAGTCCTCCCTAGCTATATCTCCATGTTTAAGTGTGTCCAGAAGCTCTGTTTAGGTTGGTGAGAAGCAAGTCTGACCCAAGTCCTGCCCTCTGAGCAGTTCAAGGCATTCAGAGAATGAGGTTTTCAGCGACACCACGGTTTGCCTTCTGGAGGCAGGTAACCTGGATCTCCACACCACTTCTGGCTCGATGCAGAGGATAGGAGGCCATGGCACACTTGGACTGTTGTGGACTGCAATGTGTCTCAGTTTACAGCCAGTCCAGTGCTAGGGAGCCAAAAATGGCCTGCACCTTGGTTTGCATTTCCCTACAAATCCCTCTGCCAGGTGAATGAATTCTTTTCTGTCAGGTGCACTGGATTCAGAAGCAGTGGTTTGGACAGGACTGCTACTCCTGTGGGCTCTCAGAGAGAAGGACCAGATAGGAGTCACCTCAGAGCAGTCGGGAACAGAGCAGAAATGAAATACTGTACCAAAAGCAAAAGGGATGGCAGACCTTCTTCAACGAGTGGCACAAAGGGGCATTCTGGGGCCCTGTGTGGCACAGCTGCATGGTGTCTCATGGCCTTACAAAGCATAGCTACATTGTCCTTATTATCCAAGGCATATCCCATTTGCAAAACTGACTTGCAGTGAAAGGCTTCTATGGCAGCTCTGCCACTTTTAAGGGTGTATTCTGAGACTTCTTTCATAATTTCTGAAAATTTTATGTGGACTGAATTTGCTCTTGAAGAATGTGAATGTGGGAAACTGGACACAGTCCCCTGAGATGCAGTTTAGAGCCTTAGTTGGACATAAGCACAGGGATCCCACTCCACACTCCAAAAGTTGCAGTTTGAAGGCTTTCTGGTTTGCCTACAATGAGCAAAATTTGAGATTTTTTAGTGCCTGAAACTGCAGAGTATCCAGCAGACCCTGGTGTTTCACAGCAGCTGAGAGCAAGTCTCTCAGGGAGCAAGTGACTCCAGTGATCCTGGTGTTCAAGTTATTTCTAGGAAGATCTATTTCTTAAAAACACCGATTAAAAGCAGACTTGTTTTCCTAAAACTAATTCATCCTAAATATCAGGGAAAAAACAACTGCCATAGATAGAAAGCTCTGACAATGTTGTTGCAGAACAAAGTAAGAGCACATGAGCAATTAAAGGATCATTATTTCAGTTACTGGCTTTCTTTGCTGATAAGCATGGGAAGCAGCAGTAAAACATCTGCCTCGCACAGTTGTGGTGCTGCACAACATGAAGTGCCTTCAGTGGAAGCACGCAGTGTTTTCTGTTGAGTGGGTACCCATGTACTGCAGTAAAATAAATACTCGGCAGAAGACCAGGTCAGACCAGGCAGAAAGGAGTAGTAAGAGGAACGCACCCTCTGAAGAGCTGCCCTGTGTTTATGGAGGAGTTAAGAACCATGGATCCTTGAAAGTCTGATATTAGGAGGGGCTTCAATCCGTGGAGCAACCCTGAGTATCCAATTTACTTCCAGGCCCACAGGTCCCCCAAACCCTCCTACCATGCAACCTCCATCTAAATGGTATCCCCTAGATTTCACAAAAAGAAGCAAACTCCTCGGGTGAGTTGGTACCTGGTCAGAAAACTGTTGCTTCAGACTTCAGTACTGAAATTCACCAAGCGCAAGGTGCCAGCACTTCTTCCACCCCTGTGGTTCACCTGTGTCAGAGCCCAAGGACATTTAGCACCGGTGCTGACAATTTAACCCTTAGCTAAGGAGTGCAATGTAAGTGCCTTCTGTAGCAGCTGATCCCAGTGATAGTTAACGTACCCTCAGGGATCAGGCCTCTCCACACCCACTGCCACGTCATTTGCATTACCACCAGCAGCACACACAAACTTTTCCAGAACACCAGGGATGCTGTCAGCCTGGAGCAAGCACCTTCCCCCAGTTGCTCTGTGTTGGGACTGGAGCATGCAATTTTCAGTTTGCCTGGCCTCATCTTACATTTTTGGGAAGTTTTCTTTACTGTGCCACAGGGCCTCACACTGCAATAGAAATGAAAAAAGGAAAAGAAGACCCACGATTTTGCAGCTGCCCCAGGAAGAAGGGCATTTTGTTCTCTGCCGTGCCCCACTCTGGCATGGTGACTTGAGGAGATGGAAGAAGAAAAGGGACTCAGTGCCAGATAGGGGGTACAGTTTTCCCTCCATGAAGAGGGAGAATGAATCTCTGAACGAGAAATGCTGAGACAGAGGACTTGCAGCATGCAAAGGAAGGTGGTAACAAGAGGGCATAGTGGGCTGGAAAAGGAGAACGAGGTAATAACCAGGGCATAAAACGCTGTGGGATTGGACAAACACTTTCAGTCACGGGAGAACTGAGAAGAAGCAAGAAGTAGAACTGCACTGGAAGAAACCCTAAGCTCTGGAGGCAGAGGCGGGTATTCCCCCAGGACTGGCTGGCAGGCCTCATGTGCTGGTGGTGCCACATTGCTGAGCTGCTCCGCACACTCCCCGTAAGGATGGTGGATACCAGCACTGTGACCCAAGTGCAGGCAGAAACCTCAGCACTGCGTGGCAGGGTTGATGGAGAAGTCTGAGTTGGAGATGAAACTGGTTTTGGTGTGGGGCCCTGGGCAGTGGGTCGCTTTGAAGAGTCAGCTGTGGCCTCCAGTGATGAGGTGCAAAACAATCACTGCTCCTCTTTCCAGATGCTGGGAGGGGAGTAAGTCTTTGAGTGAAGAGTTAAGTATAGGGATTGTATTCTATTTCCTACAATTAAGGGAACCCATCTGTAGAGATTTTAATTAATGGAGATCTTGTGGCGAGTTTCAGTTTGGCTGGAGGGTCTTACTGGGTGTACTCTGTCTGCTTGGTATTTTCTGGAGTTGTGCAGTCATTAGCATTTGCCACTAAAGACAGTGTTAGATGGCAATAAATAAGGAATGGATGATACAATGGTTTTCATACACAGCAGATGTACTTATTTGCCTCCTCCCATGACTCCTACCCTCTTTCCCAAATTAATACAACCACTAGCTACAAAAGTTTTCTATTAAAATAATAATTTTAAAAAATCAAATAATAACAATAATAAAAGATACAGTTCATATGCACAGAAACATTTTTTAAAAAAATGGGGACATTTCACCCATATATATTGTATTTAATATATCAAATATAAACAGACATAGGGTGGATATTAATGAGAATGATCCAAATACACTTCTCTACCTAGAGCATTTTCATTCCACTCTTTATCTGTTAGAATTAAAAAATATCAAAATTTCTGTTACCTGTTTTTTTTCTCAGCTTCCTTTAGATGCAGCCCCTCTTCTGGGATAGGCTATTTTTATTCTTTTCCTCAGAAACAGCAGTCCCAGGAGAAACAAAAAGTAGCTCAAATCACGTATGTCATGCTTAGTATGTGCTGAAGACACTCCAATGCACTGAAGCTTGTGTGGCCATGAGGAGTGCACAGACAAAAGCCCAAACCACTGGGCATCTCCTCCTGATGTCAGGAGGCTTTGGTTCTGACATATACTCATTCCTCTGCTCACAAACTGACCAAGAGGTCCCCTACGGATAGCTCCTGCTGGGCACTAAGGTTTTGCTTGGTCTGAACTGATTATTTATTCTTCATGCCCTGGATCCACAAACACAACCGAATGTTCTTGCAGCCAGCTGAGGGCTGGGAACTGCCCTGCTTGCTGGCCAGGCAGGGCTGATAAAGCTCTGGTATGAAGGTGGGGCAGAGAGGGGGGAGACTGAGCCATTCTAGCCCACACTGCCTGCAAAACAAAGCTCTAACCTAAAACTCAAGGAAGGTGACAGACTCATCAGGCCAACAAGACGTGACTAACTACCCTCTGCGAGACTTCATTAGGCTCTGCCTCTGGCTTCATCCCGCCTGATCTTTAGACAGCAACAAGAATGAAACCCCTAGAAAGCAAAGGAGCCAGCAGCTCTGTGGTTTTCTAGGTCTCGCCTTTGGAGCGCCACGGTGCATGTTTGCCTGTGTTGCAGCCCAAGCCAGACATCCCTCCTGGGCCTGAGCCTCAGCTGTGTGGATCCTCATCCTCTCGCAGGGAGGTTTATGGAGCCAGAGGAGGCCACTGCCCAGTGCTGTGAGCTTAAGGCAACTGCACGAATCTCTTTGAGGCTGTGAGATGGTCCCACAGATGCATCTGGAGTAATGTCTTTACTAATGTGTAGGTGTTTGAATGTCCTGCTGCCTGGATTTCACCTCAGTTTCCTCTCTTTTTTTTTTTTCCATTTTCAGAGACCATTTTTCATTCACTGTCTTTAACGAGACATTCAGCTCCACAGCAATATCCAACTCATCAATCTTCTCTCTTCAAGATCACTGCTGCTTTTATTGATTCTCTATTCCTTTGATTATATACAAGGCCATAGAATCACACTCATGCATGTGATTCCTTCTGTCTGTCTTTTTGCTCTTTGCCTTGTTTAAGTTGTTTCTATCCTTCCTGTAATTATATAGCCGTTGATTACCTTATTGATTTATTGGGCCCCAGATGATCTCTCCTCTGCTGCTGCAGCTGCTTGAATTGTCCTGGTTGCTCCTAACACCCTCTCTTTTCATAGATGTTTCTCAGAAAGAGTCTTAACTGTCTGTGCTGTTATTCCCTTTCTCATGCCGTTCCTGCTTGCTAACTATCTGGTGGGATCTACCCACCCATGCCCAGTTTTCTGGTGAAACATGCTCTGCAGCAGTAAATTATATCCATCCTGACCTCCAGAGAGTCCGTCTGAGTTAAAGTTGAATTCTTACTAACCTCAGTTTACCATTTTAGAGGCTTTATAACATCTACCCTCCTAAGGAGATCTGCCATGGTGCTCAGAGCCTGGGTAGACAGCTCTGCTTCCTCTCCTCTTCATGCTCATTCATCTCCCAGTGCAATTAATCCCAAATTTTCAAAGCCAAAAAGCTTTACCTATTGTCTATTCTCTGTCTCAATGCCTGGAACAAGCCGTGGTTGTCTTTACTACTCAGTCAAGTGTTACTGAAAATGTGGTAAATTGACAACATGCTATGCAAACCAGCAGGCCTCTGGGGGTTTGAGGCACGGAGCAATGCAACTTCTCCTGTGGGAGCGGTGCAGGAAAACAAACCAGCTGTCTGGACTGAAATCATGAGCAATTAACAGTAGTTTCAATTATCCAGAACAGAACTTTTCAAATATTTGCAAATTACACCCTACCTATTTTCACATGAAGAGTGGCAACCCGTGAGAGAGCTCTCCCTAGATCAGAGGGATGTTGTCTGAGGGAATCCTGAAGGTCAAGGGTTCGAGAAATATTTAAAAATGATTTCTTAATTAGAAGCAGCACAGCCTACTCTGCTATGTGCAGACAGCACAAGAACTACAGACAGAAATTAGAGAGGGAGATGGGAGGGAAACTCTGCCACGGGGTTCTCTTCACAAGGCACGGCATGGCAGGGACTCCAGTGGGAAAAGATCCCACCCCTTCCTGCCTCCAGCATCCAGTGGAGACACCACAGTCATCACTGCAGTTATCATCGGAGAAAAAAATGACCCACTGATCTGTTCTTGTCCTGGGAGAAGAGACTGGGTTAGAAATTAGTGTCCTTGCACACAAGAAAGATTTCTTTGGTTGGGTCTGGGATATGAGCTTCCTTTTTGGGGCACTGGAGGCCTCAAGAAACTTACGGATCATAATCATTGCCATGTTAAAATGCATCATGTCATGATAACTGTAGAGAAAGAAACCCACCCCAGATAATCTGGTAAAAATAGCTAAGATACATGGGGAATGGAATCCACCACCACTTCGGTGAAGCCGCAGGAATCTCCTTCCATTGTGAATACGCTCCATATGACAATGCCAGCTCTCACAGGAGTGATAGCAAAGCATAAATCACACTAACTAGTACCAGGACCCACCAAACAATGCAAATGCCTAGAAATTGAGGCTTGGCTCTACACACAGGGAACTGTATCTAAACTTGGAGCATTTGCTGGGGAGGCTGGAGGCAAGGCTCAAGGCTCTGGTCAGATCACCAGGAGGAGGACTTAAACCTGGGACACAGTCCACTCAGATAAATGCACAGACCTAAGCATTTTGTTGCTAGCTCACTTAGGGGGAGATTAGAGGTGCTCAGTGTGTCTAACAGCCAAGACCCAGGTAAAAGAGAACTTGTCTGGGTTGGGGCATAAGCTACACACCCATGGTACCTGTATGAAAGAGGTTCCATGCCTGTCAGTTTCAGATGAGAAATAATTTGCTCCAAACTGAGACTCTGACTACCTTTTGCTGTCATTAATTATTTAGAAGCCATGTAAATCTAGATTTAGATCCTGAGATTGGGTATGCAAATTTGAAAGTCTCGGCATACAAAACATCTCCCATGGCTTCGTTTTTGTCACAAATCTCCGCATATGTTAACGGCAGCAGAAAGAGAGTGACTTTTCTCACCAGTGCATGCTCTGCCTGGCCACTGACTCCAAGGGACGCGGACACGCAGCCCGAGAATCAGCCCAGGATTTTTTGTTTGCGATAGTAAACTGCAAATTAAATTAGGGTTCATCAAGAAGTGCTGTTGTGCTTTCAAAATTGCCTTATTCTTTATCTGGATCCACAAGTACACACGTGATTCGGACTGTAAGCACAAGACAAAAAGCCTTGCAGTGCAAATGATCACAGTCATAAAGATAAC
This sequence comes from Chloroceryle aenea, assembly GCA_013399075.1. Lineage (NCBI taxonomy): Eukaryota > Metazoa > Chordata > Aves > Coraciiformes > Cerylidae > Chloroceryle > Chloroceryle aenea. The sequence goes on along the minus strand of VWZY01005972.1, from coordinate 44,615 downwards.
ATTTCAACAGTTTTTCTTCTATGTCCAGACTTCATTTCTTTGGGTGACATTTTATGGTATGGAACATGAAACTGTAATAAATCTTTCAGATACTAGCTTCAAACATACAGTAAGGTAATTTCTCCTTTACCAATTGTGAGTTGGGTTTTTTACACATCTACTCAACACTTCTGTCTTTAAACCAGAGGATTAAACCAGTGCTTTGCAAACTGTGACCATTTACAAGCTCTGAGTTTTGCCTGGAGCCTACAAAAAGCCCTATTAACAGCAGCTGTCCCCCAGTGAGCCAGATGTTTGCTCAAGCCCAGGTAGCTACAAGAATTCAGGAATGGTTCTGAAGTCTTCCTGTGGTCCACTGGACCACAGCAAGGCAGGCCAGGCAACCACTCCTGACTGTAAGGTGTGTTCAGCCCCTCAGCTCGATGGTCCCCATGTTACCCAGGGGCTGAGCTGGATGATGTAGCTATGGAAATTTGCCAAAACACACAGCAAGCACCAAACGCCACAGCCTTGGTAAGCACCTAAAACCACAGCTCGTTCAGGCTCAACACACATGCGGGACAGAGAAAAAGCCTCTCATGAGCTCCAGCATCTCAGACAGAAGTTTAGCAACAGCAGCCACAGCAGAGGAGGGGTGCCCTCATCAGTAAGTGCTGTAATTAGTAGCATTCAATATCACAAATAAAATCAAGGCCTGACTGTGCTAATTACAAGAACACCCACCCATTTGCAAACCCTTTGCACGAGGTGAGCCTCTTTCTCAAGCACCCAGCCACGCTGTGCTGAGCACAGGGGGGATGCTGAAGCTCCTGACACAGCAGCGGCTGCGCTGCCCCACAGAAGGGAGAGAAGCCAGGTGTGCTACCCCATAATGCTCTTCCCTGGAGGAGCTGATATGAGGACTGGGACCAAAACCATCACAATCCCCAAACCCTTGGAAAACAGAGCCATATGCACCACAACTATTTCAGAGAATTGTAACACATAGTACCTAAAACACCTGCAAAGGATCTTTTCTTCCTCTTCACTCCCCCTCAAAAAAGGCTTAAAGGACAGATTATCCAGCAAGCCAAGACACAATGGATGCTAAATTTATCATGCACCGTCATCTGCCAATACACCTCCAATTTTTATCTGTTTGGGTTTTTTTTCTTTCCTTCAGCTGGGTACTAACCTTTAATTTTCCTTCTTCCTTCTCTAAGTTTCTGTAAAAT
>VWZY01005972.1:19792-42400 GCA_013399075.1 Chloroceryle aenea | reverse complement strand
GCAGTCCCGGCAGCCGCGGGGTCGGCGCCGCTCCAGAGCTCACAGCACCATCTACAGACCGAGAGCAGACGAGCAGGCAGGCTGGAAACGGGCCGACATGATTCGCCTCCAGCTGCAGCCTGCGCGAAAGGACACACGAAGTAGAGGGCACACGAGACAAAGCAAGCCCTCCAAGGCCGGTTTAGGTGCCGCACGCCTTGGGACATCCTGCGCTCAAGGCTGCCGAGGCCACAGAGCCATAGAGTCATTCAGGTTGGNCAAGGCCTGACTGTGCTAATTACAAGAACACCCACCCATTTGCAAACCCTTTGCACGAGGTGAGCCTCTTTCTCAAGCACCCAGCCACGCTGTGCTGAGCACAGGGGGGATGCTGAAGCTCCTGACACAGCAGCGGCTGCGCTGCCCCACAGAAGGGAGAGAAGCCAGGTGTGCTACCCCATAATGCTCTTCCCTGGAGGAGCTGATATGAGGACTGGGACCAAAACCATCACAATCCCCAAACCCTTGGAAAACAGAGCCATATGCACCACAACTATTTCAGAGAATTGTAACACATAGTACCTAAAACACCTGCAAAGGATCTTTTCTTCCTCTTCACTCCCCCTCAAAAAAGGCTTAAAGGACAGATTATCCAGCAAGCCAAGACACAATGGATGCTAAATTTATCATGCACCGTCATCTGCCAATACACCTCCAATTTTTATCTGTTTGGGTTTTTTTTCTTTCCTTCAGCTGGGTACTAACCTTTAATTTTCCTTCTTCCTTCTCTAAGTTTCTGTAAAATCCTTCCATCATCTTTCTTCCAAGCTTCCTTGAAATCCCCTGCTGTTGTGCATGTAGAGTCACCCCAAGGTCTGAGTGCAACATTAATAATGTTTGCTCAGAGCAGTGCTTTGCTTCTATCTACCACGAGGTAAAGATGACTTTGCTTAAAAATATTCCTAGTTTGGATAGGGTAAAAGGCACTTGAGAAACATGTATAACCCAGGTAATTAAAGATCTTGCTATGACCACATTGTCTGAAGCTCTAGAAAGCCAAACAGACCTGAAGAAAATCCTCCCTCTCTGTAATTGCTACCTATAAATTGCTCTTTTATTAATTATTTATGTGTTTACTGGCTACTCCCAGTCAGAATAATCACAGTTAACAAGATTATGTTCTTGTGCTAAGTGTAATTAGCAGAGATAAGAAAATCAGAGAAAAGTATAATTTAACTGGAATTAGGTGCACAAGCTTCCACTAACCACAGGTCCCCTGATATGATCGTCACATTGGTTTCACTTTGGCGTTTTGCAGCAATTGTGTAAGAGCTTCAGATTGTGAAATTTGCTCTAAGACCTCTCGGAAGCAAGCAAAGCGACAGCATCCTGAAGAGGGGGAAACCCTTTTGGCTATCTTTTGCATTTTCTTTTCTTCATCTTCCATCTTTCTGTTCTGCAAATAAGTTTTTAAAAAAAAATATCAGAGTCGATTCTATCTGCATTTTTGATGAAATAGCAAATTAATTTTGCATTTGGGGTGCACACGATTCAAAACCAGAGGCTTAGATCCCTTGAAAGCAACACTAAAGTTCTCTGTCTGCTTAAGATTTCCCCGTGCTTTTTGGATCAGTGTAAATTTCCTATTTACCCAGAAATTTTCATCATTTTTTAAACTTTTAATTTCTGGAAAAGAAAGTTGTGATAAACAATCGAGTTGAAAGCTGAGATAATGACTGAAGTGTGAGAATTTTAAAGGAAATAATCCCTGCCCAAAACAAGGCCTTTCTATTGGAAATAAGGAACACAAACACGAGAGAGGTACTCTTCAGATCCTGCTTCTCCTAATCTAATCTAATCCAACCCAATCCAATCTCAACAGGGACACCAGCAATGAAGTGGACACTTGTGCGTGAAGGCCTCACGAATGGCAACGGTTTGCTTGAGGCAGCTCAGCGGGCCTGTGGTAGAGCAGAGACAGCCCAGGAGATAGTTCAGGTAGGTAAAACCCTGACTCCATTTCCAGAAAAGCAGTTTTTAAGGACTCTCTAGGCAAAGTGCATTTAAAAAGAGCACACAGGGCAGCCTTCTGAAAAGCAGCTTCTAAAGTGATACAAGAGATTTGGGTTCTCATTTGGAAGCCTCGGGCAGCTATTATCGCAACTGCAGGGTAACTCCTCAGCTGCTGGCAGAATATTTCGGATGGTCAAGAGCTAGTTTTTTTCCTTTTTAANATAGAGTCATTCAGGTTGGAAAAGCCTTTCAGGATAGTTGAGTCCAAGCGCTAAGCCAGCATAGGCCAGTGCACCGCTGAAGCCCACCCCTCAATACCACATGTAAACGCATTTTAAACACCTCCAGGGATGGGGACACCACCGACTTCCCCAGCAGGCTGTTGGTCACATCACTGTGCAAAGTGCTGCACACACATGACACAAGTGTGCTCCTCCAGGCACCTATACCTGTAGAGCTCGTAATGCACATAAATAATGTCATTTCTCCTTTCATCTCATACTCAAAAAAAAAATACGAACTTGCTCTCACTTTAAAGTTTCAGCAACAAGGAAGAACTGCTTCAAGTACATACGCAGCACAGAACATTTTAGCTTAATTTACCATGAAATGTGAAAGTATAATTTCAACATAATAAAGCTCACAGGGCTTAAAAGGCAACAAGAGTTTTACTTAGATCAAGAACTCAAAGGGCTTTTGTTTTTTACCTCTTAGCATCACTTTAAGTAGCCCCAGCTACCTGTAAATACAGGAATACAATTCCCCCGGCCCTTGCCGATGGCTGCCACCAGGGAAGCCAGGCTTCACACCACCATCCAGGGAGGCAGTGTGGTGGGCACCCAGCTTTGTGTGCATCCTGCCTTTTCCTGACAAGTGGTAGGTACACACGTTGCAGCTTGCTCTTGCTCCTGCCAACTGCAGGCAGGATTTCTAATTTCAGGAAGGTTTGTGGAAATGTCCCCTTTCTTCAACACCAACAAGTCAACTATGGTGCTAAGCACAGCATAAAATTAATTTGACAGGTACTTCTCATTCCAGAGAACTTTGACAGGTACTTCTCATTCCCCTCCGCATGACATTCACTGTTTTGCTCTCAGTTTAACTCCTTTCATTCCCCTTCTTTCAGAAGCCTCTGTAAACAGGTAGCATCAGTGGGAGAGAGCCTGTGCAAGTTCCTTCAGAAATGATCACTTAGCTTTTATTTTTCACCACAACTACCAGCTACAGCTGTCCCAGCACACTTCCAGAATATGTTCTCCTGGGGTTTGGCTTCCAAAGTGACTCAGTCTGCAGTACTCCTCTCCCCATCCCCTACCAGCTCAGGCAAGGGGCAGCTGAATCCCTCAGGAACAGCTTCCTTGAGGAATACTTTAGACCCTGTTTCTGGAGTAGAGGTCTAAAATGAAACAATATCCTGGCCCTTAGCCCTACTGGGTTTACAACACACGACCAACTCCTCCTTGAAAAATCACAAGGGGGTAGTAAGAACTGGGGGAAAAAACCTCAGAATGTTACAATAGCCTTTTGTTACTTACTTTTGTGGTCAGGGCACGTACTAGTGGGAGAAAAGATGAAGCAAAGGGTTTTTATGAAACTGCTGCTCCTCAGAAGGCAACTTCTCCCCTCTCTCACACTAGCCTAGTTACAGGCAGTAAGTAGGTTAGACTTCCACTGCAGTCCCGACACCAGAACCTACTCAAGCCAGCATGTGAGTGAAACTGCATCTTCACCACAGAAGGACTTGCCTACACCAAGAAAGAGAACCCACCTTTTAGCATCTAGGCAGAGGGGAACCAATTTACCATAGAAATTAACTCCTTGGTAAATTTCTTTTTACTTGTTGAACTTCCAGACTGCTTGGGGAAAAGCGATATTTAAGCACATGTTCTTCTTACCTTGTTCAAGTTCCTGCTCAGGAGTTTCATAGCCTGGTCATTCAGAAAAGCTAGGTGCAACATTTCATTTAAAGGGTATGATTTCTTTTTATCAGGAGAGAAAAATCCAGTATGATCTTATCTTGACAAAGCAAAACACTTCCCCTGACAGTGTAGGCCTATAGTTAGGGGTGGTGTTTTTGTTTGGTTGTGTTGGGTGTGGGTTTTTTGTGTTGTTCTTCTTCTCCCTCCAGACTACTTACATGACCAGAAGAATTGCTTATTCTACTGCTGACCTTTGTTCCCTGGAAACCTCTCAATTCTCCATGGACTGATCGGTGAAAACACTTAGCATCTGCTTCTCCATTCTCAACATTTTTTTTTCCTACAAGATCAATCAAAGATTTCTTGCCTCAAGCCCACGAGCATGCCTGTGATTTTTTAGTAGTACTTTTGGTTTTCCTGTGTTCTCCACCCCCCTTTGCAGATATTTACATTATTATCTAAAATCTAGGAAGAATCAGGGTGGTTTATTTTGCAGCAAGTGCCCTGCTGCATATGTTGTCAAAGCCCAAATCTGGTCTAAATTTTAAACTGACACACAGAAACGCCCCGTGACTGCAAGTCACCCCTGTGATACTAAGATCAAGATAGTTAACCACATGAGAATTAATCTGTCTGCCCACTCAAGCAGCTAAGGGACCTGCTATATGTAAAATGTAGTAATTCAGACGGCTTCTTCAGAGATCTTAATGGTCTCAGAAAACATTTAGATACAGCTTCTCTAAACATCTGAGGCAGTATTGATGGAGTAGTTGGCAAACTTGCTGTGTTTTTAGAAATGAACATCTTCAAAGAGCAGCAGCTGAGCTGCAGTGCAGGGAAGAGGACCAGGCTATCATGCAAACTGCAGTTATGGTAATAAAAAAGGAAAACTTCTAGTTTTTGAAGAAACACTGAAATACAGTGGTGAAAAATGTTTAATGGTAAGTATACATACACGCATGCAATTTCAACAAAAAGGACAATAATTTAGACAGTGTTTTGCTTCAGTATCGTGAAACTTGAAGCAAAAGGTAATAGTATTACCTATAGTAACTATAGTTTGCTGGTTGTGGCTTTCAGATTAAGTCCAAAAACTACATTTCCCTTCTCTTTTCTTGAAATAGTTTTGTTTGGAAGTACGTACCCGAGCCATAGCACAAGCATAAGCCAGACATGTGTGTATACACACATATACACACCATTTTCTTTTATTAACAAGGTATGTCATTACTGAACAAGGCAACTGGGAAGTACAAGCCTGGACATATACATGAAAATTATACAACTTGACAAAAAAATTGGCATATGACTTATATACAGATGTGATTAATAAAGGTTACGACCCTATCGTATTTGATTAAACACTCTCCTAAGCACTGACATTAGGAAAATATGAAGGTGATCCTACAGAGGTCAAGTTCTGGAATCTAAAAATAATAACAATTTTAAAACTTCAAACCCTTCTATGTCCATCCATTTTACAGAACATCACTACAGCTTTTCCTACTACCATATACATGAAAGATTATCAAAAATATATTGATGAGGTCTATCGCTAATCATGAATGTTTATATTTACATTAAGTTAGCAAATTCTTCACCAAATACTTTATATACAAAACTCAATTTGCCCTTTGTGAAAGTCATTAAAAAGTTAAAAACCATAGAAATGCCAGTTAGAAAGAATGCACTCCAAAAATTGGACTTGCTTACAACAACTGAGAACAATTGAAAATAATTTATGAAAAAGTATGCAATTTTAGTACACCTCACAACACTTTAGTTCCAATAGAGTAGCAGGAATTTTGTCCCATATGTTCTTTGAGTGGTATCTTCTCCTCCAATATTGCTGCAAGAGAAAAGGAAAACATTATTCTTAAGCAATTTTTTGAGAGTCTTTGAAGAAGGCAGAATTAATTTGAGGGACCAATATTCCTATTTGTACTGGCCCAAATACTCAAGTCTCACTTCTTACTCCTTAAAAGTGAAAGGGGAAAGGAGGAGAATAATAATAATAAAAAAGTTAGAGAGAAACTAAACAGCCTCTGAGCCTCTGCACTTTAGTGCTATTGAGAAGGTATACATCTTTTTGCCAGCAGTGCTTCTAAGTGTGATCTTGGCTGATTTTTGTATTTGTCTACAATACTATTGCAGCATGCTTTGAACACCCTAAAAAAAAAATAAAGAAATCAGTCTTCTCTGCTGGGATGTCACCCCCTCCAACCTGTCTCTCAATTGAAAAAGAGCTTAAACAGGAACCAGACGTTCGCTCTGCAGGCACTTCTTCTACACAGACATGAGCACCTAAAGGATTCTGCAACACAAAACATGGATGCTGAATGAATCTATCCATGCTGAGGATTAGACAGCTGCTGAAACACACACACACTCAGAATTACATTCCACTCAGGCCCATCCAAGTACCAAAAATCAGTTTGAGAACACAGAAGCACAGTTTACAGTGCTTCCAGTATGTGAGAAAATAGCAGATGGATCAATAGCTAAGGTCTCAGCTCACTTCAGCTGACAGCCATTATGGAAACAATGCTGCTGCTGCTGTTCTTCACCTGACTCCAATCAGTGCAACACAGTTGTTCATGATGCACTGCAATAGCCTTGACAAAGTGCTGACACCATGTCACAAGCAAAATTAGATCTTGTCAAATCCAAATGAAGTGGATTGATTTTCACTTTCCATCTGTAGAGATGCTGAATGCATCTTCTATACTTGCTATATGCAAGTCCTATCTTCCAATTCCACCAGAGTGTCTCTGTCTGCTATTCTTACTTATTCTTCCCTCCATAGCAACCATGGTTTTCCTGACTCCATAGTGACCAGCTCTTAACCTATGTTTGGTAAAAGGTAAGGATGGAATGACATCTCAATCCACCTTTACTCTTTGCAGCCACACTCCTAGCCTTGAAATCTTGTCCTCTCTCATTTCAGACAGCCCTCCATTCTTTGTCTTTCCTCCTGAGTAATTAACTTGTCTTTCAGGTCATCTTCCTTACTCCTCTCAAATCAAGCTCACAGGGGAAGGGCTATAACATATTTGGTCTTCTCTTTTCTCTATTCTGTTCCAATGTAGGCAAGATAACATGGTTATCTTTTCTATGCTGATGATTTCCTAAGTATCAAACTGTCTCCAATTTACTGCTTATCTCCACACACTTTCACACCTGTTTGTGTGTATCTATCCAGCAATGCCACCACCTCCAGATTTAAGTACACCTGTAAGCACAGCATTTCTTGACCAGCTCTGGCAGTCTGAGCATCCTGCTTAGGTTACAGACCAATACCACTCAAGTCTTCAAAGCTTTCTTGTGCCTACACCTTTACATGCAATAGCTACATCAGCTTTTTCTGCAGTCTCTCTCTAAAACATCTTCTGCTTAGCCCACTTCTATGTCTCTAAAAACTCTAATCCAGGCCCTGAGCCTCTTAAGTGATGTTAGTCTTCTGATTTGGGTCACTGTACAGTCACACAGTGCTGCTGGCACAACTTAAGGTGAGATGTGGGAGCAGATACTAGTAGAAGCTACATAAGCAGCTTGCTAACGTATGAGAAACAACGGTTTAACAATCTCCCTTTCATTACTGCCTCAATCTGTCTGATAACCTCAGAAAGTAGTTATAGGATGAAACCTCTCTCACACTTGGTAAACTCTCTAGAGCCAGAATTTTGTATTGTTTACTTGTACAGTACCTGGAACAGAAATATCTACAGAAAAATTTAGAACTCTTTGCACCGTAGTGATATGGATGTTATCACAGACTGCAGTCTGTACAAGAATTTACTCATTAACAGGAGAACTTTAAGGTGTCTCAGATCTTACCAGTTTAATTTGTGCTCTGTCGCTGGACTTTTGGTCCAACGCTCTGAGTTTCTTCTTCTGGATTTGGGCGTTTCCCTGCACTAACGCCAGTGCCAAGGGCCGTTCTTCCTGATGATTTAAAACCAGTATTTACATTAAGACTCTATCATACCTTTAGATATTCAGGAAAAGTGTTTCGGTTTTTGTTGTTCTTTAAATTACCTGCTTGCAATAAGTGTGATTGCTGATTGTCTCCATGAGCATAGTGTAAGATACTACTTGCTTGACAGTAACCTGTTTAGATACAGTAGATATTTATTATCATAAAATTTAGAGCTGCAAGCAAGTGTACATTTTTTACAACAACAAAAAGGAGCCAATTGATTGATTTTCCATCATCAAGAAAAATCCTGCCAGAAAACAACCTGAATATAGAAGAGTTCTTATGCAAAAAAACCCCAAACAAACAAAAAACAAAAACACACCCAAAAAAACCCTCACCCAAAACCCCAAAATACCTCATGGTAGTTTACAGCAGTTAAATATATATGCACTTATATATGCACAGTCAACAGTACTAAGTGCATACATATTTATGCATTCTATTTACAACAAGCAGACTGTTTATATACACAAACACTTTAATTCTAAGTTGTTATAAATGTTAACATTTGTTGGCCGTGCCTCCTCATCCTTTTTACTCTTCTGTTATAGCAATACTAACACATCCTTAGCATAACTAACCTGTGGAAAAAAAATAATGCAAGTAAATTAAAGAAAGATGCAAACTATTTTCTGTTTCACATAAACTATGCACTGACAACCGTGATGCTGAGCATTCTGCATGAATAGTGCAAATGAACAAAATCAGGTGCAAGGTTTCTTAATCTGAACATTCGTGGTGGTCCAGTTATGTTCTGGATGCTTAAACAGAACAGATTTTATGATCAGCCAACACAAAGCCTCTGCTAAGACTGGAAAGAAGCAGTTGTGCTAAATTGGACTGCAACTTTGCTCTATCACAAACCACAGATCAAATTTCTGTATAGTTAAAGTAACAAAAAATTGCCTCCACAGTATGAGACTATCCACACAAAACTGTAGAAATTGATTACACATGGAAAGAGTGGTAGTGAAATCAGGAAAAAGACAACGTGCAAATTTTGCTATCAAATACACAAAGTGACCTTTTCTTGCAGTATCTTTCACTTAAGGTAACCTAGGATAATATTTATCAATTTTTGTATAGTCACAGTTGTGATCCCTCCCACTCCAAACATTCAAACACTGTTCTAGATGACCATTTTAGAGATAAAAAGTGACAAGACAAGCAAGCGCACTCTAAGAAAACACTTTTATGTTTCAAGAACAGAAACAAGGCCAGTTCAAGTTGTAGACAGCAGCTGTCAGCAAAAATCTATCCGTGTTATTTTGATGTTTTGTCTGTTTTTCCATAGTTGCAAGGATTTGGAGATCCTCTACAGACAGGCACTGCCATAATACCTTGCTGCTGAACTCCACTTGCTCCTGTATGAGAGTCTCCCAGGGCACATGGCTGAACAACTGTATGACCATCACCAGTTCCCAGCTGAGCTCCTGGAGAGGCAGGAAAGAGACTTAACCATAACAGAAGATACAATTCCAGTTTTGGAAGTTGAAGTGTAAGATCTTCCCTCCCCCAGCTTCAAGAAGACCATTTTGATTGTAGCTTTTTTTTTTTCCTTTCTTCTTTTTACAACCTCAGAACAGGTCTAAAGCTCTAAGGCTTTCATCTCCCCAAATTCAGATGAACACATAGTAACCTCCTACAAAATGGCTATTCCTGATGTGAAAAGTGTACACTCATTTATACATTGAAGTAAATATGCATACATTTTAAAGAGAAAAGAGTGCACATAATATTTGTTTGGATTTTTTTTTCTTTTTAAACTAAGCCCTTCCTGTCTTAAATCTCTTAACTTGTAAGAAAGAAAAGCTCAAGCACCCAGCTTTCAGGACTCTAGACTTTAATTCTTCGAGAGGAACTGTACTGGCTGAGAATAATAAGGTCCATCTTCCTCCGCAATCTGCTTCTAACCTTGACTAAAGCCTAAGAAGAACACAAAACGAGTAAGTTTCCAGTTCTGCCATATCCTTTTACAACAAGAGTCCAAGGCTTACACAGTATTCAAGATGTTGATGCATCATGGATTTATACAATGTTAATACCTTTTTTTTACTTAGCAGCTAGTTAATGCTAGTCTTTGTATGTTACAGAAAGAGTCTAAAGTAGTTTACATCAAAATTGTATGATAAATTCTATGTTAAATTCTTTCAGACACTGTCCACTATATTGTTGTTGGTATTGTGGTAGAATTAAATTCCAGTAAGCAATCTAATGCTAGCATTAGAAAACTTTACAAATTAACAATTCCGACTTGAAAATTCACAAATTGCTACTTATTACAAATACCAGGATGCTTGTAGACTTCTAGAAGAATATTACATTCAAATGCTTTTGAAATCAAACTGTTAGATACCTGTTAATAAGTAATTTTATGAGGAAAAAGAAAAAGAGGTTAAATATTCTTACATATTTTAGACTAAAAAAAAAAATAATTCAAGTTGTCTAGATACAAATACTACCAAAGCTAGCAAACAGTTTGTAGCTTGCACTGAGAATTGTCTTGTGCAAACAGTTCTTTCTTACAATACATAATGCCTAGGGCATTATAAAAGAAGTTTGTGCTGTTGGGTTCCAATAATTCTATGTATTGAAAGAATTTGACTGACCTCCTGTACTACCACAACCAGAAATGCTTTCTCCTGGTGAATAGCCCATTAGGCCACCATTTCCATTTCCATTTGGATTAGAAGGCACTGTTGCAAGAAGACCTAAACAATGAAATATAATATGTAGCCATGAAGAAAGACAGAAAAAAAATAAAACAAAGAAACAAAAGATGAAGTGTAGCTTGCTTTTTTCCTCATGACAGCCAATTCCTCCCCCTCCCCCTGAGCGGTTTACTTTTGTAACAGGAGGAGATCTCTCTATCTTGCCTGATGGTGGGATCTTGCCATGAAATTTTAGTTCACAATTACTTACTAGCCATTTTCTACAAAATGTTCTGTGCAACTTTTCCAATAGTCATTAGCTACACATATTTGTCATGTTGCATTGAAGTGCAGCTCATCCCGATTCAATACCCAGTAGCTGAACATAGTGACTGCTTACACCTTCCTGAGCAGAACACACACATGTGATTTACCTCTCAGGGCAAAGGGGACAGACAGCCTTTCCTACCTGGGAAGAATTTGCAATGGTCTCTCTTTGAGCAACAGCATTTGCAAGTGCAAACACAGCGTGGCTGAAGTTATGAAGCACATTGATTTTCTAATCACTGGTATTAAAATCTATCTGTAGCAGAATATCAGGATGTACAGCAGACCCACTTCAACCCACTTCTTCTCAAACTCCTTCCTTTGCTTGGCTAAATCTAATAATCTCCTTTATTTGGATACACAGCCCTGGTCACCACACTGAGCTCACCCCTGGTTACCACTGCTGTGGGACAAAATTATTAATTGCTAGAAGTGAGAGATGTTTTCAACTAAATAAGGCCAATAAGCTCTAACCATACCCAGTCCTCTGTATCGTGAAAGCTGCTGGTAGATCTGTTTCATCCTCTCAATGTTCAGACGGCTTGCCTCTGCGTGATTTACCATTGGTTTGGGATAATTAACTCCTATAATACATTTTGCAGCCTTCTGTACACTCTCTGGGGCATTCCAAGGATCATAGATGTATTTTGCAGGGAAACCTCGAAGTACTGGCAAATAACGTCTTAAAAAAAAAATAAAAGAAAGAAAAAAAAAAGTTATTTTAAGTATAAAGTCACTTGACAGTTTAAGCAACATCCACGAATCACCACAATTTCTGGATTGTGAGTTACCTGATGTAGTCCCCATTTGGGTCAGTTCTTCTGCCAAACCCCACTGGACAGTAGCAGTGAAAGAACTGCTGAAAGAAGGAACTGCAGGACAGCCACATCCAGCTTCCAGCGTTCACGCTCCAGTCCGCGTCAAGCAAGAGTTCTTCAAAGACCTTAACAAATTAGAGCAACAAGTTAGTCTGAACATAACACGCCTTTAAGACACCTACTTAGAAACATAGAAATGTCTGGGCTGGAATGGATCTCTCGAGGTCATCCAGTCCAACCCCCCTGCTGAGAGCAGGGCCATTCTCAGCTAGAGCAGGTTGCTCAGAGCTCTGTCAGCCCCACCTTGAATGTCTCCAGGGATGGGGCCTCAACCACCTCCCTGGGCAACCTGTTCCAGTGCTCCACCACTCTCCTGGTAAAGAGCTTCCTCCTCCTTTTTCAGGAATTGTTCTGAGTTTCTGATTTCAGAAGAGGAAACCCAGTTCTTCAATGCAGCAACTCTTTTCCTTACCTGGCAGCATTCACAGAAGGCTCAGTACTCAATTGCAAACCCTTACCTGGCAGCATTCACAGAAGGCTCAGTACTCAATTGCAAACCCTTCCCTAAATGCCAAACTCAAGAACAGAAGCCTAACAGCCAGTCTGGGTTTTGCCCTGTAAAAAGCCTTGCAGGCATCTCAGAAAGCTACAACCAAAAAGTTACACCTTCTTGCATAAACACAGCCCAAAAAAAATTAAATCCCCAAAGGATGGCTGGAGCCTGACTGCTTGCAAGTGGCATTTGTTGCTTTCAGCAAAGTTGCTTCATCACATTACAACTAAGTAGAGCTTTGCAAGCTTCCAGAGAACAGGGAACATAGAAAAGCATATTTCAAACTGAAATCGTTGGTCTGAATACCTCAACTTGTGCAGCACCTTACACTGTATGAGGAGTACCAAAATTCAAGAGTTTCAAGGTAGCACAAACATTCAAAAGTTGTATTCTTGAAGACAAATAGATAGTAAGTTTTGAGGATGAGGTATATCAACCACCAAGCATGCTCAAGAACAGTGAGACAGATAATGAACTCTGTTTGAAAGAAAAAAAAATCCCCTAAAAGTCTTTTCTGGTAATTGCTACCCTTTTCTATTAAAAATAACTTATGAGGAAGTTGAAGATTTATAAGGGTTTACTGTTAAGCTTGGAGCTCAATAGTTGTGAAACATTCAAGTTTTCAGCATGAATTCTTTTTTAATTATTAACACAGACAATACTAGCATGCATAAAAAGAAGTTTCTCTGCTCAGTCAGATCACTAGCAATACAGGACACAAGAAAGAGAGCAGCCTTAGTCTTTGAAGGAGAACATTCAATTACCTTCTTATAAAAGAGCACAGTGAGAAGTCTCTTGCAAAACAGATATTTAATACATACTTTTGCAAGTTCTGATTTTCCTTTCAAACTTGCATCATCTCCAAATGTTCCAGAGAAAGAATCTTTCTTTGTGCCAAGACACTAAAGCTTAACATCTTACTATTGGCACCCAACTTGAAATAATCTTATTCTGATATACTGGAGTAATATATACATCCAATATATTCCAGTAGTATTCCAAGCCTAAATAAGGGATTACAGTTAAACAAGGATCTTGCTCCATGTATTCAATAAGGCATTCATTCTACAGAATGCACTGAATGGGTGTTACAGAACTATCTCTGTCTAAATATCTGCAACTATGTGAAAAAAGTTTTGAAAAAATAAGACTTAGCTTAAAACACTTAAAACGAAAACACACACAGCACGCACAAAAAGCCCCCAGATTTTAAATGGGAAATGACCGATGATTTGACAAGACCTTCAGATGAACAGGGAGTGGCAGCACACAACTGTTCCACTAGGTGCTGCCGTGTAGCAAGCCTTTGGCAGTAACCCTGCTAGAAGGCCACGTTAACGTCTGCTAGCTACGTATGAATTAAACGTCTTGCCACTGCACAAGCCTGGGCCCTCCACTTCTGTATTATTACAGAAGCAAGAACAAGGTGGCATTTATCTGTGATTAAACAGCTTTGTTGTTTGGCCCAGTTACCCCAGTATGAGCATCTTCAGTGTCTTCAGCTACGAACTGCAAAAGGAAAATTCCTAAAGCAGCTTATGTTGTTGTGTAACCAAAACATTTTTTTTCTTTTTCAATGAAAGGCATTTGCTTACAACTGATTTGTTAAGTAAGGTGAACTTTTGTAAGACTATATACATCTGTAAATATGAGGCCTCAATCCTGATGGCAAATAAAATTCTATTTCATATTACAAAAATAAAACCCTAACATTTAATTGATTACCATTGCTCAGTAAAAGATGTGCTACCCTTCAAAAAATGCAAAACTGAAAGACTAAATTACTGCATTCTTTTCTTCAAAAGACTGGCATTTTCAGTTTGAACTTCAGCATGTCTTGGATACTTGCATAGAAATTAACTGCACACTGAAACTTCAGCCAAACCACATTGCCAACACTCACACATCTAACACAGGGCAAAGGGACAGAAATTGCTGAAAGGACATTCTCAGCTTTTAGTTTCCTCCCTTTAACTCCTGTGGTGCTTTCCCTTCACAGGGAAGCAGAGGTGAGATTGTGAACAGTTTTTGTTCACAAAGTATGACTGGAAAGACATTCCCCTTACAAGAATAATCCATGTTTATTTACCAAGATTTAGGAAGAAACCTCAAGTTTAAAAGAATTGCAGACCTGTTCTGACTGCAAGAAACACACTAATTTTCAGTTAAAAGAGGGCATTCGAGAGGCAAAACTTCATCACCAGTGGTCTATCAGAGCTGATTTAGTTTTGGCCACACTTTAAGGTTTAAAATTTAACTTACACCACACAGTAAGAACAATTCTAGAATGACTATCTGAAACTTTAACAGGCACTTTAAGAAACAATACCTTCATTCCTTCTTCCCAGCTAATCCAGAGGTCACCTCGTGTCAAAAAGCATGCTACAGCATGCCGGGCTAAATGGTGAATCCAACCTTCTTGTCGAAGCTGTGTCATAATTGCATCAATCCAAGGAAAACCTGTCCTGCCTTCTGCCCATTTGGCCAAAGCCTCAGGATTCTTATCCCATGGAATTTGAACACAGATAGGATTCCCCTCCATTTTATCAAACCGTGGATTGTTAGTCGCCGCTGTGTAGAAAAATTCACGCCATAACAGCTGGCCATAGAGGGAGAGGGGAGGGGAGCTGTTCTTTTTTACCTGAAGATCATCATTAAAAGAAAACATTTCATTAGGAGAAGTAGTAAGGAAAAAAGCATCTAAGAATATGTAGATGGCTATGTAGAAATCATACCTTTTTGTACAGATCCGTTAACTTGAAATAAAAGAGACGACAGGACAAACAGCCGAAGCGGAGGTAGGGACTAAGCCCTGTAGGGCTTGCCAGAAGGGAATTTGCATTCATCCGTGGTCTTTCAAAGTTTGCTACCCAAGCCTTAAAAAAAACCAAAAAAAAAACCAAAGTAAGACCACACAGCAATATCAGACTACAAACTAGGTAGCAATTTGTAAGTGCCAAGGGAGAAATCACACGCTGCCTATAACTGAATCGGATGCTGGACAGATGATCACATTACCTACAGTATCTAAGGGGTCCTTTTGAATCAGCAAAATCTCTAGAAAGCAATTCATCTCAATGCAGGTGTGAACTGTCTTCCAGAACTACTTATCCCTTTCTTCTAAACACAGAGGAAGCCCAGACAACCAGCCATAAGTCAGCTTTTAGACAAATTCCCCTTCACAGTTCTAAAAGGTACATTTCAAGTAAGTTTTCCCCCAAGGAAAACAAAAACAAACCCACTATTTTTTTTTGAGCAGAAAATAATGTAACATACTCTCTCTAAAATTCAAATTAGACAACCTGCTATTACCTTTTACAACTAAGAAACACCAATTTGATTTATATCATTATATTGAGGCCTTGAGTTCAAGTTTGTGCTTTTTGGGTTTTATTTTTTTTAACTACTTGCCCACTTCCTCTTACATTTCATTGCAAAGAGCAACTAAGTTCCCCAGGTAGCCCATACTTGCAATGACTTGAAGTATACCTTTCGTTCTAAATGTCTTTCCAGTCGTGTGAGAGCCTCTGTCTCTCCCCCCGGCCACACTGCAGAAGGCAGACCATCTGTGTCAAAACCTGAAAAACAAATTCAAACAGGGAAATTCCTTGTTTGCTTATACTGTAGGGTAACACAATTTAGCACACTGATACTTGACTACATTTTACTGGACCTTGAGAATAAACCTAAATTGGGCACGTGGCAAAGTACAAGTTAGAAAATAGCATGTGACCAAGTCTTACCAAAACACATTCAATACCTCTAACTTGCAGCAAAATCCAATTTTTACTTTTACAAGTTTTACACACTGAATGGTTGAATGGTCCTATTTCAATTCCACTTCTGTTTTGGGTTTGTTTGGTTTAGGTGGTTTTGTTGTTGTTGGTTTTTTGTTTTGTTTGGGGGTTTTATGGGGTTTTGTTTGTTTGTTTGTTTTCCCCCCTATAACTTTTCCAATGCTTTTCAACTTCTCAGCTCTGCAATATGTGGGATATCCCAAAACCAAAACTTCTTTTTAATTACTACAAAGAAGCAACAACTGTTATTATCATTTACAGAATGTCTAAAAGGTTCTTCCATCAAGTCAAAAATGTGAGGGCTATCTTCAGAACATTCCAGGGTTTCATTGACCTTGACTTAAACAACAGATAGGGATTATTGTCAATTTGATGACACATACCCAAGCTGCAAAAGAAAGATGAAAAGGTGGTAACGAGATTTCTTCCCCACCCCTTCACCTCCCCCAGGATAGTTCACCAAGTGCACAAGATAACACGTCTGCCTACAGTTTAACCCTGTATACTGAGATCTTCTCCTCTTAAAAGGCTTTGAAAGCAAAGTGTGATACACAAGAGTTCAGAGGCACTAGACAGAACAGCCACAGCTTAGCCAAAACCTGTCCATAACCTTTTGTTAGCCCCCTGGAGGTCAGACAACATTTCCTTTATTTCAGGGTGAGGAGGGGGACACGACAAGACAGACAGGAGGAGATTCACAGAACAATAGCATGATACTATTTCTCAAAATTAAATTTATACAAACTTAAGATGTTTTTCCATAAGCTTCTAAAGTAATTTGCCTTACTATCTTTTTTTGACTCTTCAAGACAAGAGGCTTTTTAAAATTCATTTGTAAAATGACAGATCAGTGACCTGAAGCACAAAGATACCAAATCCATTTAATTCAAAATGAAGTATCAAAGACTGTTATTAGCTTGATGATTATTTGATACCACAGGAAAATGGCTACACTGTATTACAAGAAGCCAAACAGTGTAGTTTGATCTGACCTGCCATTTAGAAGAAAAGAATTAAAGTTTATAAATTATCCCTTTTTGTTCCTTCTATAAGTCATTAACTGGCAGCAATTAACAATTAACCATAAGCAGAGCCTCTCTCATGGTTAATTTAAGTATTATGCTTTTAGTGGTAGATTACATCTTACTTGTTTCACAAAGTCAATGCAATCATAGAACATACCTAGCTCTTCAAGTGATGGGACACCGTATTTCTCATCATGGTCATCAGAAACTGGAGTTGTACATTTTTCCATTACTTCTGGGGTTATAGTCTCCACTGGCATCTCCAGTGGTTCCATTCTACTAATTAGTGTCTGGAATCGTTTGTAAGTAAGAGGAGGCTGTCCTCCATTTAATTCTATTATTCTGGATTAAAAGAAAAACAAAACAAGAATAGTAGTATGTCAGATAATAGCATAGAACATTTAAAAAAATATATATAAAATATACACACCTACACACAGATCTTATCTACCTCTAGTCTGTTCTATAAAATCACAGCTATACCTAATAATCCAGACAGCATGAACTTTAATTTTACCATCATTTTTTCCACCCTAGTGAGACATCCAAACTAACTGTTTGTAACCAAGTTACTAATTCTTCATTCCTGTGCTGAGGAAAGTCGTTCAATAACAAGTAATGAGCGTGGACAGCTCAAGGCAAAGAAAAATACAGGTCAGTAAAGTAGATGAGAGATCATAGCTACATGAAGATACATTCAAGTCACCTACAAGACCATGCTATTTGCATTAAAAAAAACCACCTATTTTTCTGTTCTCATACTGTCAACAGTAGCCAATATTACAATTGTCTTAAAAATGGAGGTGCAATTTATGCACAATGACTGTTGTAAAAGAAATTTTCTATATTTTGCATTGTTACTTTAAATATCTAAAAAAATCTCAGTAACAGGAAAACTTCAAAGAATTTATAAAGTGATAAATGGAATGAGCTGTTCATTTGGGGGTGGTGCTTGAACAGGGATGGAATAAAAGGAATTTCAATTTAGGACTAAAAATAACAGGTGCTGTTTTCAAACCAGTAAATAATTTCCTATTCCCTTCCTCCTACATGTCAAGCTGCCTCTCATACATTGGCTTGTAACAGACTCGAACTGGCACCTACCACAATAAGTTACACAATGTTAAGTGAAGCCAAGTCACACTTTTGAATATGTTCTGGATCATGTTTCTATAATAGGGAGCTGATACTAATCCATTCAATAGATCCGTGGAAGAATATAAACAGTTCTTGAAACATAAAAGACTTTCTACTAACTTGTGTATAGCGAGTGAAGCAAGGATATAATCTAATAATAAACAACAAGATATCTTCCTGTGGAGAAGTTACAGGCACATTTGAGTAACTTCATTATAAAAGACAGATAATTATCAGGACCATTATTTTCAAGAGAACTCCAAACTGAAACTGCATTTCAGATACAATTATGTATCATTTTTGGAGATGCAAAGTTCTACTGGGTGTGTCATAAAACCTGGATGGATGGATAGATAGATGGATAAAAGAACAAAAAATTGTAGTCTTCCTATCTTAAAGCACTCTGCATAGAAAGTAGCATACAATATCTAACAAAATTCTACATAGAAGTCATACTTTTTCTTATTTTTCCTTTTGAAATCAGAGGTGATGGTAACTTACTTGTCTAGGTCATATAATGTATGGGAAATTCGAACAATGACCTCCACTCCAGCTTCACTAGCCAGCTTCTTAATTGCTGCATCTCTTTCTTTCCCAAATGGTTCAGAATCGTATTCAATAGAAAGCTTTGCAATATTCCATTCCTGCAACACAAAGCAAGACCGTGGTCCTTCAGCAAGCTGGCTGCTTGATAGAGGGTGATGGAAAGGAGAACAGGAAGGACAGAGACAAGACAGAACACCAGCTATTACCTGCAGATAGTTGCCAGAGGTATACAAAGATCCAAAATAGATTTAGACACCAGGACTCACCAAAACAAACAAAAAAATCCAGTATTTTGGCATTTAAGTAGGAATTGGGCATAAAAAGGCCTCCATCTGTTCCATTACTGTGCGTGCACACAGTAATGGGACAACTTCAGGGCAAATTTTGTAAACTAACTTTAGGATCCATATGCCTTAAGAGACACAAGAACAGGGAAAAGTGACAGAGGCTGTCTTCTGGACATTGATCAGCAGCAGTATCTTGCTCTGCAGAAAAACTTTCCACATATGCCTGTCAACTTTAACAGCAGAAAGGAAGTTTTAGGGTGAGAAGAGGGTGGGGTGGCAAAATAGCACCCTCCTCCCTCAAACCAAACACCACACACTTCCCCTCCCTTTTCTAAATCCCTACCTCTCCCCATCAGAATAGACTATCTTCAAATTATCCTTTTAAACAACAACAACAAAGCTGTCTCCTAAAAAGAGGACAACCTGAGGTCTAATATCCTTTGTCACAGATGCTGTTACCAAGGCCAGCAGTAACAGGTTGGGGAAAAACAGTGAAGAAAAGGATGAGCTAATGGCTGAGGCTTCTGCAACAGCAGGAAATTGGAAAGGTGAAGTATGCGCAGGATGATCCTAGAAAGACATCCTGTCAAACTCAGCAATACATTTTTAATCCCTCAGAATCTTCATCAGTTGATTTAAATACACTAGCCAGACTGTTTTAGAGGACTGGTTTATACCAGGGAGAGAAGGGGCACTCTGCACTGTTCACCCAGGGTGTTGTTTCACTTCTGAACTCTAGCTCTCTTCCACATGGAGTCCAGGAACAGCCCCGAGGATGAGCGATTCCAAGGAGTGCTTGCTCTTCGAAAGAAGGCTTGGCTCCTTCCATCATTAAGCCTGCCAAGACTGACCCAGCAGGCTCTGAATCCTCCAGCAATCTCCTACACCCTCACACAACACCTATTTCCTGTTTCATAATGTAAAACCGCTGACAAGTTGCCGCAGATATTTTTCTAAATCTTTCTTTCCTCTGGCATATAGAAAACCATAAAAAAAAAATGTCCAAAGCCATATCCTGAAGGGAGCAAAGGAACTCTGAGACAAGTGCTGTGTGATGTGACTACACCCAGATGACATCAGCATGGTCTAGGCACTTAGAAGAAGCACAGACACAAATGACTTTGCCCGTACTGCTGAATGCTTTTAGCAACACCGATGCATTTGAAGAATTGGATGTAGTTCTAATTCTGTTTTATCAAGCCAGTCCCAAAGCCAAAGATCCAGAACATTTCATTACCTTCTCAGTACTAAAATTAATACCCTGAAGCACTCCAAAGCTTATGGGCATAGAAAGATAGGCTGCTAGCAAGATCTGAAACAGTTCTTAAAGTAGCTGTTAAAGTATTTAAGAAAGTTTGTCACAGGTCACTTAAATCCATAAGGCAATATGTACAACAGCAAGAGCTTTCCCCCTAGTTAAATGCAATCAAACCAAACTTGGTAGGCAGAGATAACAAGCTTGAATATCTGGAGGGTTGCAAGCAACAACCAATGCCACAGTACTCCTGCAGGAAATTCTTCACACAGGTAAAATCAAGAAAAGACCAGGCAGAATACCATCCACTTCACATTACACAACTAAAGCACAAGAATGAAGAGGAGAATGTGAATTTTAGTTGAAATTTCTGTTGGTGTTGAAGAATTTGGAATAAAAATCGTGAACAGATGATCTCTTTGGAAAAATAGATACTTATTCCATCCTCCCACACCAGTCTTGCTTGCCTCAGTCACCTCAAACCAGTCATTCCATAAAATAAAGAGCCCAATGTATAGAGTGTTCATTTTTATTATCCTACTATGATACCATTACCTTAAATATACTACTATCTGTGAAAGACAAAGGAGTAGTAACAATCCTGCACAGCTTTAATTTGCTAAGACCCTTTCCCCTTAAACTTCTTTGACCAGAAATTGCTTTTTACCTGCACTATGCTTTTACCAAGCCTACTAGTAGCAAAAAGCTTATTAAATCACTTTCAATGGCCCCAAAAGAACTGCAGCAGATATTTAGCCTCAGTAAAACACTGCGTCAGGCTTTGAGCCTGGATTCATGTGCAGAGAATTCTATTTCAGTATTTCAGAGGCAATCTGGAAAGGAAAATTTAATAATATGCTGTAGCACACTTGGCAAAACATCAGAAATCAGTTCCATTTCTGGAAAGAAACAAAGAAACCAAAAACTGTAAAGTCTAAGACCAACTCAGTACAGTGGGGATATACACTGCAGAAGGAAAAAAACCCAAATCTAGCAAAAACAAACTTCAAGAGAAACTGCAAGGGTAGCTCAATATTTGCATGGATAACAATCTCCACTGAAGTACACAAGCCAAGAAATAGGCCTAGTTGAAATTAGCTTGTCAGTCAAATTTATGGATAGAAACAACAACTTACCTTAAAAAGTCTGGGGAAAACATCTGCTGGCTGTCCACGAATAACAAACAAACGTGAATTCAGTTTCCGTAGATTGGCATCAAGATCTTCAAGACACTGAAGCAGGAATCTGCAAGGAATTTTAAAGAAATATTTATTTTCTGAGGTAAAGCAGACAATTTTACAATAGAAAAAGGGGACTAAGAGGAACAACCCTAGAAAGATTATCAGACTTCAGTATTTGGTTAGTATTTTGGTGATGCATGCATGCTCCTATCCTAATTACACTTAGCTTACAAGAGTTCAATACCATATTAAATATTCAACAACACATAATTCAGAAAACCAAACTGCATTGCCATTGAAGCTTTCATGTCAACACTATTCAGCTCTGGAGTGGACTAAAACATACTCAAGTCTTAAGTAAAACTAGAAGTATCTTGTCACTCTAAAGAAAAACAAACCAACCAGCCCGCCCACACCAGTGAATAAGAAACACAAGCAGAGAGACAATCAGCTGTTCACATACTGCTAATCCATGTCCTCCTTACAACACGGCATGCCAGAGGACTACCCGGTCTGAAATATTCCTTTGGTCTTCCTAAATAAAAGTAACCCCCCATAAAACAAACAGTTTCAAACATCTTGGCTGTAACCTCACCTGAATTATTTAATGAGCAAGTCGGCGAATAAGGAAACAAAGAAAAAAAGGTGGGAGGGAATGGGATGGTGCAAATCTGGAAGTCTTCAGGAGAAACGGTTGTACAAAGGACGGAGACAGGTTCACATGGGCAAAAATTAACCAGTGAGTACAGTAACTAAAAACAAAGCCATTGCTGAACGTTATTTGGGGAAAGAAATAAAAACAAAAGGAAGGAGGGGTAAAAATTAGTATTTTCTCTTGCAGCCAGCCAGAAAGAGCTGCTGGGACTTCCCAGATAGGTGCCGTTTCCCTGGACTCCTTGCCTGCATAACAAATGGCTCGTAGTTATTTTTCCACATAGTTTTATCCTGTTTTGAGCTAGAACAGAACTAAATCTATTCAGTGGCTTTACTTTTCAGCTCAGTCTCTTCTAAGTAACTGCACTTTCTGAAGTTAATGGCATTTTTTCTGCAGACAGTGTCTGCTTCTCGCTGCTTGTAGTTACCACCAAGGATTGGTGTGCAGAAAGGCTCTGGCTTACACTTGCTCCTGTGCAGACCAAGG
>VWZY01005971.1:237074-251893 GCA_013399075.1 Chloroceryle aenea | reverse complement strand
GTCCATCCCTGCTCACTCTGTCCATCTCTGCTCACTCTGACACCCAGGGTCAGTGGCTTGTGCCCTCCCCTGGACAGGTGAACTGCAGAGTGCCGGGAGCCACCAGAGCCAGCCCAACCATCCCAGAGCTCTAGCCAGGCTGACATCCTCTTGTAAAGCAGATAAACTCAAGTTATTTCCAGAGGATGAGGATGGTGTGATGTTTGACTGTTTTTTCTCGTGGCCTTAAACTGATTCTGCAAAGCCACACCAGCCTCAAACACCGACCAGATGAACTCAGATGAGAGCAATGGGCTGCAGGAAAGGAGCCACTTGACTTGGCAGGGAAAGAAAACAATCTTTTTTCTCTGCATGGCCCCCCCAGAAGTGAGTCAGTAGGCCTGACGAACAGAAAACACAAGTTGCCATAGAAACTCGCATGCCTTCCACCAGGAGGAGAAAAAAATGTAGGCCAATATTTCTGCTTAGCTGGCTCTTGTTCTCACTGTGCTCCTCAGCCTGCCTGCGAGCCGGGGCTGCGTTAGCAACTTGCCTTTATCTTGCCCCCAGAAGAAACGCCCGTGTCCCCACCGCCTCGGGAAGCCCAGCTTCGCACGTGCACACACGCGTGCGCACTCGGACACGCGCGGGGACAGGGACAGGGACACCCTGTCAGCTCAGCCAGCACCAGGGCTCTTGCTGGACCCCCAGTGGGGAGGGCAGCATGGGCAGGGGCAGGCTGGGCAGTGCCCCCTCCCCACACAGTGTCCCCTCACGGTGTTCCCACCATCAGCGTGGCAGGGAGGACTGGAGGAAGAGGAGGAGTGAGGGGTTTGAAGTGAAATGTTTGGGCTGGGCTATTCCAGCCACCTTTGCTTTGAATGAACTCTTGTCCCCCGTGCTGTACATTTCTCACCGTGGTGGGGACGCGCACGGGGCTCTGCGGAGTGCCAGGGGAGGGGGTCACCCGACCCTACGAACACAGCCCGAGCTGCAGCTGCCTGCTCCCCACACGTGGTTTCCATCGAGGCAACCCCAGCAGCCAGCACTGGAACAAACAACCCGGAACAAACACCCTGGAAAAAACACCCTGGAACGAACACCCTGGAACAAACACCCTGGAACGGACAGTGACGCAGCCGGTGGATGGAGCTGGCGGTGAGAGGAGGTGTTCCCTGCCCCTGGGCTGTCACCTGGAAAATGCACAAGTGTCTGCAGCCGCTTCTGGAAGCTCAGTAGAAACGGCCACTGCTGAACTACCCTCTGGTTTATTTTATTCCCCTCGTGGGTGTTACTGTTGCTTTTCACTTTCAAAGGTTCACACAGGGAAAGTTGCTTTACTTCTTTTCTTGCTCCTTCTCTTGCAGGCTGCACAGAGGACAAATGGCCTGCTATATATTCAGTGGGCGTTCACTGGACTAGAACTAAAATAAATCTGTCAAAGGTAAGAAAATCCACTTCTCTCTATTTTTACCTGTAATTTTTGTGACTCCCTTCAAAGGTAAAAACCACCCGGCCAAACAGAAGAGACATCTGAAGCTGTGTTTGGGCACAGACCAGCGTACAGCCCAGACCAGTATAAAACCCAGCACACAGCTTTGCCCACCGAACCTGATCCCCCGACGCGTTCCCAGAGCTCGTGGTCGCCCAGCTCTGAGAGGGCAGAGAGCTGACCCGGTGCCAGTCCTCAGGCAGGGATCAAACTGATGGGGCCCCACAGAGCAGGGTGTATCACCCACCACCACAGCTCTGAGGGGTGGTTTCCAGTCTCCAGAAAATGCACGATCAGGTGCATATTTAAAATCCCCACATTTTTAATGAACTGACTCAGGCTCCTGACAGCTGGGGAGACAGGTGGTGGGTGGTAACACCTCTGCTTCTGAAAGGTCTTTTTGGGCTGGGGGAGGAGGGGAGCATCCTAATCTGTAAGTGATCCATGTCATCTGAGCAGTGACGTGGCTGTTTAATATGATTTCTACATCCCTCCAGGTAACGACAGCTTAATGTATTCACCCACTGACTGTGAATGAAGAAATACCCATAAAAAACATCTTCCTACAACACACTTACTTCAAAACACTCTGTCGGGGAAAGTTTTCTTTGCACTGCAAAATACTGAGTGAAAGAAGAATAAAGAACTAACAGGACTGTTTTATTCATTGAAAAAGAGCAGTCTGCAGTGACGCAGAGCCCTCCTACCACGAGAGACGCGCAAATTGCTGGTTGCATGGCTTCGATCCTTGCTGAGGGTGTAAACCAGAGCAAGATCTGTCTGCTCAGTGGTACCCACACTGAGCCCATGCTTGCTTGCTAAGCTGAGGCAGATCTTGATCACCTTATTGCTTCCCAGCATCTTCCAAGAAAAGAAAAAGTTCGTTAAGAAGAAGAAAAAAGGCAGAAAGTGAGAGTCCTCTCCCCATGTCAAGCTCTCTGCTTACGACAAGGTGTCAGCTCTCACCACAGCCACCTGCCAAGTCCACAGGTTTATGTTTGGCTAGCAGGTGTAAGTCTTTGTACCTTTGTGGGGACTGTGAAGTCCCTAACACCGTCCGAGCACAGAGAGCAGGTTTGTGTGCACATTGAGAGGAATGTTACAAAAGAACCACAGCAGAAATCTTCTGTTCAACAATAAGTATCAGGAAACCAACTTCCCAACGTGAGACTGTAAATGTCACTCTCCATGCTAAGTGACCGGCGTTACCTCTTAGAGAGAGAGCTTTACATGTTGAAAGGAAGAGAGATAATTGGAGAGTGATCAAAGATTTCTGCCTGGTAATTTACAATCATTTCGGGGCAGGTTCCCTGCGGAGAGGAAAACCAGACATCAGTAGGATGCTAAATGATAAAAAGCTCCTATGGAGGCAGCTCTGCATTCACCCAAATCTGCAAAAACGCAGCAATTTCTTAAGACTTCCGAAACTGTTTTCCTGTGAAGGAGCCCTGGAGTCAGAGATGTGCATCCTTTGTGTGCTGCAGAAAGAGATACTAATGAAGATTTTTCTCCCCTTCCCACACTCCGATGCCAGCCATCCATTTTGTCTCCTTTAGGTGCCTGTGTTTTCAAGGCTCTCTGTTTGCCAGAAGCAGGTGATTGATTTTAAGTGTGAGTAAAACCACTTGCACGCAGAGCCCCCCACGGAGCCGTGTCCCCGAGAGCATGGTGGCTGTGGAGTCCTCCCTTCCCCAGGCAGACACGGGCACGGGCAGCAGCCTCCACAGGAGCCGTGGAAACACGGATTACTTTAGACACAAATTTTAACTTCTCTTTTCTGTCAGCAGGATTCTGATTTACACAGAGGCATTATTTTGTAGTTACGAGTCTTTCTAGATGGCTTCATGCCCCACACCCTGCACACCCTCAGAAAACCGAGCTGGAAAGGATCACGTTTCTTCCATGCACCACTATGGGAAGCCCTGCTCCATGGGAAGCACTCCAAAAATGTGACTTTCATCCAGCACATACCCATTTCTCCTGCCTTCAGTGAGCTCACACCTCATTCAGACTCGTGTAACAAAGGCATTTCACACATAACTGCTCTCTGCTCACTGCCCTGCTGTCACAACATCCACCCAAGAACCTCCTGCTGACGAAAGGTCCACTAACGCCGGGTGCTATCCAAACGCCACGGCAGCTTTTGCCAGATCCGAGCTCCCAGCCTGCTCAGACCAGGCAGCCCAGGGACGTGTCTCTTGTCCAGTGTCACCACTAAGTGCCTTACCACCGTCAGAGCTGAGCAGAGCCAGACCCCTGGGTTTCCCTGCACTGCCCGTGGCCCTCCCTGCGGGGCCGTGCTCCCCTGTACTTCGCCTCGCCATGCCCACAGCAGATGTCTCTGGGTGGTTCCATTTATGTGCTGGATTTAACCACCAAAATGTCTTTATATTAGCAAGAATTAAAAGGCAATGTTTCACAATAATGAAAGGCATGCTGTGCTAGTGATTTCAACTAGTTTTAATAATCCGAGATCACATTTTTTCCCCCACTTTTTCCAGATTTGAAAGCTCAATTAATTTTGAGCTACAACTCTGTCTATCATTCCAACCACGTGTGTCAGAGCGAGAATTCACGGGAGACAATGGTTAATTTTTGGTATCTTCTGCTGCCTACTGACAGGTGTGCTGTCCTAAATAATTAGCTTTCGAGAAGGGATCCCCTTAACCCTTCTCTAGAAGTGGGGAGTGATCTCCGTTTTACTTCATTAAGCTCTTGACAGCTCAATGTACTCACATCTGTTACTGTTTGGTAGCTTGATTCCAAGAACACAAATCGCTTCAAGAACTGGCAACAAATTCATTCAGGCTCGTGATGCAGATCCAAATCCATCTGTTTACTAATCAAAAGCCATATTTTAATCCCAGTACATCAGTGGTGTCAGCAGGATCTCTCTGCCCTAGAGATGAGAGCGAGCCCTTCATTTACGCTGCGTCTCTGAACTGGGTATTTCAAACACAGTACTCTGATACTGAAGCACTTCCCTGCAGGATTTAATCAGCCTGCTTGCTCTGGTCTAGGTCATCAGGCATTTTGTACCTACAGGGTTAGCCTCAAAGTTTGTTTTCTGTTTTTTTTTAATTCCAAGTAAAACCTTGGCCTGATAAATTATCCCACCATGTTCCTCCTTTAACTGTAGCAATGACCTCATCTCTGCACACTCTTCAGATTCCTTGTTATCCCTTTTTCATGCCCAGCATATAAACAAAACTTTTGTCTGTCAGATACGCTGACTTTTCTGTGTGTATTGGAACACTTTGCATGGGTGTCCTTCCACGCAGAGGAGGAGCTGGCCGGGGTTAAGTCAGATTTCGTGTGAACAAACAGACCCTTGTCTGCAGGCTGCACACGCTGCTTTGGAAGCTGGAAACTGCAGTGAGTAAGGCAGCAACAGAAAATGTTCTGGAAGGACTGAACTCTACCCCTGGTATCTTCTCTGTTCACCACCATGATGCAGTTTGCTGATTTCTTGCCCTTGTATCCTAGCTGTGGAGTCACAGTTTCCCACTGGCCTTATGAACACACAGCTCCTGTGCCTCAGCTAAGAACACTTACTCTGGAATGGTTGTTCCTGGAGAAATTCATCCTTCCTCCCACCCAAACCACAGCCTATAGGCTCCTGCGATATAAGGCAAGTGACCCAAAGCATCCTGCACATGACAGTAAGCTCACACCGAAGGCTCTGGGGGGATTTTTGGTTAAATTCACACTATCTGATAAGATCTACTACTTAAAATGCCCACCACATGTAACATCCATCATGATTATTAACTGGAAAACATATCAGCTGAGACAGCTGCTATCAAACACGGGGTCGTCAGTACTCTCTTACACAATATGCCACATACTGAAAGTAATACTTTGGACAAACTTGATATAAGATCCAGACAAATGATACTTTCCAGAGTTCTTCAGCCAGCACCACATAACTGTTACCCCTGTGTGTAAATGTGTGGTAAGATGAATTGTATCGCATGGATCGAGCCTGGGTTAGAATCAAACTCTCTGAGAGAATTTCCAGATGCTTGGGTAACACTGAATAGCTGTGAGTCAATGGCACAGCTATTTTTGTGTGAATGACAATAGATTTCTGAGCTCAGGATACATAAGGATGTAAAAATAGAGTTTAAAAAATCAAGTCTTTAATAATTGTCTTAAGTAGGGGCAGTGGTGTCCGCAGACACCGACCGCTGTGTGGTCAAGACCAGGTGAACACACCGGTCAGTTTAGATCATGAACCTGCACCTTGCAGTGCTGGGTAGAGGTCTAAAGTCAGAGCTTCGCAGGCACAGTGAATTGCAGCACTGAAGCAATCAGTGAATTCTTGACCCTTTGAAAATCCACAGCTTTGACACTCATTACAGATTTCACCCGTTCTTTTCCTTGCTACGTGAGAAGTCAGGAGGATCCGAGTTTATTCATACCTGAAAGGAAAAGCCTAAGGGATTTCACAAGATGGTTAACCTGTGACCACTGCATTAAGGCTTCAAAACAAATGTAACTCATTTGCTCAGGGATGACAGATTAATAAATTGTTCCACCTCATTATCCCCCTAATACCTGGCGGCACAGCTCGGGGGAGTCTGGAAATGACACGGGCCAGAGGTCAGTGCTCCCTTTTCAAAAACAAGATTACAAACCCAATGCAGATATAAATGATTCAGTGGGTTTATAAAAGGACTGCAGAAATCCCAGCGCGGGTTCAACCAACACTTCTCAGTGTACAGATTGCCCACCGAGCTGTAGAGCACCGTGCTAGGCACAAGAGATGGGAACTGAAACCTGTGCCACCGTGTTCCCAGTGCCTGCCGCCAGCCCTGGCGATGCTGGGCAGCAGATCGTGCCCTGCTGGTGGAGCTGGGCTGCTCCAGGGCCACGACAGCCACGACAGGGTGTCACCT
Source organism: Chloroceryle aenea (assembly GCA_013399075.1). Taxonomy (NCBI): domain Eukaryota; kingdom Metazoa; phylum Chordata; class Aves; order Coraciiformes; family Cerylidae; genus Chloroceryle; species Chloroceryle aenea. The sequence continues at coordinate 245,521 of VWZY01005971.1, read as the reverse complement.
GATTCCTCTCTCGGAGCTGGAGCATCAACAGACAACAACAGAGGGAATGAAGAGCAGATTGGATACCGTCCTGCAATTCCAGAGCCGTGAATCAGGGTGAAGCCTCTCCCGAGTTACGCTTTAAAGCAGCTCCTCATTTAAAATGGTTAAGCTTCCGTGCTGTGTAATGTCCCTAGAAATCTCCCAGCCTGTAGGGTCATATTTGCAAACGTTTTATCAACAACTGCAGAAATGAAAAGAATATTTACAATGACAAAACACTTGCCTGCAGGAGTTAAGGGAAAGGTGAACGTCATGAAAGCTGCGATGAAATTACGAGACCTGGAAGCTATGAAATACAGCATTTAATATAAAAAGATTAAAGTACCTACAGACACGCTGAGGTTTACATATTGATTAGTCTTGGCAGAGAAGCACATAAAAGCAGCAGAAAGGTTGTGGCTCACAATAATTACTCTTTTGGTAACAGTCATGCGTTTCCTATGCGGGCAGCTGTGAATGCCAGTGGATAATGTGTGGAGTAGAGCAGGCCACAGAAAACTACATAACCAAGCAAAAATGCTGGGTTTTTTCAGAACTGCTTCTACATCTGTGGAAATAGGTGCAGGTTTGCTAAACTGTAGAGTGGACAATTTTAAAATGACTCTACAGACAGCTGAGTACAACAGTTTGAATAGCATCACTGCAGCAGAGCACGAGCAGAACACAGACTCCCTTGCCAGCATCCCCCATGCAAATATAAAGACTTTTTGTTTCCAGAGCCACTAATAAAAACCATCAAAACTATCAGGTCAAGAACGTCAGGTGTGCCAGGCCTGACAAGGAGCACAGAACAACCTTAAACCAGCCAGCAAGAGTTAGTGAGGGATTGCCCCTGTGAAGGGAAGAGGTGCAGCAAGGAGAGCTCTGAGGTGCTCCGGGGCGTGTAAAGAAAGGAGGGAAGATGGAAAAGGAGAGTTTGCTTACATCAGAAATCACTGTTGGTGTGTAAATCGAAGCTGTCCCTTTCCAGAAAGGCACTGCAGGAGCCCAGAGCACACGGGGTTCAGATGCTGTTGAGGCACCTGACTCTGGAGGCACGGTGACCGCTGCCGGGCGACTGCCACAACCCACTGCCGGGTTACACTCGGGTTTGCTGCTACAGAACAGGCAGAGTAATAAACACCTACCAGTCTCTGTGAACAAAAGATGTGATGTAGAAACAAATGCTGTTCTGTTTGCAAACGCTTTGTAACCAAAGCACCCGCTGTTACAAAATGTTGGTATTTGTATCTTTCTCTGCTGAATATTTTAAGCAGAAGGAACTGCTCTGGAGGAAGAATTACAGCAGGAGAGGAAGGCTGTAACCACCAGCCTCGGTCATGGTGGAGATTAATTCATAATGTCACTGGCACTGAAGAATTACTTGCATTTCACCTCTCTTTTTCCAACGGTCTTTAATTCTTCCTCTGCAAAGGAATGTTTCTTTTGCCATTCAATTACATTTTGACCATTCAGTCTGCTCGAGCTATATATAAATGTATGGACCCTTGTTTCAGAATCCCTGACTCAGCTTTTCCTTCATGAAGAGGAGAGCTGTGCTCCAAGGTCACAACTGATTAATCTTGACCCGCGAACCTTGGAAGTGTAAAGGCTTAATATGAATGTATTACCCTACATAGCAAAGGGAAATGTCCTCTGTATCCATGACAAATAATGAACTGGATTTTTCTGACTTTACTCTTTAGTTGCTAATTAAGCACTTAACTACAAGATCTGTTAACTCTTCAGTGCTCTTCAGATGAATTATGTGCCAGGGCGATCGCTGGGCCCTGGAGCAGGTGGGATGGAGGTGTCTTCTCGCCAGCTAGTCTGCAGAAGAGGGCTTTGCTAAACCTTGATGTTGCTCACGGTGGAGCTGCCACGGGCAGCTCTTTGCCTTATAAAGAAAAGCATTAAGGCCTGTGCTTAACAAGTGTTCCAGCAGACTCCTGGTGATACTGTTATTACTGGTAGTATTACCAGTAGTCCTGGTAACATTCGTAGGAAATTACACCACAAGACGGAGAGGAGTGAAACAGAGTGATAATATTTTAGGAGAAAAAATGTTTCTAAATGGATGCTGTCAACACAAATTCAATTACTCAGTAAATAAACCAAACTGAGGCTTGAGGGGGGGAAATATTTCCTTCTAGTGGAATCACATGAAGTTAAGACTTTTAAAAGAAAATACATCAATTAATATCTGCTTCTGGAATGTTCTAGAAAGGTGCTTCATGACTCTTTAAGCTACCCAGAAGACAGCAAAGTCCAAACAAATTCACCCAGTGCTTCTTGCAATTGCAGCCAGGACAGGAAACATTTACAATTGTGACAACACAATTAGTTGTGCTCAACAGACACCGTGAAATCATTTTCAGGATGCATTAGGACAGCCTTACACGGGTGTCTTCAGCAAGCAGGCCCCGTATTTCCTGCAGATCTGAGGCCTGATGCAATTGAAAACATAATAAATCTATTTTTATCTTTAATCATTCATTCTGAAGTACTGACAGGCACATTAGGCACTCCTGTCTAAAATTAGTTCTGTTCGTGCTGGAAGCAACCATTTATTCTATCAAGCTATTTGGATGCTTAATATCAGAAGACTTCTTCTGGGAGATGTTAATCACCATTTTGGTGTGGGGTTTCTCTGAAGGGTCTTGTTTGGTTCCTAGAACATAGCACTGCTATTGTAATTGATGTCCTAAAGCTCTGCGAACTGCACCTCGCTGAATTGTCCTCTAACCTGCAGACTGCTCTGCGGAACAAAACACAGGAGGCCAAGAAGCTCCCAAGAGGCTAAGCAGTGACACCAAAGGCTGGCTGGTCGGAAGTGCCAAGCTGTGACCCCACCACCATCGCCCTTTCCCACCAGGACGGGTGCTGCGGACGCCGCAAGCAGCAGCGGGAGGTGCCGGTGGGGTGCCCGTGGCTGCGGTGGTCGGGATACACAACGGCAGCTCCAGCCACTGTCCCGGGGCCCACGGCCAGGGACATCTCAGTAACAGAGGAAACCTTCCACTCTGCACGTACTCTGATCAGATGCTCTAGGGCACAGAGCCCCTAGCCTTGTTTATGGCACTGCACTGCCAGGTCGACTAGTCGCATTTTCTTAATGGAGCTTCCTCTTAAAGATCTTGGAGGACTCAGGAGCTCATGGAACCATCTTCCCCCTTTGCAACCAGTGCAGCTGTTGCCACCCTGCCTATTCCCCAGTGCCCAGGCAGCTCTCAGAGCAGCCGTCAGCTCTGCTGATGTCCAAAGTGCTTCCACACTTGGTGAGACTCCTTGAGAGAGGAAAAATGAGATTTTTAAACGCTGTGTCCCTGGCTGTCCCCCCCACGGGACAGCTCGCAGCAATTCCTCCTCGAGAGACTTTCCAGTTTCACTGCCATCATCCCAGAAAGGAGAACGACGGTGAAGGCAGCCAGTCTTTGGCCAGCACGGAAGTCTAGCAAGTGACCTCTTACAGACATCTCCTATAAACTCCATCCGATCTAAACGAACACAAGCTCCTGGCTTGTGGACGCTCCCTGGGAAGGGCTCCCTGGGAAGCGATCGCTGCTCTTGCTGTGGTTGGGTCGGTCAGCCGCTGGATGTCACTGTTAGTCCGGACACAGAGACCCCGGCGGCGTTTGTCTGGCATCGGAGCATTTGACAGGATGAATCTGAGCGCACACAGCGAGAGTATTTTCAGGTGCTGAAAGGATTCGCTCAAGTCTCACAGTTCTGACAAGCACATGGTATGGGAAATCCCTGATTTAATCTGTTTTGGTTTGGGTTTTGTTTTTCTTGTTGTTGATCGATTTAAGAGTCTGACAGCAACCCACGAGCTCTCACCTGCTCTCCTGACAGCTCACATCCCGCGCCCTGTGCTCTTTTCGAGAGACCAGCAGACTCCGGCTTCCTGCGGAGTGCTCCCCAGTCAGCCCCAGCCGGACTGGGAGTTCCCCAGGGATGAAGGAGCCTTCCCACCCCACCCGCGGCGTGCTCCCTGTCTCCCCGCCGTGGACAGCCCACGTAAGGACGCTGCAGAGCCGCTTCCAGAGCAAACGGTGCCTTGAGACCTTCAGATGTGGACATCTGATTCTCTCTGATCAGTCACAGCTACACAAAACGTCTCAAGCAGGAGCTGTCGAGATAGCTGTGGAGTGAGGAGAGGAGAAAGGGAAACTTTTGTTCTTTATCTCCTAAAGTGTTCAAGTATCAGGTATCAAAGTACAGAAAACTAAGATAAACTGAACTAATGTTCTTCTTTGTAGGGTTAAAGGCCAGAAGATCTGTTTCTCCAAAGGGTGAGAAAAGTTGGGCTGGCAAAATGTCTGTAGGGTGTTAGCACACCAGGGTAGGTGTTAGCACAGCCAGGGCTGGCATCCACTCACTGCACCGGGTGAGAGTTAATGGAGAATCTGAGCCAAGGAGTGTCAAATGAGGGTGGGAAGCCCAGAAGAAAAGAAGAAAAAAAGAAAGAAAGAAAAGAATCCATCTCCACTGGTTAGATGATGTGAATCTTTTATAAGGGTCCGCTTTGGCAAGATCCCAGCCACGCTGTAAGCAGAGCTGGTCACAGGCAGTGCCAGAGACCTGGAACACCATCTGCTGGCTCCTGCCCGTACAGGGACAGGGTTGTTATCTTGGAGCAAAACCTGACTGTAATTCATTTTGCCTCGGGTGGAAATCTGATGTAAGGAAATACAGAAACACTCAGTAATGATGCTTGGGGTGAACAAACCACATCTCTCAAATGTCCCACCCGTGGAGCAGAACAGCTGGTTACAAAATCACATACAAAACCAAGAGGCAGATATCAACCTAGAAATTAGGGTTTGTTTTGGAAACCAAGATAAACACTAGGAAACAACTTTGAGATTGAGAACACCAGACCTGATCCTCACCAGCCTGCATAACTAGAAGTAAACAAAAATTTTCAGCCGGTGGTAACTGCTTTCAGTCTATGAAACACAACTGGAATAAAGGAATTGAGGGTCAGGTCCCTTTTCCCAACGGCACGGACTTGTGTGCACTTACTTCCTACTGTAAAATTAACACTCAACACTTCTTTGACCTCAAAGACAAAACTGTTTGGCATCATACGAAACCTCTCCATGCTCTTTGTCAAAGACCAGCCCTCTTTAAGAGCAGCGCTCGCAGAGGGACTCCCAGGCAGGGCAGGAGACCTGCAGGTCACCTTGCCGACGTCGTTGTGGTGACACACCAGGGTTCTGCACGGCCTCTGCCTCGTGCCCTGCTGCCAACGGCCGCTGCCTGTGGCTCAGTGCTCCTCACGCTCCGGGGAAGATGGAGCATCAAAGAGATCTCCCGTGGCAGCTCAGAGCGGATCGATGACATCTCTGCCTCGCCAGATGTGCACAGTGCAGTCGTACCACTGACGTGAGCCGAGTTTGGCCGCACTGTCTCTGAGCTGGAACAAGAGGAGGCCTGATAATATCAATACATCAAAGAGGAGAGGAGAGGCACTTGAAGAAAAGATATTTCAAGTAATTTTTGAAAAGGGATGACCCATTTGTTTTACAATTATTTTGAGATATTTTCAGTTATTAGATTGCTCCGGACCAATGCTGTGATTTTAACACAGGTATAATCACAGTAAATGACATCAACAGCTTGTCTACAGGCAAACTGCATTGCTCTGATCATAATGGGATTGTTAAAGCTCAGCAAATCCCCGAGCCCAGATAGAGTTGCCATAGCAGAAAGGAAGGGAAAGAAGTTATACCAGAAAACCTAAACCATTGTGGGCTTACGCTGACGTGGCTATGGCACACGAACAGTTCCCAGAATACCCCCTTAGTCAGGTGCCTGTTTGCCCCACTACAGGAATCTGAACACGCTCCACTCAGTCTGCCCTCGCTGGCCCTGCGGCACTCGTGGCATCCTCGGGGCTGCTGGAAGATGTGCAGGTCTCAGGTCAGAATGCTGACACTGTGGGAGCAACTCCATCCTGCAGATGTTTTCCCCACATCAGAGGAAACACATTTTTTAAATCATTTTAGAGAAAACTGTTACAAAAAACAGTTGCTGGCTGCTCAAGTTAATGGCAAAGTTCACACTAACTGTAGCAGAAACAAGAGTGAGTTCACATCAGTAACCACCCAGGACAGGTTCTGCCTCAAAAGCTGAAAACTAGAAACGAGAAGAATAATTGACCTAAATATTCAGAAATTACTTAGTGACTGTTAGTGAATCTATTTTGAGTAGGTAACTACAGACTTCTCAAAGAAACTTGATCACCAGAGAGAAAACTTTAACAAGACAGCACTTTTTAATGTATTTCAGTTTGAGGCACATAGAACTACTAATCACTGCAGGGAAAAATTGGGTCAGAGTTATCCCCATCTTCCCCAAAGTGCTGTAAAACTAGATATAAGAGTATATACATATTTAAAATAATGAACAATTATATATTTATATAGAATTTTATATTCTACTTAGCAAAGATGGCAAAATACAGTACGTGCTGAACCCATTCTGGAAGGTATTTGCTGAAGGGCAACAGTAAAACCACCAAGCACAGGGCTTTTTTTTCTGTTCTCGATAGATAAAAAATCTATATTAACTAGTGATAAAAAAATACACCCTCTACAATTCCTAACACACTAGGCAGGGGCGTGGATATCCTGTACCTGTTAATTAGCAGGTATAAGATACATTATAGATGTAAACAAACACATTTAGGTGCTACTGAGGGTTGCACAGATTTGTAAAGAAGAAAACAGGGATAAGCAAAGGTGGATTATTTTGTAATATTTCCACGTTGCTTCATTGCATTCCTACCATATGTCCATGCATGAAGTCCTAAAGGAAGGCTGTGCAAGCACAGCGTGCCTTCGGTGGCCTGCGCCCGCGGTAAGCGGAACTCGGCAGGCAGCAAATCGTGGCTGTTTGTGCTGGCTGCCCATGGAGCCCTAGATTTGCTCGAAGCATTATCTGTGCTGTCACCATTTTTAAGAAGCAGTCTGTTAAGGTTCCATTTTCAAAGGTTTTTCATCAATAATGCCTAAAGGTGGCATGCTCACTAAACAATCTTCCTAGAAACAACACAAGATAAGACATAAAAGACAGATGAGATTACGGAGCCCGTGTCTCCAACTGCAACAAAAATAAATGCGAAATGCTTTGGGGTTTGTCGCTTGCAGCGTGCAACAGCTTTTCCATTACGCCTTTGCCTGATCCCTTGCCAGGTTCCTTCAGAACAAACGAGCGCTCGGACGAATGGGAAGAGCTTGTCTGGAGGTCACACTGTGGGAGCTGGGAAGCAGCAGGCTGGTGTTCAACTCCTGACTTGCTGCAGTGACTTAACGGCCCCCTCCTGCCTTCTCCTGCCCAGCTCTCCGTAGGGACATCGATGCTCCCTTCCCACGTAAGTCCTACAGGTAATAAACAATTATACCAGCTTATTACATCTGATAACTACCCTTAGTGCTGCCAGTAAATCCAGGACCCCCGAACAGACTGGGACTGCTAGTGCTCTGTGACATAGCCAAAGACACAGAGCTCACCTCCCTAAATTGTGTAATTCTTCAAATACAAATTATAGGGCCTGAAGTCACTTTGTACTGTAATTTAAATTCTAAATGCTGCAACAGTGAATGCTGCTGCAGGAGGGGGCCTCGCTGGCTCTGACAGCCCGCATTCTGTCAGCCCTTCCAACAACAGGGTCTGTTCCCCTACCCCACCCCAATACCACAAATACAATATTTTTTTTCCACCCAAATTTGTGGTATTTTTGCCAAGGTCAATCTCTTCCTCATAACTCCCAGTCACCTGGGGGGATTTTCTCCTGTCCTTCCACAGATGTTTAATTCTTATCTCTCAGCAACTCTGGGCTGCACTCCTTTTCCTGGTTATCTCCCTCGCTCCCTGTTAGCAGCTGCACTCCCACACACCTTCATCCTTTCCTTTTTTCCCTCTCTCTGTTGCACTCTCTGCTTAACTTTCTGGAGCATGACTTCCCAGCTGGCTGCATGGCTGGAGTGCAGAATGGAGTGAAGCCACCAGGAGTCCTGGAGGAGGTGGGAGTGCTGATGAGGAGCAGTGGCCGGATCAGGGCTCTGGGCTGCAAGGGCCCCACGATGAGACTGTGCTGGTATTCTGAAGGTGAGAAGAGAGAGGGAGGCTCCACTACTGGGAATTCCTAGTCCAGATACGTTAGTAATGGCACAAGCAGCTGGGCTAGAGGAACACTGTGAGGCTGTCATGGTTTAGGGTCAGCCCCCTAGGACAGAAACCAGGACAGAAGCAAAACCAACTAGATGAGTTTTGTTTTCTTTTGGCAGGGAATTACTCTTTACAGCTCCATGATACAAGTCCTCAGTGCTAGCTTTGAGCTGCCAGCTCCTCAGGGCAACATTTAAATTAGGCCCTCTGCTGCTTTCTCTTTTCTTTCTTTTCTTTGTTTTTTTCTT
>VWZY01005971.1:219002-231329 GCA_013399075.1 Chloroceryle aenea | reverse complement strand
CCCCTTTCCCTGTTTAGTACCTCAGTGCTTATGCAAGATGCTACAAATCAAAGACCTCTATTCACACTAGGTGTATAAAACTGACAAATTTCCTCTACTTACACATCTCAGCCTGATTTCTAGGGAGTGGAAAAGGCTTCAAACAGGTTTCATTTTTGGCCTTTCTGCTCTAGCAGACCAGTCAGGCTCAAGAAAAGATCACGTGCTCTTCAAGTGGGGACCTCCAGTCACCAGTGTGGACAGCACCTCAACAAACATAGGGTCACTTGAAAGACCAGCTTCACTGGGCCATCCCATCTCCCAAATCCCGATTGTCTTCCAGAGCTCTCTCAGGGAATGCTTGTACCCACATCATCACAACAAACATTGGACTCCGTACCTCCATTTAAACCTATGGAAAATCTGTGACAGATTTAAAGGGTGGGAAAGGTAGAGCCCTGGCCCTGAGTAACATTTGAACACTGCCCTCCTACTTAAAATTCTCGATGAGGGCTGAGTGGGGGACCATTTCTTGCCAGGTAATTCAGGTATAGTGAGGTGAGACCCCCCTGTGCCACGACACCCAGTACCAGACATGGGCTAACATCCCCTACCTTGGGCTAATACTCAAATGCAGGTCAGAAGTTAAATGACGTGGGCAGTGCCTTCCAGAAGGGCAGATGCACCATCCCAGCGTGGCACAGTGCTGCTCTCAGGCACTGAGGAAGTGCTGTGAAACAGTAATACTGGAGACATCCATGGATTTCNATTATTGCACATTCCCTACCCCCACTCCATCCTGTCTTGCTTCCCATCATCGTTCTCCACACCCCAGATTAGAATTCATATTAGCTGATGAGTTCCACAACAATTTTTGAATGGTGTAGCTTGTTGAGTATTTTTTTAATTGGTAAAAATACTGCAAAAAATTAAGAATAGCATCAAGACAAAGAACTGGACAAAAATAATGTGCAATCAGATTCATGCCCGAAGGCTAGATCCTCCACTTGCCATGCCTCCTGTTTTATTATTAGCACTTGCAAAACCTCAGTGAGAAAGGTCACAATTTTGATGCAATTTTTTTCGCATTCATTTTGCATATATGTAAATGACTCCACAAGGAGCAGGGCAATGGAAAATGAAGAATGAAGTACACAGAAATACACCAGTAAAGCATTCTAGAGCACTGCCAGCCTCAGACAGTGGAACACCCTATGTTACACCATGAAAATTCATTTTATTGCTTCAAGATCTTAAAGACAAAGGTATTATAAGGACTGAGATTTTCCACTCAAGTTCAGATGTACTATGATGAGGTTCCACAGTGTTTTTAAGCTGGTCTTGGGATACAGTAAGTAGCTAATGTCAAGCTCCTGCATCCATTAAGAATGATCTGAAAATAATGTACATTGTTAATTGCAATCATTGTGCAAAAACTAGATCCCTGATTGGAAGGGGACTATATTCACTCCTGGTGTGACTTTGTCCATTTAATCCAAATATCCGTGTGCACGTTGAAGGGCCTGCTCCAGCTGGCTTTAACAGGGGACTCTTCATAAGCTTGAAGAGCTTGGTCAGGCAAATTCTCTGGGGCCTGCCTCTTTGTCTCCCTTTCATTCCCCTCCTCACTGTTTCAGAGTGGTAGTGCCCTGAGCAACACAACAATGGCTGAGACAGGACGGTCCCGGTTTCGTTCACTTCCAAAATTCAGTTTGGGGAAGCTGTCTGTCAGAGCAGACACGGATACAAAGTACTGGTTCTTTTTCAGGAATACAACAGCTATGTGCTTCCATGCCCCTGAACTTTCCTGGAAGTCACCTACTTATCTTTTGTAGCTTTTTTTTTTTTCTTCTTCTTTACACTTCTCGTAATAACCCTGTAACCATAGGAGGAGCAGCTCTCTACAGTCTAAGGTGGAAGAAAGTATTTTAGATGTTCATTAAGACAGGAATGAATGTTAAACTAAACATGTTGCTGTCTTCACATTATTTTTAACCTTTTTTCAGCTGGACAACTGATTTTCCTGTATCCATGCCGGAGAAGGTTTGGGGAAATTCTTACTGCTTTTTAGGGAGCCCTTATCAGCATGAGCACCATCTTTGACTACCTTTGAGCAGCCCCTACTCTCCTTTACCTGGTGAGCCTCTGCAGTAAGATTACTGCCACTCTCCATATGAATTCACAGAAACACACACAATTGTTTCCAGCCACTGAAATAATCTCCCTCTCCTTCAGAAACCTCCTCCTGCAGAGCAGCTTCACTCCGCTTGCAACCTCTCGGGTCCCTCCTGTGCTCTCTTGGAAGGTGGGGAGACAAAGGCATTGTGGTGCCTGTGGCTTGGCTGCTTCTCCATCCCCTTCCACGCAGTGCTGGCACCCCCTCCTCTGACAGTGCCCCGTCAGCACTGGACTGCACAGCCCTCTCTGCTCCGTGTTTACGTCAGAGAGACTCCTGCTTGCTTATTGACCCCACCTCTCCACCCCACATGTAACTCCCCTTTGCTCCCCTTTATGTCTCACAGGTCACATAAAAGCTGGGCCGCTGATATGAAAAAAATTAAAAGTCCAGTGATTTTAGCTGACTTGCAGTTTCAGGTGTCCAAATGTCAGGCTATGAGAGGCTCTCTTCTGCTCTCTGACTCTGTATCAGAGCTTGAACTACCAAGTTATTAGGTAACAGCTCATTGGCACGAGCTCCTTCCATCTCATTCAGCTGGCTCAGCTCTTTCTGCTCTGAGAGTGCTTTCCATTTTTCTAACTGGTAATGCATCCCATCAACTAGAACCCACAGTACTTTTCTATCTTCAGCTGGCAAAGGGCTGATGAACACGTACGACTGTCATTTCCAAGTGTGATGTTTAGCACTGCTGGTGTTCTCCTCTCCCCATCCTAGGTGTCAGTGGAATACTTGTTGCTCTATGCTAACAGGCTTTGAAAACTTCCAGCTGTGGACTGGGATGATGGGAATTGTGAGGTAAAACCTCGGTGTGTGGTGTTGCCTCAGTACAGCGTGTGGCCCTGTTTGTGCTCTTTACCTGTCCTGTCACTATCGACCCAAAGGGGAGCTGAGTGGTGCTGCTGAACCCCCGCGACCTGCGGAAACCTGTGAGTTGTTCCTTGGCACCTCCCTAGAGCTCCCACTGCTCTTCCCAAGTGCTCCCAGCAAACACAGCTGTCACCTCTGGATTCTGATGCTCACTGCAGTGACTGATTAGCAGCCAGTAAGCAACTAAATTTTAGTTGCCTGTACAAGGTTGTTTTCCTTTAACTGTCCTGGCAGTCCAAGAATAGCTCTGTGCACTCCAGCACATACAGTATGGTGAGCAGTGACAGATAATGCTATCAAGGTCTTTTCCTAGAATATAGGGATTAGCTCACCTCATTAAAACGTACACATTCTGCATAGCATAATGCAGCACTACTTCGGAGAGTTATTTAAGCCAGCCAAAAGATATTATGTTCTGGGAGAACTGGGATGATCCCTAACTGTCCTCTTACTTCCCTGCATTCAGATTTTTATAATCCTTTTAGATTACTACATAGATATCATAGCACTGAGCACTTTCAAAAACCTAAAATAGACTACATTAGCTTAAATTTCTGGGTAGTAAAGAAACTCGAGAGGAGAGAAACATAATTAACTTGGAGCACAGGAAGATTCCCTTGTGGGAAAAACACCCTGAACTAAAAAAGGCAGCTTGCACAAAGTACCCAGCGGTGAACAGAGAGAAACTGGCGGGTTACATGCTCTGAATCTGATGTCTTAAGTTGAAGGAAAGGTTTTTGTTTTATTTTCCCTTGAGCATTTGTTCTGAGACATTTAAAACTTAGCTGATTTTTTTGGGTATTAAAATGTAATCATCTCTGTTCTCAGTGCTTCGTCTTTTTCTGTCAAGAAAACCAAGATAAAGGCTGTGCTGCTGGAATTGCCCACAGGTATTTCTCTGCATTCAGAGAACACTTCCGAAAGCTCCGTGAGCACGTGGAGACAGTTCTGCTCACACTGAAAAGAAGGTGAAATACCCCGAGAGTCAGAAGATGGAGAAGGCAGGAGATGGAGAAAGCAGAAGTCTGTACAAGAAGATCAGGGCCTCCAGAACCCGAACCACTTTTCTCAGTGATTCAGGTTTTTTCCCCATAACTTACTCTTTTCTTTCTAATCACTGAAGTAACTCTGAGTAGCTTCTGGGCTGCTGAATTTCTTTCAGCTTCTGCAACAGGCTCTGTGACAAACAGCCATTGTATTTGCTCTGGATTCAAGCTCTCGACAGGTGTTTACCCTCTGTGTTCCCACAGGTCTGCAGTGGCTACAGGAAGGTGAATTCTACACAACGACTGTCGATCTGTTACAGCTGAAAACTTTAAAGTCCAGACTCCTTTAGTAGTTATTACTGCCTTACCATAATTCAATTTCAGCCTCACCTAACTTAATTATTCTGGCGTAACATGTCAATCATTTTTTCCCCCCACACAACTGTTTAGGGTTTTTTTAATGATGGGTACAGTGCCAACTTACAACAAAAGGTATTCCTTCCAGCTGCGTTACGTAGCATCAGCCTGAGGGTTCCTAAGTCCTAAGAAATAAGAGTCCTGGGAAATATTGCCATGGGAAGAAACAACTTTGTGAACCCGACCTTCTCACTGAGGCAGTTCTCAGCCTCTGCTCACAGGCCAGCAGCTTGACTTGGTTTATATCCTTCTGAACAAACCATTAAAAGGTTTTGGTTTGCTGGCTTCTGAAAGATTCCGTAGTAGCTCTGTACATACAACACTTCTGAAGACTACTACGGGTGAGATGTGGCTGATACAGTTCATATCAATACATCCTCTCCTTATCAGTATGTCAGGAGACACTTTGTATTGTCTTGTGCTGTAGGATGACAAAACTGTTCTCATCTGGTGTAGCCTTCCCAGAGCCTGCTTAATAATGAAAAAGCTGCCATACGAGATAAAGAAGTGAGTACAGATAATGCAATGAAGCCCGAAAATGGGGACAGAGAAAACTCTCCAGGCCAAATAGCAATCTACTGGGATTCTGCAAATGAACCAAATAGAAGTTCATTCCTGGTTTTTAGAGAACTAGTAAATTGATCTCGATTTGAAATTCTTCTCAGTTCCAAATAAGAGTTGTCATTATGGATTAACACAATTTCCAGCTGAGGATGTCATGGTGCATTAAAGTGGTAACAACCTGAGCCTCACAACTGTCATTTTCATAATCCCAGTCTCACACCCTGTCCCCAGTTACTGGTGTGTCTCATTACAGCATAAGCCAGGAGGACTGGTATGAAATCAAGGGCGAACACTCTGAAGATCATGTCCTGTCACCTGCTGAGGCCACTCTGTCCCAGGTCTCTTTCCCTCATATAATAATTCATTACTTGCAAGACAGTTCAGTAAAACATTCTATTACATAACCATCATCTCATTTTAGTGCAGCTCTCCTGGAAACATGGAAGGTTTGCTGGCAAAACGTGACGTGGCAGTTGGATGTCAGTTGTCTGCCTTCAGCTACATCTCTACTCCTTTCTTTCACAGGGAGCTCTTCAAACCATAGAACTCAGCCTTATCCATTTTTTAGGTAACACACATCTCTTTGATGAAATTTGCTCAGAGTTTCCTGTTTGGAATGAACACAGAAAATCCAGCAGAGAGCCAGGGACAGTTCCTCCTTTCCAAAGCGTTTTGAATTAAGTGCGCTTTCTAACCTGGCCAAAAAATGTCACATCCTGTAATGTATCTTTTTCTAATTATATATATAAACATAATAAGGTCATTGAGGGAACAAAATTGTGCCTGGAACAAATAATAGAAGTATACCAAAGGTCTGAGGAAGCACTTCAGGCAGCAGAGTGCACATTAACTTCCTGCTATAAACAGCACAGACCAGCTAGGATTAATTCTATCACAGTCACCTAGAGCTTTACCACTGCTTTTGGAAGAGGGTTTTTCCAGTACTTGCTAATATTATTGAAGCATAAACATAAACAAACTTCATAAGCATGAGTTAATAATGCCGGGATTTAAAATGTTCTGAGGTGTATTCAAAAGATGTTGAGTGATGTGCTCAAAGGAAGAGGAGTTACGGAGAAAGCAGAGCGCGGGACAACATCAGGGAATGGCAGTGGCAAGAACAGATATTCCTTATTTCCACCACCTTCCTCACTCTTCAGAATTACAGTTCAGCTAGAAGGGACTAACTAAAGAAGCGTGTGCATTCCTGTACCACAGAATGGATGGTTCTGCTGCTGCTGCCATGTGCAGCTGCCAGGGTGAACCTCCACGTGCGCAGTGGAGCAGCAGCCCCAGCGCTCTGCCCCACGCTCTGCCCCCATCTCTGTATTCACTGCCTGGAAAAAGCTCCAAATCTCAGACTTTTTCTTCCATTTATAATTTTCAGCACATTGACTAGAAAATACCCACTACAGCAACTGATGTCTCTACACAGTTCTCCTTCACAGCCCGTTTTAGAGAGGAGAATTAGTTATAGCCATCCTCTAGAGGAAGAACAGTGGTGGAAAGGCAAGCTGAGGTTACTGTTTCCTGCTGAGATACACTACAGAGAACTGCCAAACTCCACCGAAGTATTTCATTACTAGCTAGCATAATACTGAATCACGGCACAGCTAACGAGTTTAATTGCATTCAGAAAGTTTCATTTTAAGAATGTGTCAAACCCATAATTGGATTAGGGTGTGTGAGTATCTGTGCAGGGGTTGTTCACAGCACATTCTTACCATCGTGAATCACGAGGCATTTTGAGCCACCCACCTCCTGGTAGCTGGGAAGCTGCAATATTTGCAATATTCCTTCCTCCTAGGGAGAAACCCGGACCATTGTTTTAAAAGCTGACAGCAGCCTCAGCACACATCTGTTTCCTAAACCTGCTGGTTAGACCAGTAACATTCATGATGTCCTGAGAAACATCAGGTACACATTTTCTAATCTAAAAGAGAATTCAAATGCTCTCATGATAGTAAGTGTTCAAAGTTTTTTTACACCGAAGCATCAGCATGGCATTTACAAGCCTGAATACCTCTATTCTATTTTTCTTTTTACGTGGCTGATTTTGGTGGGGGAATAGATTGTTGGTTTATGAAAGTTTTGGAAGGGTTTATTAGTCACACAGTACGCTGGGAAAAGAGCATTCCTTTCCCCTTTAACAGGTATTTCTGTCCAGGATTATACCTTTGTTTAGAAGATGTGTAAAATTAAAATCATCTTTCAAGTAACTAGTGAGCAGGTTCTTGCATACCTTGCCCTGTACAGGACAAACCCCCTCCGTGGGTAACTCCAGCTGCAAGGTCCAGCATCCCTCCGGAGAAGCCGCGACTCAGTCTGCGGGACAGCTCGGCTCCCTGCTGCACCTGACCAGAAGAAGGAGATGTGATGTCAGCCAAACAGGCCGTGATTAGTCACCGACTGTTGATAAATATCCTCTAGAACAGCCACAAAGTTACAGTTCCCAGGCAGCTTTTTCAGTTTCCCACCCCTGCAATGGAAATGACATCAGGAATAACATTTTTTCTAATTTTCATGGATCAACTAAGTAAAGGCTCTTGTAGCCCTGCAGTTGTGTTTAAATGCAGCAGCATCCACGGGGCAGAGGCTGTGCATCCTGGCTGGTTTATAGCTTCCTGAGCAAGTTTCTGCTGTAAAAGCTGAGCTTCTGGTGACTCTGCAACAACAAACTCATACGTACAGCTGATAATGATGTAGAGAAAAGAAACTCTAAACTTTGGAGCAAATTCCATATTTCCATGTGTTACAGATAAACAATAAAATAATAAAAGCATGAAAAATAAGACAAGAGTTTTTTTCAGTAGTTGGCTGAGTGCAGTGGAAGTGCCCTTTGCTGTCTGACAGTTACATCAAACACAGACATTGTCATCTAGCGCTGCCGGCAGCGCTGTTGCATCACCTGAAGAGGAATACAGTGAAAGGAATTTCAAAGGGCATGGATGGATGGATGGTGTCAGCAGTACCAACATACGTGATTGCACATTGCTATAATTAGCAATGGAATTTAAAGAATTAAAAAGCAACACGTTTGCTTTGGTTTATTTTACTCTGTTCTTTACTCAGCAGCAGCTCCGTTGATATTCCTGGCAGAAAAGTTTCAGTCTTTTTCAAAACACGGAGCCACGAGAAGGAGAAATGCTGTGGCCAAAGGTAAACACGTCAATACAAAACGGGCCCTAAAAACCCCTCCAGAAGGCAGTTTAATCCAAATCTGGGATAACTATGGATTAAGAATACAGGGATGTTCGTTTGTGCTCCCTTCTTTTAATACTGCTGCCTCATGCTGATACTCTGCGAGGGTTCTCCCCAGCTGCCGAACTCAGCAGCTCTTATGTTAGAGCTGCTTTTTGGCTCTGATTCGGGAATCTGTGAGGCACCCTCAGATGGCACTGCTAACGACCTGTGCACCTCCTTCACTCCCTCTGAAGCCAGAGGTGTGAAGGACACGGTGATGCTGAGGCACAACAAAGGCCTGCACTTGGGCTCCTCAAGCTTTGCCTGACTGCGGCTGCAATACGCTGAGGAACACCCCCGTGAGACTGATGAGAGATTTATCTGGCCCAAAATCCCCTCGTGCATCTTTGCAGCAGATTTCCATGCAAAGCAGGTACTTATGCACATAAATTATCCCAGTTAGCTACGGGAGGCTGTGATGACCTAATCTGCACGCCTGGCTGTCGTGCACCTCTCTGTTAGCCTGAAGTGTGGCATCTTCTGCATGCAACAGTGCATGGCCCATGGAGGTGGAGGGTTTGTTACCTCTGGGCCTTTCACTGGAATGTGGCCTTACTGCCATTCACAAAAACATTTTGAAAAGGTAAGGAGTAATTTGATGAAAATCCTAAACAAAAGTATTAGAAATAAGTATATTCATCCTTTGAATAATGCAATTCTCATACAAATTAAAAAATTTGGGAACAGAAAACATCTCCACGTACGACAGTAAGTACCCACAACTAATAGTCTCGTGTTAAACACTTTGTCAAGCTTCATATGTGCCATACTTGCTTTCACAGAATCATAAAAAAGGCTGGTTTCAGGATCCCGCTGCAGGGGCAGAGGAGATGGAATGGGAGGCAGGGCAGACGCCGGCTGTGCCCTCACGAAAGCGCAGCAGAGCCAGCAGACAGAGCGGGACTTCGCAAGCAAGCCGAGCTCACGGCTGGCAGCTGGAGCTGTGCTGCCAGGGTGAACCAGAACGTTCATGTAAGGTCCTCTCGCAGGGTGCAGCCAGTGAAACCAAAACTGATCAGCTGATGAAATGCTACATGTACCTGGACTTTCATCCTTTGGATGGAGGAGAAGCCGTCGCTGGGCTGACACGTGAGTTTGAAGAAGGAACCAGGGGAAGATGAGATGGACAGGAATAGAGTGGCGAGTCAAGGTGGAGCAGAACAGCACCGTCCCTGTACAGCACAGAATGCCTGTAACCTGCGCGTGACGGGCAGTTTAGCTGAGGCAAAGTGGAGCAGACAGGGGCACGTGAACTCCCAGCAGTGACAATGGAAGGCTTGCTGGAAACCTCATCTCCTCACTTGCTTTGGAAGAGATTTGGAAAGGGCTTCCCTCCAATGAAAACTCTTCCTGTGGAGGGCAAACATGTTGCACAGGGACAAGGTTCTCACTACTGAAACACATCAGAGACCGGACTGGTTTATCCTCTCTCCTTTAATGCTATTAAGAAGGCCGGGTAGAGAGGGACGTGGCTGCCAACTGCCTTGTGGTGATGGGACACAGGAAAGGCCACGGGAGCACCTGAAGGAGGATTTCTAACAGCTGAATATTCATTCAGAAGGACTGGGAATGCTTTTGGGCCATACTTTGCATTGGGAACACATTTTTACCCCCACAGGTATCGTCTCTCTCTTTTGGTTGGAAAAATAATCATTTTTTCCACTATTTTTAAGTTAAACTCCAAGTGATGTTAAAATTCAAAACTATACACAATGGCAGGAACTTTTGTTTGTTCTTAGAAACAATAAAGCAGGTGAGTTTTGCAGTTCTAGAGCCAAGTTTTGCTTGAGCCACCGAGAAGTCAGTATTTGCTGATGAACAGAAAGATGAGAAAATTCTCCCTTCTTGTGATTTATTCCAATGACAGGGTTAACGACACAGGTAGACATGCCCACTGACTCATTAAATTGAAAGGCAAGACACAGCCAGAAGTTAATTTTCCTTTGGTATGTGCTTAGGCACCGAGTTACGACAGGATCTGTGTCACCAGAATTTATCCCCAACCTACAACCGAGTCGATCTTCCAGTTCAAATCTGTGGAGGCATTTTCATGCAACTTTTTGCCTCACAAAGCTCTGTGGCTCTAACAGCACATTCCTTTTGTCAGCCAGGCACACCGGTGGGCCTGCAGCACCTGGGTCGGTCACTGCTGGTGCTTCGCTACCAAATACGTAAACACAGAGTACTGATGACAACTTTCCTTCATGGGCAACATACGAACGATCGAGTGAGGTTTCCAGTGTTTAGCAGAGACCTTTTAGCAAGGTTTACAGTAATGTTTTGAAGTATGTGATCTCCAGTGTAGTGGGTAGAGCTGTGCCTGCCATGTGGTAAAGACTGCCCGTCTCGCTCGGAAGCACGGCTGTGCAAGTTCTTAACGTTTACTTTAGGAATATCCAGGAGAACAATTCACAGTTGGAATCCAAAGGAGCGTTGCAGTTTGGATCTGCACGTCCCCGTGGAGGTGGTGGGTGTGTGGTTGCTGCTCACAGGGTTCACGGCAGCAGCCACTGAACCGCTCGAGAGAAACGGGCACCGCGACGCCTCGCAGCCGAGCTGTGCATTGTCTGCTCACTGGAAACCTGACACACTGGCTTACCCAACTGGTTATCTCACCATTAATTACACCAATCAGTGTATTCAAATGGAATTACTCTATGCTTTCATTCCATCTGAGTGCCACCGGTGTATTGGGAATGTCTGGGATATCATTGTCTCGGGGTGTAAACTGTAAGGAAATATCAAGGATTAAAGGGTTCTAACCCTGGTAATCTAGTCCGTTAACAGAGAAAGGCAAATGCACCTGGATGCACCTGCAGTTTTGTGCTGTGTATTGGGCTGCAGCAGCCCTCTCGTGCCTGCTGCTGTATGAAAACAATAGAACCAAAAGAGAAAGTGAGTGACCACGACCCTTGCCCAGGAGCGAAGCTGGCAGCCAGCACTGAGCGCCCTCGGTGCATAACACAGGCTCATGATGTGCATTTTAGGTATCAGGGATCTCGGCCGCTGCTTGCAATAGAACAGATAAAACTATACAGCTTTTGATTATGAAATTTTCAGTGTCCCTTGAAGTCTGTTCAAGTTCTTACTCTACAGATCATTTTGCATGTGGCATTATTCCCTCAAATCAGCATCTCAGAAAACTGTCCGGCCCAGGTTAAATGTTGCAGTACGCTGTAACGCCTGCCAGCATGACAGGTGACTTTGGTCACTGGTCGTTGGTAGTGACACGTGTAACCGTTTCCTGTAACAGCAGGGCTTGCTCTGGTTTGCATCTGGATTTACTGCCATGAAGTGTTTACAGGGGCTGGCTCTGCTGCCAGCTCAGCCCTGGCATTTACCGAGCATGGTTTGAGCAAAGCTCCCGGTGACACCAGCAGGGAAACCACCGAAGACCATAGGATTGTAAAACCCAAATCTGAGGGGGAATTTGGCCTCTGAAGTACACAGTTGTTTGACCATGTTTGTCAACTGGCACCTGCAGGAGACTGCAGCTTTCTCCCAGACTCTCCCAGACCCCATCAGTCAGGTCTCGTCAGCACGTGGATTAAATTATCAGTGGTCTACAGGCCTCGGTTTGCCACTAGGAACACGGACATATTGAACCCAGGATATATTGAGATTTTACTAAGTGGGGTTCCTAGAAGGTTATGAACACATTCTACTCCAAGCATGTGCACCATACATTCCAAACATTCCAGGCATGTTTGCACTGACACTGAACATGCCCTAGAAAGGTGCATGGGGACACACCGAGTCCCTGGCTCTCCAGCCATACAGAGGTAACGGCCACAAACGACACACGTGCTCCTTTCAAATCTGTAACGCTAGGTCTGTGGGACAAGGTTACTCACTAAAAATAGTGCTGTGTCGGAAGTAGATCCCACACAAGCCAAAACACGCCACGGCAGTGTTATCAGTACAGAGAGACCAAAGGCAGCAGCCCACAGAAAGCAGCAGCGTAACTCCGCTTTAGGGCTTTTCTTGGCAGTCGCTCCAGCTCGAGTAGAACAAAGCCAGCATGGGCTCCTTCGCGGCTCTGCAGAGCGCAAAGCTGGGCACGGGGCCTCGCAGGGCCCGCCTCGCTGTTCC
>VWZY01005971.1:182213-218186 GCA_013399075.1 Chloroceryle aenea | reverse complement strand
CAAGGCAGGCGCTTGGCAGGGGATGGCCCAGATCTCCAGAGTCGGCCGCAGCACAGAAAACACAACGAGGGTTGATAATACAGGGGAAGGAGTAGGTGTTATTTTAAGATTTTTTTTTCGCATCCAGCCTGTTTCCCTGCAGTGATCCAGCAGGGAAAGCGGTGGTAGGAGGTGGCTCAGACCTTCAGAACCAGCTGCAGTAAAAACGGGGGAGCGAGGGCTAATCTCCCCTCCTTGGGGTCATATCGCTGCCTGGTTGTCCACAATCACAGGCTTTCCTTGGAAACCTTTCAGTAGCAATCGAGTTGGCTAAAATGCTCTATTAATCGCCATTCTTGAGCTTTTTGTCTTGGCAGGAGGTTATACGCAGGCAGGGCTTTTGATGGAAGTTGGGGGGTGGGAGTGGTGCCTCCCTTAAAAAGTTTAGGGTTTGCTCTGTTCTGTGGGTGTGAGATTTGATTTGATTTGATTTTTTTTTAAGATATATGCAATTACATTTGACCTTTAATACCAGTAATGATGTGACACCTTCCCTTTCTTTGCCATACTATCACTGGTAAAATTTCCTTGCTGATAGTACTGCAGCAGAGGGCTTGGTTGTTGCAGGTCAAGTCAATTCAGAATGAATTACCTAACCATGGGATGGTGGAAGGTTACACTAAGCTATGTTAAAAATCTTTTATTTGCAGTAGTGTTTATTAATGTTTGGACATAGTGACCGGGCTGAATTGTGTATTTATGTGGAGATCCCTTTAGCTGAATATTCCTATGGCAGTATTGTTTGTAGTGTTAGGAGAGGGGGTGAAGAACCTACATTCAGTGGCGATCATTTCGTAAATGGTTGTGCAGCATCCGACTGGTTTTCGGAAGAGGGAGGGTCTGCCATCAAAATGTTATTGCCCCCCCCCTTTTTTTTTTTTGTTAAATAGGCAAATTACGTGAGGGAACTAAACAAAGGAAATATTTTTAAATAGAAAGATTTATTGCAGATTTCTAGCTTGCTCACAGGGCTCTCATTTTTGTGTGTTTCTTTGGCTATTACCATGTTTATGGATGCTGTGTGCAGCCATTGAGCAGAGAAGAGACTGGGTGGAGTAAGGAGGCAAAGCTGCGAAATGGCTAGATTACCCTTTCATAGCTGTTTTCTTTTTTTTGCCTTTGCTGGGGTGGAGGAATACTAATTGCTGTAACAATGAGGTCTCTTCTTTAGGGAAGAAGCCAATGGTGCAGGAACCTTCTGAAATGAAACAAATCTTGCATTCTGTTTTGAGGCTGATTTTTCTGCAGGGTGGATCTTGATTTGTCTGGCAGGGAGAAGTGGCCAGTCACTGTTGCAAAGCTGGATTTTTTTGTCTGATAACCTTTCAATTTATCGACTTAGGTTTTCACTTGTTGAATTTATTTTATGTGCAGTTTAGATAAGAATTATGATGTTTGTGCAGGTATTTGACACGCAGGATCCTCCGAAAGGTAGAGGAGCCCCTGTATTGTTGCTTGGTGCTATTATTTGGTCATGTAACTTCTTGGTTAGATGGGGTTATGGGTGGATGTGCAAGGCAAGGCAATCCCTGCTTTCCGTGGTGACCACAGCAGAGTAACTCCTATTAGTATGCAGTCTTAATTGCATTACCCTTCTTCATATGCTGAGTTCATGTAAACTAACATCTGGTGATTCTGGGAGCCCTTTTGAACAACATGACTCTGTCGGAGCACTACTGAGCCACTCGAGTACTGCTGCATCATGGGGCAGTACTGAGGATTAAAGCTGAAGTTGTGTAGGAAAGGTGTTGGAACAAAGGATTTGGGGATACAGCAGGGATGGGATGGAGCGCCTAGCGAGGAAGGGTTGCTTGTCGGGGTGATCCCCTGTTCCAGGTGTGGCTCGTGGCATTCCTGCCTGAATTCAGTCTGGATTGGAGCAAGTACAACACCAAACATAAATGAGCAGGTTGAGGTTTTACTTTTTCTTGGGTCTGTCTCAGTTCTGGGGTCCAGCTGTTGATGGTAGATGGCCACATGTGGGACTGTGTTTGACTTTTCATTTGCCCAGAATTAAATGAAAGGGCAGTGGCTTATTTGTTAGAGGTAGCTCGTTCCCTTAGAGATGTTACAGGGTTCAGTGTTTGCTAAACGCCTCTAAAAATATGTCCAGGCTAAGAGCAGTGAAGGATCCAGCAAAACACTCGCCTCCTGATAACTTGGGTTGTTTTTTGTCCTTGATTACTTTCTGTACCGGAGCAACTTGTTCATTTCTGTCCTCCAAAAGCAAAGGGCATTAACACCAACCTCTACCTGAGGTCTGTCCTGCAACTGTTGCCGACTCCTGCCTCTGCTGCTTCCTCTGCTCCATCCAGCCTTGAGTGCTCAGTTTGTGTTCTTTGCCTGCTCTCAACTTTTCTGTCTGTCCAGCTTGCTATCGTTGGACAGCTGTTGAGTTACCATCTGGTGACTGTCTTGCCCAACACTCCAACCTCGTCTGTCTTCAGGAACTCTGTAGCCAGCTTCCATCCGCGCTTGTAATGCCCTTCTACCCTCTTGTAACATATTCTGGGCACAGTACCTGGAAAACCCTGCACCTGTAGCTCAGAAATATGCTGTGTATGGGTGTTGCAAAGTTTATTTACACCCCTCTGTAGCTGCTCCTGGTATTGCCGAGCTAGAGGGGTTGGAATTGGCCTAGTAGGTTTGAATGGTTTTGTTTGTCAGCTTTCTCTACTTTGTCAACTTCAGGCCCAGTTTCTAAACCAAAGGCAAAGAGTGGGGGAGAGCTGCTGAAATGTCCACAAAATGAACACTGAAATGCTTGTCAGCCTGAAAATAAAAACTGCTTAGGCCTAAATTGAGCAACTAAAGATAAAAATGACTATCAGTCATTTTTTCAGTGACTGTCATTCATGGGTCGAATGGTTTTCTTGTCAGCCTGGTATGAGGGGAAGGGGGCTCCTGGTGTGGCTCTTGGGTGTTGTGAGCATAGGTGATTATTAATGGGTGGTGTTGCTTTCTCTTGATCTGCCCCACAGAGTAGGTTGCACCTCAGTTTAAGTTTTTAAAATTAGGCATTTGCACTAAGACATAATCTTGACCTGTTTAAAAGTAGTTTTCCAAGTACATAAAGTTATTTCTTTTGCATTCTTACTATAAATGCAGTCCAAGTCACCAGGAGTGTGCATGGGCATCTTCTGCATGGTAGGTGTCTGCCATTCCTGAATGCACAGTGCTGGGATCTGAGCTGTAGCTGGAGTCTGTCAGCTTCCTTGGGATGCCCTTAGCTTAGGTTGGGTGAAATGTTTGGTTTTGTTGTGTTACTTGTTTTAGAACAATGCTTTTCCTCATTGCTGCTGTGTTTCGAGAGTTAATGAGGAGTGTTACATATTGGAAACATTTGAAAGAGCCATAATCTTTTTCTGATGAATAATTTAGTTCTGGTTTTAACCTGGTGAACTTGCCAGGTACTGCAAGTTACCCCCAAGAAATGTGTAAATCTGACTTGTATCTTATCTCAGTTGTTTAAAGAAGGGCCTTTTCTCTTAATGGTCATTGAGGCAGGATTCAATGAGGCAATGCTTGTTTCAAAGCTCATTCTTTTTGTTTTGTTTTGTGCCCCCCTCCTTAATTTTTAACCTCATGCTGTCTTTGGGGGATCAGATGCATTTAGTTCACCACCATGGAAGCCACCTGTCACATCACTTCATGCTGGCCTCTACTGTTAAGGAGATTCCAGAGAAAAATGCTACTCACAGAATAGGTGTGTGCTGGGATCCATTTCATCAGGACTATGAACAGTCCTCTTCAGAGCAAATCCTGTGTGCACAGCACTGTCATACTAAGCAGTATCAAGAGCACTGATGCATGCATAACTATATTAAAAAAAAATCAACATTATGAATTCAAAGTGCTTGTTAGTTAATACATTTAGAAGTACTTGAGCCATTCTCTCCTTATTGGTACTGCTGCCAAGAGAGCTCAACAGTTTGACTTGTCTGCTTAGGGACTTTTGGGTAAGGATTGTGTTTAAATAAATAAATCTTTGTGGTGGTGATTGTGTTGATTCTGGAAGACACGTCTGCTATTTCCAACGAGTAACTAGCTGCTGCAGTGTTGACAGGGTGTTTCCAGTTAGGGGACAGTCCGTCGTGGCTGGGGTTCATAGGTGGTGCTGCAGCAGACGTCTGTCCTGTGATTTTCTCAGGTCCCTGTGGAGTGAGTTGGTAGATGTGCTTTCTTGAAGCATCTCTGTTCCCTGGTGTGTTGGTGAGTCAGCTGGCAGACCTCCTTTGAGCAGGGCTAAAGGTAACAGCAGGTTTTATGGCATGATACTGCTGGTTTACAGCCGAGATAGTGCAGTGGCCTTCGCCATCGAGATTGTTTATACCTTCCCTCTTGTGTCAGTGTTAATTCTTCCTATTGTGCTCCACAAATCATAAGTTCCTTTGGTTTAATTAGAGACCTCTCTTCCTCCCCCTCTCCTGCAGATTGCCTCTGCCTTTTTTTTTCTGCAGGGAGGTAGCTTAATGCTAAAGCAAAGGTGTTAAGTTTATCCTCCTTTAAGACTAGAGGAAAATCGTTTGGAACCATCCAGCCTGTTTACCTGTGGGTAAACGGCTGCTCCTTCCATAAGGAAACAACACTGGCAGTTTGCCTTGTGCTTGATTTGTGTGGGGTTTGAGGTGAAGGAAAAGACTGGATAAAGAGTTTGGTTTATTTAGATGCTAGTGTCTTTGCAGTCTATTAAGAGGATGATGTCATTAATGTGAGTGTGTATATGTATTTGGAAACAGATGGTGTCTATTAAGTCAGTAGTGGTAGAAGTTTTTTGTTCTCACTCAGCTGGATTTGTAGGCAACCAGTGCAGACTTGATTGGGGGATTGTTAAGGATGGAGCTTCAAGCCCGGTGTTCATCTGCAGCAGGAGATGAGGATGGGGTTGAAGTTCTGACATCATACGTGCCATGTCTGTAACTAAACCTTGTCCCGCCAGTGCTGTTCCAGCAAACCCGGAATGGAGGTTTTCATGGCTTTGTCACACTGAGAAGGCTGGGATGGGTCCTAATGGTAGATAATTCCAGTACTGCAGCATATCACAATCACAGATGTATCCATAACAAAGTAAGAGTGGAGATGTTGTGAATATCATGGTCTGCTGCCAAGTGTCTGGGCTGTCTTGGCCCTGGTTTTTCTGACATTGCTCCTGCGTGGGAAGGCGTTTCCCATTTCAGCAGTAGAAGAAGTTCTGTGTTTGTCTTCTCTCTTCCCTTAGGTGAGGGACCCTCCTCCAAGGAGAGCAGTTGCATGCTCCATCAGGAGACTCCCTGTGTGTGCATAAAGGGGAGGTGGGGGGGTTCTGAGAAGGGATGCTGGTAAAGCTGGGAAGACAAAGGGAGCTATTTGATAGGGACTGGTTCCCATGACTTCAGATCTACCTTGGAGGCAGTCGTGTAGATGGGTCATGACAAAGATGATGCAGCTTCTACAAGAACCCTGATTTTTTTCCCCTCTTGTCAGATGATGCCATTTTTGGTCAACAAGTTTTGAAAATGGCTAATGGACTACCAGAATATTCTCATGATTTGAAGAGTGGAAGTTCTGTCTGAAATTTTACCTGGATTTCTTTGTGGCTTTTACCTTCTGTTTCCAAAGATTTAACATAGGTGTTCCTTAATGAATTCACATTTGGCAGTAAACTTTACATTTATATATGAAAACCAATCATTTTTATTAACAGCACATTTCCAATTTGTGGGTAATTTAATAATTGAATTATTTAAATTTGGATATAGCCCTGTGACCTCCTTTACACTTGTAAGTCTACTACTTAATTCTTCAGGACAGAGAAGTATGGGGAGAAGAACTGAAAAGTGCAAAGTTCAAATCCAGTGCATGACTGCTGACCAACCATGAGAAACCATTCCAAGTGCACTCCCTCTTCTCTTGGCAAAGTGACTTAAACACAGTGTCCTGGCATTGCTCTGGCTAAATGTGTGTGTGAAAATGATGTGGAAAAATACCCTGCTGAAGCATCTGGATAAACCAGGCTGTGTGGTGTGCATTTCTCCAGGTAGCATCCTTGTAGTAGTGAGCCCACTGTAACACTGACTGTCCTCCTGCCTTCTCCCTTGGTCCATTCTCCTGCCCCCTAAGAACAACACCCACCCCGTGTCTGACCAAGAAGTGATTCAGGTTTCCAGTAGAATTCAGTGAAAACCCAGTGGGGTTTATATGACTTGAACACTAATTTTGTGAACTAATTCCTTACTGTCATGTCACTATCACAACATACTAAACAGCATCAAGAGTTCTGGGTCCCAGACTCCTTCACACATTTTAGAGGTTTCTTTTCCACTGCAGCCTGCTGTTTTTTCCAGGTTGTTCATTTATTGGTTGTTAACCTTACCTGCATTTTTACACAGAGCTGAACAGAGAGGCTAGAGGCAGGATGTTTTCACTTGTGTTCTACCAAAGTCTGCACACAGACTTCAGGCTCGAGTGCTGTCCTGGAAGAAGCATGAGGGCACTGAAGTGATGTGTAGTGCCAGTGCTTGAGATATTTCTCCTGAGTTAACGGTGTCGTTCCTGTAGCAGAACTGCAAAACCCAAGTGATGGAGGGAAGACAAATGTTGAGATTGAAATAATAGACTTACTTTCCTAGCACATATGATCCAAACCTCTCAGTCACACAGTGTTGGTGTCTGGGAAGGTAACAAGACCAAAGGTGTCTTTTGTGCTTTGCAGTCCTAAAGATAGGTCCTGCCAGTGCTCTGCTAAGAGGTGATTGTACCTTGAAAGAGTATGGGAAGAGACGGGTGTGTAAGTTCATTTCAAAATTCACATCTCCAGTTAGGACAAAAATGCATTTATTTAGGGCCCATGCAGTGCAAAGTAGTTAATGTGCTCCTTTCTTAGAGCATCTTGATGACTTTTCTTGGCTTTATTTTCCAGATGTAATTACAACCTGCATTCCGAGTCCCTGGAACATAGGCACTGTATCTGATCTGCTATAGATTGCTTTCTGCTTCCCCATGGATTTATTGTTGAATTATTTTCAGAAGTAAACTACAGTATCAGGTTTTTAGCAAAGTCAATTCAATTAACCTATAAAAGTAGGTGAAATGGATAAGAAAACAGGCACGGGACTTTTCATTTTTTGTGTGTGTTAAAAATAGGTTAGCTTTGATAAACCTTTAACTGGACTGAAATAGAAACTGTATTTGGTAGCTGACGACAAAATGTGAACATCCTCTGCACGTAATGCTCTGTGATGTGTGAGACTGTATTGGTACACTTGGCAGAGCATTTCTGTTGGAGACCTACGGGCATTTTAGGCCTTGGCTTAATTGCAGAATAACAGGCTTACTGAACATGTGAATTACAAATAAGGCTTGGAGTTGTAATTCAGATCAGATTTGCTTTTTGTTTTGGTTTGGTTTTTTTACTAAAGAAGATGGTAGTTGGAGCTCACTTTTCCATAATCCTTCATCTGGCTTTCCTGGTGTAGGCTGAGAAGTGGAGAAAAGATTAGCCTGGCTCATAAATGAGTTGCCTTCCTGTATTCCTCATCTCATCCCCCCGGCTTAGCAGGTGATGAATTCTAACATCTTCTGGGCTAAGGTGTGTTTGCCGTGCTGCCAGGAGAACGGCTGGCTCTTCCCGTGGGATTAGAGAGTATTTGTGCTTTTCTGCTGGAACGGGGGGGAGAACAGGGTGGTTTATTTTACTTGTTACTGGTTTTCTTTTCTATGGAAAGATGGTGACAGATTTCGAAGAAACCTTTTCAGGTCATAGTACTTATGCCCAAGAAATAGGAATTTCATGTCACTTTTAATTAGATTTGTATTTAAATGGCAGCTTCTCTGGAATCTGTTTCTAGTGTACATTTGTGGGAAGAGTTGTCCTATTCTGTGGCTTCAGTTTTTGATAAAGCAGCTTTTTACTTACTGCTTTAAAACAAAATCAGACCATTAAAAATTAGTCTAGATTAAAAGGCAGGGTTCTTAAATACTTGCTTGTATACTGGCTAGACTTTAGCAGTATAATCCAGAGGTGTAAGAGAACAATTGATTTCATCTAGGTCTCCCATAAAGGGCTGTAGCTCCAATTGCCTGCAAATGTTCACAAATAACCACTTTAAATCTTGTTAATGTGTTATGAAACAAGATACAGTGTTGAAAAACTTTGTAAGGCGCTAACATTCCAGCTGTGTGGCAAGAGACAATGCAACAAGAGTTTGTACTTTATTAATGCAGAAATGGATTGTCTCAACCTTAAGGAATTGTGGAATTCATTCTGGTGATGTCCATTCAGTTACTTGTTTTGGTGGCTCTGGTCTCTGCCTCCACTTGACAAGTGCCTGGCCTTTCACTGAGGTTGCAAATTTATCTGAAGAAAGGAGGCTAACTGTACTGGGATTTCAGATGCATTAACAAACTGAGAAGAAAACAAGAGGGGTTTTGGGGTAAAAAAAATTAAAATTTAAGAACAGTAGAACGTGTGAGAGAAACCACTTGAATGTTGGTAGTGTATAGCTGGATGCTCGAACCTGTTTTGAGTTTTATACAGGTTGATGGAACTTTAAATGGTTGAAAATTAAGGTTTAAATCTGAAGCTAAATGCGGGCAATCTAAAACTCCAACGGATTCATAATGTGAAGGCAGCTGTGTGTTCCTTGTGTCCATAGTGGCCTCTATGGCCCTTCAACACCAGTGCTTACTGCTGGAGGTGCCATCTCAGGTTCTGTCTCCTTCAAAGAAACATTCCTGTAGAATACTATTGCAGGCAAGATTCTGACATCATAACACTTAGAAAACAAATGGGCTTGTAGTTGAGTTTATTAAGGTACTGGATTCTGCAAATAAGAGCAAAAATTGCAGGTCTTACAGCAGTTCCCAGCTCTGAGCTTTCAGAGGTGAACAGTGTTGGTCTGTTCTGCATCCACCAATACATTTGCTCTGTAATTTGTGCCTTTATGTAATTTATCTCTTCTAATGTTGGAGATAATGAGCTGTAGTTCTATGTTCAATGTTTGTGTGGGGAAGACTGTTTCTGGATCCTAAGCAACGGTCATTAAACCTGCAGAAATTAAATTAATGTGAAGTTCCTGGAGGAGCTATGGATGTGCTCTGCAAGATCTGCAGTCACAGATGGGTCAGTGGTGGTTGTAGGGTGCTGGACAGGAGAAGGTGAGCTTGGGGTGGAGCTGATGTATTTAACTGTTTACTGCTGCTGCCAAGGTTGTGAACTAAGGAATGATGTTCAAAGTGATTTCCTTGGTTTAACTCATAAAAATTAAAAAGTTGAAACAGAAAACGTAAAATACAGGAGGGAGAAATGGACCTGTGGGAATTATGGGAGATAGGAAAAGTGCTTAAGGACATATTAATGCTGATGGAGTGCTTTCTATACGAGCAAGTACACCAGCATTTCTGTAGACTTGAGGACTTCAATTGCCTGCATGGTGAAGTTGGGTGCTGGACAGGAGAAGATTTTGATTTTTTGATATGGATTTTTTTAATTTTTTTTCAGTGGGAAAAGATTTTGAGCTCCATTCAGTGAGACCCATCTCTCATTGTGGTGCTGGTGAGGATTTTCTTGATGATTAGAGCTCTGTTTTAAGTAATTGGAGTAGCTGTGAAAGAAGCTGTAACGCTGAACTTCCAGAACTTGTAAAGGCCTTACAGTGTAATAAATCTTCCTCCCATTACTCTGCAGCTTTACTGAGGGGCAGTGTGGATGGATCATACCCCAGCTGGGAGGCATGGTTGCTGTAACATTTTCTGAAATGAGGTTTGTTAGTCAGTTGAGCCAATCCAGAGACTGGTTTATGGTGTTGGTCCCCAGGCAGCCTTTCTGGCAGGCTTGTTGGGAGCAAGGGAGAGGCCGTGGAGAGCTCCGAGCTGATGTTGCTGATGAAATACCGATGAAGATGGTAAGGTTGGTTGTGATGGCAGAGTTTGGTATCTCAGGATGCATTTATGAAAACCTTTGGATGTGGAAGGGCTTCAGAAGAACTTGGTGTGAAACACCCTGTTGATGGCAACATGAGTGGCAAAGTTAATGAGCGTGGTCCTTGTGCCAGCAGCACTGAGTGCAGCTCCTCCTGGTGTGGCTCCTGCAAGGCAGTTCAGAGGGAAGAAGCCCTCATTCCTTCTGGGGTGCTACATCCCAAACTCAACTAATGCCTGCAGAGACCAGTGCAGCATCTTGCTGAAGGTACCATTTCTATCATGAGTTAATAACTAGTAGCTAATGGTTCTCTGACATCTGTATTTATGGCCTCAGTTTCGTCACAGCACAGTGTATGTGGCACTTTGACAGAGTTCTTTGGTAACCTGCCACGTACAGATAAACCCTGCCTACTAAAGCTGTAGCAATGAGTGCTAAATGGCAATAGCTGAACAAAATCATAACAATAGGAAAAGGGCTTAAGCAAATAGAAAAAATAACAGTATTTTTTGTCTTGCTTTAGGATATTTGGATGAGCTGTAGTGGGTTTCTGTGCAGTAATTAACGGCAGTAATCAGTAAATCAAGAGTTAGCTATTTCAGTAGTTAAAACTAAGAAAGGCTGGTTTTGGTTTTAAAAACTTTGGTCTTGGAGTGTGTTTGAAAACTTCTGTTTAGTCTCATTGTAGGATTGCAAAGTAGATGATCAGCTTGAAATAGATAAAAGCAAAATGTATTCGAAACAAATTTAGCTCCATTTAGCATCCAGTGTACTCTGATAAGCAAAATCTAACTGAAGGAATTTACAGACTAAATCTGATCTTTTTTATGTGTAAGAATGGGCAGTTTTAGTACTTTTAATTCCAATAACTTTGCTCTTGTTTGATGCTACTTGAGGTAAATGAACAGGTATTTTTGGCAGGTTGAGACTAAAATGCTGAAGGGTTAATTGTATTCTATAATCTGTTTCTCAATTATATTTGGAGAATAGTTATGGGAAACAGTATTTAAAGTCTCCTGAAGCAGATATACACCATCATAGAAATCACCTGTGTGCTAGGGCTTATCATTTCTAGGCATGATGTCTTATGGACTGAGGGAATGCTGACTGTCTCTTTACTGAGAGTGATTTGTCTTTCACCTTACCTCCTTCCTCTGCCTGTATCTGTTTAGCTGTTTGCCTTGAATGCCCACTACAGCTGTCTCAAAAGAGTTGAGCAGCCGAACTCCTTTCCTTTTGCTATTTGTGCATCTTATGAATGCTCTCAGTTCTCTCTTGTTAAGTTGCTGAAAACGTTTCCAGTAATCTAGCAAACACTTGAACCACACTGATAGACATCGGTGTAAGGACCTGCTGTTTAAAGTGAGGAAGAAGCTGTCCCTTGAATTGTTGGAATGTCTGAGTCACCCTCAGGAAGAGGGTGGTTCCTATACAATATCAGATGTGTGAGGTCCACTTCAAGTGTGAAGTTGGCCTCGGCTGGGTGCCTTGATGCTCACCAGTTGCAGAAGGTATGTATTTAGTCACCGTGAGGGTGGGACCATCTTTAAATGCAGGCTGGGTGGAATCCTGAGCCTCAAAGCAATTTCCATAGGGGTAAGGGTGTCCTCAGCACAGTGCAGGTGAGTGTTGTGGTGAGCACAGCTGGCTCCAGCAACAGGCTGCGTGTGGTGAGGCTGAGGAATCTCTGAAGCCCAGCTGAGGAGGATGGGTGGTGATTCTTGGACATGAAGACACAGAGGGTCTTCCACTTTTATTTTTTAAATGAGAAATTCAGAAAAATCCATACACTGCTGTTTCCACCTTCCCCTAAAGGAAGGATTCTTCTGCTTTTCAGGTTTCTCTGCCCAATTTGTTGCACTTTATTGGTAGTTCTGTATGTTTTAGAAGCTTATGTAGGGAAAAAATTCTGTCCTGTGATGATTCTTGGCTGCCTATTTTATTAAAAAAAAAATTAAAATTACACTTTAGTATGCCACTCTTTAGTCCTACAGCAGTTATGGATTTAATTAGGTCTTCTGTCCTTATTGCTTGGACAATTCTACCAGGCCTAAGTATAAAAGCTGATCTTCATCTAGGTGGAAAAGTTGGCAGTTGAGGTGAGAGGCAGTTTTCTGTTGAGGATATAGAATCACAGAACAGTTTTGGTTGGAAAAGACCTTTGAGATCATAAAGTCCAACTGTTGACCCAGCACAGCCAGGTACACCATCAAAACATGCCACTAGGCACCACATCTGCATGGCTGTTGGCAGAGCTGAGGAGGATGCCTGGTGCAGTTTTGGAATGGTTGGTGTTTCCTCCCCGGCCTGCAGCGACAGTGTCTGTGATCGTTCTGCACTGGTACCTATGTTCTGGAGAGCTGAGCAGATACTCCTCCTGGCAATAGAGGCAAACATCTGGTGCCATACCTGGTCTGGGGTTAGCATTCAGCCAGGCCTAACTCCCATTTTAAAATGCTTATAAAGCCAGTGGGCTTTGCTGAGGACACTTGCAGCCCACTTCTGCTGCAGGATGGTAGAGAAGCCCAGGCTTGCCACTCTGTGGTTTTATACACGCAGACTGTTGATATGGAATCCAGTAGGTCTTAAGGTAGAAACAAACCTTTTGCAGAATTGGTGGGACTATTAATAGAAGGCACATCCTGTTTTAATTAGTTGCTGTTAGTCCATGGATGGCTCTAATTAAGTTGAGGGTTTTTTTCCTGTACTTAACACAGAACAAATTAAAGTTTTCAGACAATGACATTTTTTTTTCTTTCAAAAAAGATCAACTTCTGTCCTGACACCACTTTGCTCGCAGTAAGCTGCTGGCAGTAGAAAGGATGGATTTTAAAAGATGGATTTTAGGCAAGATGTAATGAAGAGGTGTGTGTTTGTGATCCCCCCAAGTGCTCTCCTTGAACACTCGCTTCCTCTCATTACTGAGGTTTGCGGTGCTGGCTGCAAACCTTGACAGGCACTGGAGGAGGACTGGTTAGTCTTGCTCCACTGAGCTTTGTATGTCATGAAGCCTTCTCAGGCCACAGGAAGGGAACGTGCAGGGCCAAGTGCATCCGTTCCAGGCTGTTTCTAAATGTGGCACGGGTGTCTAACAAAGTTGGGTCCTTTGGGGCTGCTTGGTTTTGGACAGTTTTGCTTGAGTGGGTTTTGTTTGTTTGAGGGGGTTTGGTTTGATCTGTTGGTTTTGGTTTTGTTTTTCCTGTTTGTTTGGTTTCATTCTTTTTGTTTTGTCTTTTGTTGAAGGCTGCAGTATGAAGGAGGCTGCCCTAAAAGTACTTTGCCTTATGTTCAGGTGCCTTTGTAGTTAAAGTCAGGAGTACTGAGAAGGGTGCTTGGAACAGATGCTTTTTGGAGAAGTGGGATTTGGTGGAGCTGTTGATTGGTAACTTACCAGCTGTGGTTTGCTAATGGCAGAAAGAGCTGCTTTGCCCTGTAGCTGCTGGCATTTTTCTAGTACCAAGATCCATTTCTGACCAACAGTTCAGAGGTAGAGGGATGGAGCAGGTTGCTGAGTGTTTGAGATACAGGAGGGGATGTTTTCAGTCACTTTACATTTGAGGAGGGTAAAATGCCTTTCTAACTAGATGACATGTCAGGGATGGCCTCCTAAACAGAGTTGCTGTTATTTTTAGGCGAGTGCTATGGTTGCATCTCCGAGGTATGATGATGGAATACTGGAGTTACTGCACTGATGCTGGATTTATAAGGCATTTGGTACTTGCTGGCTCATAATACAGAGAACACCTCTGGATTTGATGCTGTAATTTTTAGCATGGCAGTACTACAGATGGATTTTGGAAGTTCCTATCTTTGTGTTCTGCTCTTCAATGCTTCAGACAGTGCTTCAGTGTATAAAGAAGTGCCTTATTTTGTTCTTCTCCACAATGTTTATCACTATGGAAAGCGTTGCTATGTTCATACTGACGTGCAGAGGTTCAGCCATTATAAGCCTCGATTTTTTTCCATACTTAAATTTATGGCAGCATTGCCCTCTAGAGGGCACTTCTTCTGATCATTTCCATATTTTTTTTTACTATTATTATTATTAACTAGAATTCTGTTCATTTGTATGCAGTACTCCTCCTGTGTAGTGAAGAAGATGCATCTCTGGGAAACTAGTTGTCCGCAGGAAGGGAGGTGTGGGAAAGGCTAAGTGAAACCTTTCCTTGTTCTCTGAAAGGATGTAGCCTGTGCTATCAGTTTTCAACTGAAATAGCTATTATTATGAGTGAAGAGGTCAAACTAATTAAATAATGTCTTGTCTGGTTAGAGCACTCCTGTCCTGAATGGCTTGCAGTGCAGTCACAGAGTACAGCATTTGATGGGGAAAATCCACCAGCAGAGTGAAATACAAACAACTTGCAGCTTAAGCTTCTTTTGAAGCAGACAGCAGAGCCTACATAGGTTTAGAAGCAAGCTCCTGATCCCCTGTGATGGATAAGCAGACATTAGTGATATGAGCTTAGTGTTTTCTTTATTTTTTCATGTAAGAAAGGCTTTTGTTTAAAAGGGGCTCCTTGGCAAAATTGTCCTTCAGTTTTACAGTGAACCTTGTGTACCTGTAAGGCTGGTGGAGAGGCAGTAGGGAGAGGTGGTGGGAACACGTGTTCCCGGAGCAGCTGGTAGGGAGTTCACAAACCTAACTGCTGTCTCCAGAGCCTTTGTGTCTTGTCGAGTTCACTTTATCTTGTTACTAAAAGCTGGTTGGTCAGACTTGCTAAACAGCTTGAGTAAATTACGTGTTCTATGCAGACTCTTGTCAGGTATGCAAGAAATGCCATCTTCAGCACTTTCCATAATCATGTTGCTTACAAAAAGAGAACTTGCAGTGCAGCAATCAAAAGGCAGTGCTGCTAGCACGGTTCTGGAGGTGTCACCGTGGCAAAGACTACAACTGTCCAGCTGAAGATTGTACACTACAGTCATGTTGCCGAATGAGATGATTTTAAATAGTGTGGGAGGAAGAAAGAAGTAATTTGTGCAAGGCACAGTTCTGACTGACCTGAGTGCTGTCTGGAATGTGTCCAGTGTCAGCGGCTCTCCGAGCTAGCTCGTGCTGTCGGGTGGGTGGTGGGCAAGACACGGTCCGAACGCAGCTGAAGAATGGGCTGTGGCAGCTCTGCACCCCGGTAGTTGGGAGGTCTGTTTGAAAATCTGTGGGACCCCAAGTGTGACTGGGATTAGCTGTAAGCAGCTCTTGTTAACGGAAGAAAACCCCCTGTAACTAGAATAGAAAAAGGAATGTGTCCAATAGAATTGTGTAATAACCTACCTGTAAAAGCCATGTGCTGCGTTACAGCCGTGGCCTTTAAAGATGCTGTCTGGGTACATCCTGCCTGATGTGATGCCACAGGTGAACTGCAGTGACAAACTGAGTGTGCCTGGTGGTTATGGCCTGAAGTGTGCCACAGCACCTGCCACAGTCCCTTTCTGGAATGTTCTCTGACC
The DNA here is from genome assembly GCA_013399075.1 of Chloroceryle aenea. Classification (NCBI taxonomy): domain Eukaryota; kingdom Metazoa; phylum Chordata; class Aves; order Coraciiformes; family Cerylidae; genus Chloroceryle; species Chloroceryle aenea. The sequence goes on along the minus strand of VWZY01005971.1, from coordinate 202,801 downwards.
TTCAAGTCTTTCCTCAAAGCTTGAAAGATGCAGGAGGGTGATAGTAGATCTCTAGTGTGTGTTGACAATTAACTGAGTGAACCTTGCTGGGTTGAGTTTGAAGAGATGAATTTACAGAAGATTAGAAAAAAGTCTAGCATAAGGATAGAGGATTTGGGGGGTGACTTTTTGGTAGTGAGTGCAAAAAGCAAGCTGTTTACAGTGGGCCTAAGTTCTTCTCATGGCAAGAAAATATGACTGAATTGCCTACAGATTAGAACGAGATGTCTCCTGCAGCTCCCTCTTTCTTCCAGGAGCAATGGCACGAACAGTAGTAGTAGGGGGAGTGTACAAGTCTGTCCAGGTCAGAGATCTGTTGTAATGGCATAATCCACACTAGCAAAATAAAATTGACAGTTGTAGTCAGTTGTTTCGTTCCAGCCAGGTGTTGCAGTCTGAGTACAGAAATCATGTCAGTCCACAGTGACTGGATGTTTGTTTAAATGAAATTCATGGTGTCTTTCTCTTCTTTCTAGATGGATTGAAACTTCTGTGCTGAATGTCTCCAGATTTTCTACTGGATTTCACATCTGGGAAAATACTTTTGATTTAAGCCACTCTGGCAGACTGAATTTTGGATCCAGGGTTCCTAAGACATTAGATCTTAAGGAGGCAGCCACTGCTGAATCACGCTAACCTGACATCACAGCCACCATGGTGCTGTCACAAAGGCAACGAGACGAACTGTAAGGAATTGTTATTTTTGAGTTGGTCACATTTGCATTAAACTTTCAATATTAACTCCTGCTGCAGAATAGATTTTAGAGTGATTCTGCTTGTACCAATCAAGGGCTGTGTATTGTGTATGGTTTAGATCCCTGTACTCTTATTTTTGATACAACCACTGGTATTTGATAATAGAATTGTGAAACGGTGAATATTGTTTAATAGTTATTAATGGCATTAAAAAAAGGTTGTTAAATTTACTATAACTTATTATCTGTTTGGTTTTGACTCCAGTCATGAAGTTACAAAAGTGTTACAGTTGGCAGCAAGCACACTACATACAATATATGCTCCAAATTGACATGTGAATTCTACTTATATCTTGAGTAAATTCTGACACTTTTTTGCTACCTTCCTCCTGAATGTAGATAACAATCTGATCAGAATGTGCTACACTGTGACTGGGTTCCCTGCCTGGGTGTTTTACTCATTGGAGACTTAGATGTTGATCATGCTTTTTTAAAATTAAAGTCTGACCCACTGCTTCTGCTCTGGTGAGAAGTGTGGCTGAGGAGACTGTTTTTTGTTTTCTAGAAATCGAGCCATAGCAGATTACCTTCGCTCTAACGGCTACGAAGAGGCGTATTCGGTTTTTAAAAAGGAAGCTGAGTTAGATGTGGTGAGTTCAAATGAGATTCTTCATCTACCTTTTAAGAAGAGTTTATACTTCGAAGGCATTTGTGCCTGTTCTGAACATGTCTGTTATCTACCCACAAGCTGATGTGGTTTGGGAACTGGAGGTGATAAACTCACAGCTTATTGCCTTGCTATAAAATTAATAATGATGGGATGACATGCATTTTCTGAGTGAAACTCTGGCCTTTATCTTCAGTCAATGATTTAGGCATATTTTGAATTCTGCTTTTGTGTGTCTGGCTGCTATTCCTCTGTACAATGATGAGTTGTTCCTGTAGTGGCATTTTAAGGATCCAAGTCCTGTGAGGGCCTAGATATTCCTAGATGAAAGGTGCTAGAAAACAAAGCTGACGAAAGGCAACAGGAATGTATAAGAAAGGTGGCAGGAGATGGAATTCAGGGAACCTCAAAGACGTGACCCTTCATCGGACTCACTTCAGCAGCTCCATGCAGGGTCGAGCAGCCCTTGTAAGGGGAGAGGCTGTGAGAGCTGGCACTGTTCAGCCTGGAGGAGGGGAGGCTCAGGGAATCTTGTTGTTTATCAGTACCCGATGGGAGGGTGTGAAGATGGCAGAGCTGGACTCTCCTCAGTGCTGCTAGGGACAGGACATGAGCCAGGGAGCAGAAATTGAAACACAGGAAATTCCATCTGAACATAACTTTTTTTTTTCTTGTTCACTGTGGGAGTGATTGATCCATGGAATAGGTTGCCCAGAGAAGGTGTGGAGTCTGTCCCTAGAGATGCTCAGAACCCCACTGGACACAGTCCTGGACAGTCTGCTTCAGCTGCCCTTGCTTTGAGCAGGGAGTTTGGACTTCATTGATCTCAAGAGGTCCTGTCCAACCTGAACTATTCTGGCCTTAATATTCCGAAGGATGGTTTTAATTTTAACACATCTTTTCTTTTTTTTTCTGTTTCCTGCTGTTGTGTCCATCTCCTCCTCCCCTGCCAGTAACTCATTTCCTTAACTGTGCTTGTTCTTATCATAGAATTCTGCATAAAAGCATAAACTTTGTGCAATCTAAAATTAGAAACTTGAAGACTCTTCCTTGTAACCGGATTTGAAATGTTCTCATATGGTGCAGCTTTGGAGGCTGACTTCACTTAGTAATGGTTAAAGAACTGGAACACAAAACATGATTGCTTTAGTCCTCTCCTTTATCATACAGAGCACATGGTGAAGTCTGTTTGGGGATGGGGTCAGTACTTAAATCTCTGCCTAGAGCTGAGGCATGCCAGCTGGGTGACGCTGCGGGAGGAGGGCAAGCCTGGGTAGTTGAGGGATTGACCACCTCTGGTAAGGAGCTGTGGTTTATTAGACTGCACCAGTGCTACAGACTCAGACCAGTCCTCTTGATTTACCTTCGTAGCAGGTGATTCTAGGTATAATTTTTAAACCTTCTGCTAGTACTGGATATGTGCATTCCATCTGAACTTGAGTTTCTCTGGATGCAGCTGGCATGAGCAGGAAACTTCCGTGTGCTGACTTCTGATAAACCTTTGCCTTTTCTCTATTATAAATCTTGCATTATTCTTTTTCCAAAATGCTTGGTTGAAGTTTGACTTAATTTCTCCAATCTGCTTCCAGTATCTAATAAATAAGTAGAAATGACAAATTAGAATACCATACTGATAATTGAAAATCCTAATACCATTCCCTTATCTGCCTTATCTATCAACCTAATTAAGTCTTCTCTTCCCAAAGGTTAAAAAGGCAATCTAAATAGGCTAGGTGGTCCGGAGGGAAATAGAAAATGCAGTTGCTAAAAGTTCCACTTGTCTTTCTTGCAAAAATCTGAATTGGATGGGGCATATGAAAATGGCAAAAAAAAAAGTTAAGGGCAGAAATTATTTCAGTAAATTGGAAGGATTCAAGTGTAGCTTTACTCCAAGGGATTTCACTTTTTGTATTGATTATTCCTGCACGTAACTCCAGCTTTTACAAATGCCCCTGAAGTAGTAGGTTAATATCTGGTCTCTGACTGAAGGTGGCCAATCCTCAGAGCTTTTATGGAGTAAGCCATGGCATTGTGATTTGTCCCCATGCTATTCTTCATCTAATTGAGAATTATTCTAGTATGAGGTTGTAACTTTCTACATGGAGAGAGACTGTGCAGCGTTAATTATTCTTCTGTGGCTCTGATGTTTGCTCTCCTGCTCTGCTTTTCTTTGTCTTTCTTGTGTTGATAGGTGGGAGGGGAAAAAAAGGAAGAGTCATCCTTCAGCTTTAACAATAACATCAGCTGTTCATTGTTGCCTCTCAGCTATTCTTTAGAGCCCAAAGGAGGAAAATACTTAGCAGAGGGGAGTTATTCTTCATTAAAGTTTCATTAGAGTTGCAGAATAGGTGTTGGTTTCTCCAGTATCTGAGGTGCTGTTCAGTAGGTCAGGTGTGTAGTCTGCTTTCTGCTTCAGCTACTCCAGCAGAGATGCAGGGAGACTGGGCTGAAAGCATGGCTTTGAGAGAGTGGCATGACATAGTGAATCATCTGGGGCTAACCTGAGGTTCATTCTAACCAAGCTCTCAGAAATACAAAATGAGGTTTCTGCTGGGCTGGCTGGTTTTCGGGTGAGGTGGGGTGTAGGGGATTCCGCTCTGCCAGCGGCTGCCACCACCCAGCAGGTTTGCTGCTCCCAGGGAGGCAAAGCGCGCTGTGCTGCCCAGCAGCCCCGCACAGCCCGGCCTCCCGAGGGGTGAGCTCCTTGGCTCCTGCTGCTCTAGCTGGTGGACGTGAAAAAGGAGGCTGTCCTGAGAACTACTTACACTTCTGGGTATCCAGCAGGTGCTGTCTGCTGCTGGGTTTGGGAAGAGCTGGTTGGGCAGAGAGATGAGGGGAGCCCTGTAACAAAATGACACATTCTCAGATACACAAAGCACTTGAACTTTAAAGTAATGAAGATAGAAACCAGCATAGGTAACACTCCTGGCTTCTGGATTTTGTTTGCAGAATCCAGCACCATGAATCTGTACTGCTGCAGTGCTTTATGAAAGAAATAGATTTTACAATATTGTCTTTTTCTGTGTATATAAATTGTCACTATTGAAATTTGAAGTGTAGTTGTTCTGTTAGTAAATTTCAATGCTTCTCCTCAGAATGAAGAGTTAGATAAGAAGTATGCTGGACTCCTGGAAAAAAAATGGACATCTGTTATAAGATTACAAAAGAAGGTAAGTAGAGATCTGATGGATTTATGTGTATAAAAAGCTATGACTGGAAGCAAACGTTCATCACTGAGCAGAATGATACATTTTCCTTTTTGGGCAAATGCAGGGTTTAGAAAAGATGCCTCAAAGATGAATTTTGAGGAGTTGAGTAGAGAAAATGGCTAAATGCATCTGGTAGGAAATGTTCATGTCTCTCGGTGCTTGCAGACACATCACTTGGTTTCTTTATAAAAATTTCTTGACCACTTTATGAATTGCATGTGCAGCTTCTGAAGCTGGAAAGGAAAAGAGGTGCCTTGAGGCAGTTTGTGAGTGGAAAGACTGAATTAGCTGTCTCTAGAAGGCTTGACTGGTTTAGAAAGAGGGTAAAATCCTGTGCTTTGGTCATTGTGTTGGAGGGAAGAAGCCATTAACTCCACTGCATTAGAGCAAGTGATTCTGCTGCAAGTGGACGGGACAAAACTCTTCTTAGTGATGCTTCAATGGATTGAGAATGTATTAAAAGCAAAAAAAAACCCAACAGAACAGTGTGCTAACAATAGACCTATCTATTGTGAAGGTTAATGTAGCCAGGGGTTTATTGCCCTTCAGTTTCTCTGCTGTGGGTTCACAATCCTGCCATCTCAGGGCTACAAACCCTTACTGCAACAATGGCATAACTTTAACACAGCCTCTTTCAACTGTTTGTCAAAATAGCAGCTCAAACACAGTTGTACAGCATTGGAATTAATATGATGCCATAGATTTTTTCCTGTCAAAATATTTGGGAGGTTGGAGAAGAATACAGGATTCAATTATTAAAGAATAAATTACTAAATTAGGTTTCATTTTTAGAAATACCAAGACTATTGAATGTTGGTGATCAGTGGATCCATGTGATCTTTGCTTTTACTGTGAGTTTGGGAGCCAGCTGATATTTGGACTATTAATGAGTGAAGGTGAATTAGATCTCGTATCAAATGAGAAATGAATTGTCTCTTTAAAATTTCTAATCTTAGGTAATGGAATTAGAATCGAAGCTGAATGAAGCTAAGGAAGAATTTACATCAGGTGGACCTCTTGGTCAGAAACGAGACCCTAAAGAGTGGATTCCTCGTCCTCCAGAGAAGTATGCGCTGAGCGGGCACAGGAGTCCCGTCACTCGAGTAATTTTCCATCCAGTTTTCAGTGTTATGGTTTCTGCTTCAGAGGATGCCACAATAAAGGTATGTGTGTGCTAGCAAACATTAAACTGAGCAAGCCAGAGGCTGTGTAATGTGTAACTTCAGTACTTCAGAATGCATGGGGGTGTACTGGTGGCAGTTTCAGGCCCTGCTTTCGCTTCAGTGGGGACAGTTCTTTCACGTAGGATGTCCTGTGTAATCTACAGATTGCAGTTTTATGCTGGTCCAGTTAACAGCTTCAAGAGTATGTTACTGCCCTTTGGGGGGCAGGTGGGTAATGTGGATTTAGGGACTGAAGAAATAGATAAAGGATTGGTGGGGAGACAGTGCATTCTGCCTGCTCGGTGGAGGAGGAATCGTGTAGCGTATGAGTAGTGATGTGATGAGGAGGAGCAGACAATTGCCTCGAGTCATCTGAAGTGATTATCTTTAAAGCTGAGTTAAAGTGGTTATGCAGCTGTGTTCTTAACTGAAAATTGGTTCTTCCCATTTATCCTAAGTGGGACATGCGTGTTCCTTGCAGTCCTTGTGACTGTCAGTAACTTTAAATGGCCTTCACAGGCCTTTATTGCAAAGTACAGTGGCTTCAAGAGACTTAGCAGTGGTGTGAAGAGACTTGTTGTAGTAGTCTCCCGTTTTAGCATCCAGTGAAGATGTGATTGTGCACTTTGCTGTTGTTTGGATGTCACAATTTAAGGGTGATATCCCAGTANGGTGGGGAGACAGTGCATTCTGCCTGCTCGGTGGAGGAGGAATCGTGTAGCGTATGAGTAGTGATGTGATGAGGAGGAGCAGACAATTGCCTCGAGTCATCTGAAGTGATTATCTTTAAAGCTGAGTTAAAGTGGTTATGCAGCTGTGTTCTTAACTGAAAATTGGTTCTTCCCATTTATCCTAAGTGGGACATGCGTGTTCCTTGCAGTCCTTGTGACTGTCAGTAACTTTAAATGGCCTTCACAGGCCTTTATTGCAAAGTACAGTGGCTTCAAGAGACTTAGCAGTGGTGTGAAGAGACTTGTAGTAGTCTCCTGTTTTAGCATCCAATAAAGATGTGATTGTGCACTTTGTTGTTGTTTGGATGTCACAGTAACAACTTAAGGGTGTTATCCCAGTAAAGGATACTTCTCACTGCTCTCATCTAAGATGGAAATTAGCTTGAAAAGTGCTGTTTTGAAAACTGTTGAGTAGTGCATTAAGCAATGTGCTTAAAAGTGCAAGTTGTTCTAGCAGGGACTGCCTGTTGGGGAGAGGAANATTGTCTCTTTAAAATTTCTAATCTTAGGTAATGGAATTAGAATCGAAGCTGAATGAAGCTAAGGAAGAATTTACATCAGGTGGACCTCTTGGTCAGAAACGAGACCCTAAAGAGTGGATTCCTCGTCCTCCAGAGAAGTATGCGCTGAGCGGGCACAGGAGTCCCGTCACTCGAGTAATTTTCCATCCAGTTTTCAGTGTTATGGTTTCTGCTTCAGAGGATGCCACAATAAAGGTATGTGTGTGCTAGCAAACATTAAACTGAGCAAGCCAGAGGCTGTGTAATGTGTAACTTCAGTACTTCAGAATGCATGGGGGTGTACTGGTGGCAGTTTCAGGCCCTGCTTTCGCTTCAGTGGGGACAGTTCTTTCACGTAGGATGTCCTGTGTAATCTACAGATTGCAGTTTTATGCTGTTAATAGCTTCAAGAGTATGTTACTGCCCTTTGGGGGGCAGGTGGGTAATGTGGATTTAGGGACTGAAGAAATAGATAAAGGATTGGTGGGGAGACAGTGCATTTTGCCTGCTCGGTGGAGGAGGAATCGTGTAGCGTATGAGTAGTGATGTGATGAGGAGGAGCAGACAATTGCCTCGAGTCATCTGAAGTGATTATCTTTAAAGCTGAGTTAAAGTGGTTATGCAGCTGTGTTCTTAACTGAAAATTGGTTCTTCCCATTTATCCTAAGTGGGACATGCGTGTTCCTTGCAGTCCTTGTGACTGTCAGTAACTTTAAATGGCCTTCACAGGCCTTTATTGCAAAGTACAGTGGCTTCAAGAGACTTAGCAGTGGTGTGAAGAGACTTGTAGTAGTCTCCTGTTTTAGCATCCAATAAAGATGTGATTGTGCACTTTGTTGTTGTTTGGATGTCACAGTAACAACTTAAGGGTGTTATCCCAGTAAAGGATACTTCTCACTGCTCTCATCTAAGATGGAAATTATTTTGAAAAGTGCTGTTTTGAAAACTGTTGAGTAGTGCATTAAGCAATGTGCTTAAAAGTGCAAGTTGTTCTAGCAGGGACTGCCTGTTGGGGAGAGGAAAATACAGAGCATCAGCTGGACCTAGTTCATGAAGAGCTCTGACCTGTTCTTGGTTCTGCCACAGACTTGAACATAGAGGTCTGGTGGTTTTTCTTTGGGCAGACAGGGCCAGCTGAAGCAGTGGCAGCTCTGTGTGTGGTGGATGTTCTAGAGGAGCCTAATTAGCTCTGGGTCTGCTCCCTCTTAGGGATGCCCTGGGTGAATTTCCCTATTCAAGTCAAGCTGTGTAGCTTGGTTTCTGACTGCTGCATTCCAAACGATTGTATTCAGTGAGGACGATGGGTTCTTTCTGTTATGGGGTGTGTCTTGAGTTGGGGTTGGTTTGTTTGTTTAGGATATAATTTAAAATCAAATGTTTAATTTGGTGCTTCAGAGATACAATAGAATCTGCAGGAGCTTGTTTTGTTTCAAAGGCTTTTGTTTGTGTTTAGATGATAGAATACTGACTTAATTAGGAGGAGAGAGTGGGGACTTCATGCTATCTTGAGGTTATTAATTGCAAACATTTATTTGATCTCCAACAAATTCAGTAACCTGCCAATGTGTGCACATCAAACTTGAGTGGTTTGGATTATCATCCCTAACCCAGTGCATTCTGAATGTTGCTCTTTAGTAAGCAGAATATTTGCTCCTGGGTTCTGAAGCAGCAGGTACATTCTGGGGCCACAGTTGAGCTTGGGAAAGGGGGTCAGTGGGGACTGTTAAAGATGATTCTTTCCCCACCAGCTCTAAGTGGATTGTATCGCTGGAGTTAGGGAACTAGCATAGAAAAGATGGAGAAAAGCAATCTGTACAAAGTGGATTTGTTCTGCCTGATGTTTTCTAAATTGATCTCTGTTTTTAAGCGTATTGGATGTTAAAAACTTGTAGATACAATAGAACTTATCTTCCTGGTGTGTTTCCAATGATTTAACCCAAAGACAGGGTTCAAGTTGCATGAATTCAGTCAATTTATAAAGAACAAAATCCTATTAAAAAAAAATAGGCTTTTTTTCTCTTGTGCTGTTATGCTTTTAGGGCTGTCTTTCTTTGTCTCTTGCTCAATTAATTATTGAATAAGGTGCCAGACTGGCCCACAGAGTGCAAATGTAAGGCTGGAGAATGTGAAGAGTAATGGGCTGCTGTTAACGGATTTTCTGTTCACTCGTCAGGTGTGGGATTATGAGACAGGAGACTTTGAACGAACCCTTAAGGGCCATACAGACTCTGTGCAAGATATTTCCTTTGACCACACTGGCAAACTATTGGCCTCCTGTTCTGCTGATATGACCATTAAGCTATGGGATTTCCAGGGCTTTGAATGCATCAGAACTATGCATGGTAAGGTATAAAGGAAATTGGTTTAGCAGTCTGTAAAGTGAAGAGATTTTTTTTTTTTAAATCCAGGAAAACTGCTGATGTGGAAAGAGGTTATAAATCAGAATATTGTCCCAAAGAAAGAGGGGGATATTTTGATGCTGTGAGTGCTCTGTAAATAATGTCCATGTTTAGCATCTCTGGAATCAAATAGCATCTCAGATCTGCTGTGCCCGATGCTGTGGGAAGCATCCCGTAAGAATGCTGAGAGGAAACAGTAGTTAGAAGCGTATTGGATGTTAAATTAAATGCTGACTAGACAATAAAACATTGTCTTCAAGTGGGTGAGAAATGACCACCCTCTCCCTCCCCTGCTCGGTGCCGTGCTGTGTCCGGCAGGCAGCGGTTGGCGTGGAGGGTGGCGTGTGCGGAGCGCCAGGCGCTGCCCTCGGGGTTGTCTGGTGGCAAATGAACATGCCCTGGCTGCTGGGCTCAAGGGTCCTTTTTGGCCTTTAAGGATTTCTCCGTGCACACTCCTGCAGTGGGAGGTTTTTTATGGACGGGACATCGTAACACGAGCATGGGTGAAACGGCTCCATCCGTGTGGCCACTTGTGTCCTTTCAGCTCCATTTCGAGGAAGGAGAACCTGCAGCAGCTCACTGAAAAGGTTCACACTTGCCCTGAAAGCAGTGCTCTCTGACACTTCAGATACTTGGTCATGGGTAGGAGTTCACCAGGGGCTTTAAGTTCTTAGTGGAGAAAATGGGAATGAAAATTGTGAAGTCTGTACACTGTAGGCACGTGGCTTGCAAGATGCAATGTAGCTGCCAATAGAAGGTAAAAAACCCAAACAGCTTAGTAGTAAACTCACTGGTTATAACTTTCGGGAGAANATCAGTGCAGTACAGTGTTTCGGTAAAGCCTAGGATCAGATGCCTGGGAACGTTCAGTCTGTGAGCACTAGGGCTCTGCAGTGAGCCTCTCACTGAAGGACCTGCGTTCCTTTTAAAGTGGCCTAGCACAGCAGGGTGCTGTGACCACTCCTGGCTGCTGGCTCTGAAGACGGTCACTGGAGCAGCTCTCTCTTCTAAAGTGACAGATTTGTCACTCTGTAGAAATGTGTCTGCTTTTAAAATATCTTTAAGAAAAATTTGAAACCATTTTAAGGCTGCTCAATGCCTGGCCTGTGAGGTTTCTAAAATGATAACTGATAATTTAATAAAAACCTCATTTACGTGTAAAGATTATTCCATAAAACATGCACTAGTGCTGTAGCTACTTGCCCAAGGTAAATTAATAGCCAGCCAGTCCTGTGCTCTGTAAATTCTATTACAGTACCACTTAATAAAGGTTTTGTTTGTTTTTAGGTCATGATCATAATGTTTCTTCAGTAGCCATCATGCCTAATGGAGATCATATAGTTTCTGCCTCAAGGGACAAAACTATCAAAATGTGGGAAGTCCAAACAGGGTAAGTGCACTTCTGGCAAAAGATCAGCACCTGAACAAAACGAGCTAACCCACTGTTTATGGGAAGTGGGTCACGTAAGTCCTGAATGCCAGCAACGTTATTTGACCTGAGGTATGATATTGTGCCCTTTAGAGTCATTCACTCCAGCATTCTGCCTTCAGTCGTTCACTGCAGAGGCTGAGCTTTTAGTACCAGCTAATTAAAACTAACTGGCTTTATCTTTCTGGGAGCTGTGAGAGTAGGATGCCATAACTCAGGGCCAGGCAGGAATATGAACCACAGTCTTAAAGAGGAAGGAGGAGAAATTTGTTGTTGCCTTTCTTAACAGGTTAAGGAGTCTCCTGCTTTTGTTTTCTTTTTTTGGGGAGTAGGGTGCTGGTGGTTTTTGGTTTTGTTCTTACAGTTTCATTCATCAGTTGTCACTCTAATGTATCCATGTGCTAGAAGTTGTAGGTGCAGGCTGTCTGGATGACCTGTAAATCTCTACTTGTTCTTAAAATGCCTATTAAATGCAAGCTGTCCTGTCAATGTCTGGCTTCCTGCTTTCTATCTTAGCAAGGATTTGCCAGTTCTTAGCTGTTGCTTCTTTCTCGTGTTTACTTCCTTTCCATGAACTGTTTTATGGCCTTACACATCATCGTCCAGGACGGACACCTGCATGCCAAAATATTTTATCTTGGCTTCTAAGAGCAGGTCAAGCATCCTTAAATTTCAAAGGCATGTGTAATGGTTTTATTGCAGTGCTGATTGAGTCACGCTGTATTTCTTTCTCTTTTGAATAGTTACTGCGTGAAGACTTTCACGGGTCACAGAGAATGGGTGCGCATGGTGCGGCCTAACCAGGATGGCACCTTAATTGCCAGTTGTTCTAATGACCAGACAGTTCGTGTTTGGGTGGTAGCGACAAAGGAATGCAAAGCTGAGCTCCGAGAACATGAGCACGTGGTAGAATGCATTTCCTGGGCTCCCGAGAGCTCCTACTCCACCATATCAGAAGCTACAGGATCAGAGGTAATGCTTCCAGTGCTACTGAATAAGCACACACGCAGTAACACTCGACTCTGCGCTACGTAGAGCTTACTGGGTAGTTATTCAGAACAACTGGGCTTTGTTCTCAGGTGTATTGCAGGTGTACAGGTCTCTTTGGTGTACTCCCAAACCCCACAGGAGCCATGCCTTTGTGTTTTTAACAGTAGGACCCAGAAGTGAGCTTTGGAGAACTGCTGTCTCTGAGAAGGTTGGGAGTGGGGAGACTCCCACGTACCCTCGCAGAGGTCACGTGGCCTTACCTGAAGATGATAAGGATGCTCAGCAGTGGACAGCTGTGGGGCAGGTAGCTAGCCAGGAACACAGAACTGAAGCTGCCTTGGGTGTGTTGTGCTGCAGTTCAGCTTTGACTGCTGCGTCCTAGTGCGCAAAGGTGATGAGAGAGCATTTGTTAATGTACATCCCCATTCGCAGATGCATCTCCTCTGGGCAGTTACTAAATCTTCAAGAAAGGCTCACTAAAGGTCAGCAAAAAATTTCCCTCTACCGATGGCAAAGTGTAGAAGAAATGCACTAGAAATTGGCTCCACTTTCTAGTCAAAATCCCCCGAGTTTCTGCCCTGTCCTCTTCCTGGAAAAGGATACAATTACCCAAGAGGAAAGTAGATACACTGGAGATGTGGTTTTCTAGTGATGGATTTTACCGATTGTTCCAGTCAGACTTTACTTGCATCCTTAAAAGATCCTTATAATCTTTTAATTAGAAGTAATTAAATTCCAAGCGTTCTCTTCCTCTTGCAGCCTCAGTGGCTGCAGTGGGGCGTCCCCTGCCCTCTGCTGGCCTGACCAGCCCGGTGCAGCCCAGGGCAGCGCTGCGCTCTGAGCGAGGACCCGTTACCCTGAACTCCACAGCCCAAACGTTTCCAGTTCCCAGAACTGACTCTTTCGTTCACACTGGGCGTGTTTACCAATAGAACTAAGCTCAGAGTAGACACTTCAAAAGTTCTTAATGAAGCAAGTTTACTTTTTCTGAAGAGTGAGAACACCAAGGTATGCCTGAACTCGTCCTGAGATGTTTGACTCTTGAGCCGCGTCTGCTGTTCAGAGGGTGCCTGGCAGTAGGCAAGCGTGCATTCACAGTATTATTTGGCTCGGTGCATCAGTAGGACAGTAGAACCACTTCTTTTTACAGATTGCTTGATGCCTTTTTACTTTTTTATTTCTCCTGCTGTTAGCAACAAACTGCCTGTGGTTTTCAGCCTGGCATTGTGTGTTGATTAGCTGTAAACTGACATACGATCTCATTTTGCTCCTGAGAAATAGCACTCAGAAGGGACCTGCTGCTTCTCTCCTCTTTCCCCTCTGGCTCTGTATATGCCTTAACTTAAAACATGATTTTCTGTAGACTAAGAAGAGCGGCAAGCCCGGGCCTTTTCTGCTGTCTGGATCCAGAGACAAGACCATTAAGATGTGGGACATTAGCACTGGCATGTGCCTTATGACACTTGTAAGTTCATTGGTGTTTTTCTGGTGGCCACAGCTGCATATGTCAAACCAGTTTTAATGGAATGAGTTATCTTACATGCTTATGCTCTCAAGAGAAGCCAGGGTTATTTCAGTAGACACACGCTGGAAATACACCATTGTAATGGCCTCTCTATGTCAAATCTTGTTGTTAGGAAATAAGAAGTATCTCAAAGTAGGCAGTATAAATGCAGGCATCCTGTGGTGTATTTCTGTGATGAGTAGCTTGGTTTGTGCACAGAAATGCTGCCGATGCCCTGCACTGTGTTTTCCGTAAGGCGTTGGGCTCGTTCCGCGCGGCCCTTCCCTGCTGCTTCCCAGCCCGCGTTCGGGCTGCGCTGGGCGTCGGGCTGGGGGTGGGAGCAGAATCCGTGCAGATCACATGAGGAGTTTTGTCTGTTGGCCTTCAAGGACAGGAACTCGCATTGTTGCTGGTGCTGATAGAGCTGTAATAATAGAAACTGAAGATAAACTTTGAGTTCAGAGAGGTTTGGGAGAGCTAGACTGCTATCCTGTGGGATCAGGGCAGGGAGTCGCTCAGCTGCCATAGCATCAGTCATAGCTCTCAGCCTCAGAGCCTGCACCTGCTCACTGCTCTCTCCTTGTGCTCAAGGTGGGCCATGATAACTGGGTACGTGGCGTTCTGTTCCATTCTGGGGGAAAATTTATTTTGAGCTGTGCTGATGACAAGACTCTACGTGTCTGGGACTTCAAGAACAAACGATGCATGAAAACCCTCAATGCGCACGAACACTTTGTTACCTCTTTGGGTAGGTATTGTTCTCCGGTGCTTACCGCAGAGTACAGAGCCAGGGGGGCAGGTTTACACCTTCAGCTGGAGCTGAGCACCAGGCTAGACAGTCACGGTCTGGACCCTGGTGAAGCTCTGTGCTGTGTAAGGACAGATGGGGACGTGCGGCATCTTTCCACTTGTGTTGCCCCCTGGGTTAGAGATGTTAACTGCTGGGGTGTTGTGGAACCTTTCACCACGGAGTGAGGAGGGATCTGGGGAGTGCTGCATTGAAAATGCTTCCTGGGGTGGAGAATAAAAAAAAATAAATCAGATGGGGAGGTACAAAGCAAAATAGGAAGAAAAAATACTTTTAACTCCTGGGCATTCCTCATTGGTATTACCAACTTCTCGATACTGCCTGCTGACCCAGTCCAAAATGGATTTGTGTCTGAGAAACACTTTGGGATCTCTGGGAAACAGTGCAGGTGGCATTTTTAAAATGTCAGCTCGCAGCCCCTGCTGGCTGCAGCAGAAAGGAGAAGTCAAGTTTCTTGACTTCTGATTCTCTGATGAAAATGTATCTGGTTCTGTCCTGTGGTGGTATTCAGGGGCTGTGTCAGTTTGGGCTGGTCTGGGCTGCTCCTGGTTACTGGTTTATCTTGGTTTCCTCTCCCTGAAAGCTCCTTTGTGACTGAACTGGAAGTAGATTTTCACACTTCACAAAATTACGGCGTGTGAGAATTTGCCTGCAGAGCTACAGCCACGATGAGCTTTGAAATGCAGTTTTGGAGCTGGTACCATTCTTTGAAAAAGTGATGACATGGAGGGAGTGGAAAATAGTGAAGTTTTAGATCCATTCTTAACCTGAGCTTTTCTTTCCTCGCAGATTTCCACAAGACGGCACCGTATGTGGTTACTGGAAGTGTAGATCAAACAGTAAAAGTGTGGGAGTGCCGTTGATTGATTCACATTTGACCCCTTTTTCCTCTGGATGCACTCAGATACCATGGTTACCCATTGAGCTCTGTTTAAATAAATATTGTCCTTTCATGTAAATTATTCTGGATGTAGATTGAGCTTATTAAATGTTACACACAAAGTATTCATGCATGGTGAATCCAAATTGTATACTGTAAATTTACATACGTTGTCTAGAAGTACCATAGGTTTAAGAACATGGGCTGGCATTGGTCACATCAGACCTGAGAAGGCAGAAGTTGGATAATGGAAATAGGGCACTTAACTGAATAGTTGACAGTGTCGTTCTATGTCGGATAATTATACCTGTTTTTCTTTCTGCTGTCTGTTGGTGCCTGAATTGGTGACCTCATTTGGGAAAAGTTTTGTAGGGCTCTTTCAGAAATGTGTATCTATGTAACATCACTTAAGTGTGCTTAATAAATCTTCTCTAAGAATACTAGATAATAAGGCTGCAATTCAGAATCTTCTGAACCTTATGTGTAATTAATGGAAATTAATTAAACTCTGGAATATTTGTCATGAAACATTTGCCAAATCAACAGAATACACTTGTTTTGGCCTCCTATCACGCAAGGGTTGGTATATTTATATAACTAACTGTAAACCTGAAATAAGACAACAAATCTTAGTAGCAGCTGATGTGATAAATGTATTTATTTTTTATTTGGTCATTCAATGGTTAAGCTGTGCTGTTAAACTAAGTTTAAATGGTTTTTTGTTTGCTTTTTTTTTTATTATGCTAGACGAACTTCCAGGAGGAGTTGTCCATCCCACTAGGATTTAGTGATCCGATTTCCAGTAGAGCTTAATCTCCCAAATGACTGCCATGGTACAACTTGCTGTTTGCTTCCGATGTTCGTTAGAGATGTGCAATTCCTAACCCACAACAGTATCAGAGGACACTTCCCTCTCATTCTCTTGCAGGAGGTTGGGCTATTCAAAGGTTTCTTGTCTCTCTAGTGCCTCCTTGGAAACCCTTTTGACAATGAGGTGATACTCACCTTGACAAAACAATGTGGCTTGAATAAAAACGTCCTGTGGTTTGCATATTGGGAAATATCTTGGGATACAGCACCAAAATGCTTTACAGAAAGCACTGACTACCTTGAGAATCAGATTGTAGTGGCAGATACAGACTGATAACAGGCTTCTAAAAGGAAAAAACACCATCAGCAGAGCAAAGCCCATCTGTGGGGATGATGCTGTGAAGTAAACATTCAAAACCAAAACTGAATCCTATCAGCAGAACTAGCCCAGCCTGGTTACGAGTATTGATGTTGTTTGGTGTATACAGTTTTAAACTTGCATATCCCTCAACGTGGCACATTTTGATCTGAAGAGAAGGAAAATATAAATTAATATTTTAATCAGCATTTCTGTGACAAGTTCCATTGTAGATAACTAAGAATTACAATACTTATCAAACTAACCAGGTCTTTTTAAAAATCCACTTTAAAATTCGCAGTAAGATGAAGTACCAGTCTGATGTTTTAACAGGTGAATTTGTGTTCCGTTTTACTCCTTTTGTTTAACACATGGCTTTTAAAACTGTCCCTTTTAAAGAGAAGAGGCCGCAGCCAGGCCGGGGTCGGCCGGAGGGCAGGCGCGCTCCGGCGAGGGGTGCTGTGGCTGCCTCCCCGCGGTCCCCTGCTGGAGGGCCCAGGAGGGGTGCAGATCCTGGCGCAGGCTCGCCTCTGGGAGGGGAGGAGATGGAGTTTGGAGCCGAGGGGGCTGTTTTGGAGCCAGGTTGAGATCCAGGCTGCGCTCTTAAATCCCGTGGTTTATGTAACTTTCTGTGTGTGTTTCTGCAGTTAAGCATGCACAAATAAAGTATTTTTTGTTTGTTAGCTGCTTGGACTGGAAGAAATTGCTGCTTTTTGTCCTATTTGAGAATTCCAGATACACCAGTAGTGCATCTTAAAATTCCTCAGTGCATCTGCGACTGTAAAGTAATGCAGCTCTTTAACTCCTGGTAGGACCTATAAACTTTATTTAAGTATAAAGTAAACCACACTCGTGTACATAACTCATAAACATGAATGAGAAATTAAAGGTACCTATTAAGTGGAAGTTGTCTACTGCATTTTTTCCCTTAGCGTACAGCTCTTGACAAGGACAAGCACCGAAGGGCGGTCGTGCCGGCAGCCTTCGAGGGCCTGTGTGAAACGCTCTGCTCAGTCCTCCCGCCGCGCGAGTCGCAGCCGCTCCCGTCCCGAGCAGTGAATAATCTCAGGGATGGTCCTGCACGGATCCAAAGTTAAAGCCCTGTGTAGACAGACCAGCGCCGGCCACGCGCAGGAGGTGGGTTGGTGAGGGTTTCCTGCCGCGTCGCTCGAGGGGTGACGCTGGGCCGAGCTTTTCCCGCCGTTGGCGGCGTTTTCTGTCAGCTGATCCTGTGCCTTTCCCGGGATGTTAAGCACGGCAATGAGGTTACTGGTTCGGATTGCCAAACGAGCTCACTCGAGGGGTTCCGAGGTTGCACTGCTGCTGTCTCGCTTTCCTTGCTAAAATTGGCATCGCTTAGGAATGGCTCTGCAGACTGCGTTACCCCATAGACAAGAGACCTTCGGCTAAACCCAGACAGACATTCCCGTGCCGCTCGCGCAGCGTGCCCAGGGGGTCTCGGACGCATTCAGAAAGTGCAACGCTTTGGTGGTTCAGGTGTAATCTGGGAGTTGGTGTCTGATGGCATCTTGCACTTTAGAAGATTAAAAAAACCCGTCCTGCTTTTGTGTGTGGTGTGACCAATGATGTGCCCGGGGCACTAATTAAAGAGAACCCCCCTAGTTGGTAGCGAGATGTGCAGGGGCTGTGGAGCACTGTAGTGTTTGAAAGCTTTGGCTGTAGACTCGCCAGGCCCAGTCCGCCTGTACTTCAGTACCTGCTTCTCCTGTTCGCCGCCTCCTGGTTTCATGTGACCTGCCTGATGATACCACTCTTAAATAGCTTCTGCCTCGCACGGAGGCTGTTTAAAAGAAAAAGGTTAGACTTTGTTTTTGTGGACAGTGGTGGCTTGATAATCCTTTTAATGGTTTGAATATTAAGAAGAATGCTGAGTGAAGGAAAAATGCACTTAGGATGAGTTATTTGCTGTCCAGCTGTACGTCAAGTCCTGTGTATTGAACGCAGTCGATACCGAGAGTCTTCAGCCAGAGTAGGTGCAGAACGTGGTAGGGACGAAGGTGTCGGAGCGGGGAAGGGCGAGTTGGATTTACAAGTCACAACTGGGTTTAACTGGCCTTTTTTATCTTCCACTGTGTCCTGTAAGTAGCTGCTTTCCTGTCCTGCCTGCCCCCTCGGGCTCCCCCCGTTCATTCCGAAGATGATTTAGCAAAATCTTTGTGCTACAGAAGTCGGTCCTGACATTGACATGAAGGCAAACGCTGAATTTTTTTCACAAGAACGGTGTTAGAGGTTGCAATTGGAGAGAACAGTTCCCAGACCGTAGGAGTTAACTGAAGCTATTGACACAACCTAAAACTTAAAACAAAAATAAACCAGTAAAGGAATGTATATAATACTGCTCTGTGTTTTACAGTAAGATTTGTTGCTCTCAGACTGTGTAAAACAAAATTTATTNCCGGTGTGTGAGGGACTCCCCCTCGCCACTCCTGTCCCCATGCAGCATTTTCCCAGGGCTTGCTTTGGTTTTACTTCTTGTTTGTTTTTCCTCGTGCTTTGAGCCTTTCTCTGCAGCTGGGCCAGAACACCTCTGGCTGTTCCCGGCGCGGGGGCTGGCAGAGGGAGCAGCCCAGGAGCAGCCCGAGCGCTGCCCCTCGGGTGCTGCGGCACCAAGCGCTTCTTGGAAGTCCTGTTCTCCGTCGGTCGGTGCCTTCCACGTGTGTGGTTTGTTGCTTTTTTTCCCTGTGCTCTGGCCTTAATTGCCTCGAGTGCTGCTCGAAGTGGGTCGGTGAACTGAAATGGAAACGTGCGTTTCTCAGCTGAGGGGAGAGCAAGGACCTGACCCGGGCCATGCTGGGGAGAGAACGAAACAAAGCCCCTGCCAGCGCTGCTCTGGGTGAGTGTCTCGCACGGGGTTATTTAGTAACAGGGACAGGCTCTGGGGAGAGACTGGCCGTTGGTGTGAGCTAAACAGCATTTCAGGCTCTGCTGGAGCGGCCACGGGGGCGAGAGCTCCTGGCTGAGGTGAGCGGGTCTGGACGGCGTTAGGATGCCGGGTTGGTTGGCGGGGTCCCCGTGCTTCGGCAAACGCGGTGCCTGTGTCGGGCGGCAGAGAGGAGGGATGGGGATGTGCAAGTTGCCCAGAGCAATCTGGGTAGTGAAAGAATTCCATTTTCTCCTTCAGTGGGTGACTTGTTGATTATTCAGCGAGCGTGTCACTGAAAGCAGCTTCGTTCATGTGTAAGACCAGTTTCCACCGGCTGTTTCCAGTTTTGACCCAGCACTAATGGGCATTAATGTGTTTTTCAGCAGATGGGGTTAGATTTGAAAAGAAATGGCATGTAGGGGAATTGTGGTTGATGGTGGGAGATGTTGCTGCTCAGTGGAGCAGGGTTCTCTGAAGAGCACGACCAGGAGCTGCAGGGAAGGTCTGACTGGTGGCCCCAGGACAGAAAGTTGTATGTGCTGTGGTATGTGGGGTGTCCCCCGAGGTGAAGTGCTGGAGATCCCTGGGGAGAAGGAGGGAGAGAGAGCTGTGTGCTGCCGTCAGGGTCACGGATGTGTTGAATCTCTTGGAATCGGTCTCACTGTGGTGCGGTTCCTGTTCCCAGGCCGTGGCAGATGGTCACCTCGGGCTTCAGGGCTGCTGCTTCACCCTGGCACGTGGGTGCCAATCCTGCCTGGGCCAGGCCGGCCCAGCTGGGAGGTGGGGATGAGCTGGGCTACGTGCGAGCAGCGTGGAGCTGGCCTCCCGCGGGGTCATTCTCCTGCACCCTCCTGACCCGGGGTGTCCTCGGCCGTTTTGAGCCCGTTGTCCCTTCATTTTTAAGAACTTGAGACCTGAGGTAAAGCTGTCGGCTTTACCCCAGAAGAGGTAAAGCCAATTAGAGCTGTATGTCGGTAAGCACAGCTCTTCAAGAGCTGATGATGGCATTCAAGCAGTGTGGGCTCGTGAGCTGTGGCCTTTGGCTTCGTTTCAGGTGTTTACCAAACCCTGCAGAGCACTTGAGCCCTGCTCCCCTCCCNGAGCACTGCCGATGGGGGGAAGGGGGAGGCTGTGGTGGGCCGGTGGGTGGGGGGGTGTTTAATGAGACAGGAGCCCTGTGGGGGGGCAGTGGGTCCCTTAGAGGGCTTAAAGGCTCTGGCAAAGNTCGTGAGCTGTGGCCTTTGGCTTCATTTCAGGTGTTTACCAAACCCCGCAGAGCACTTGAGCCCTGCTCCCCTCCCTGAGCAGAGAAGCAGCTCCTCCCGAGGGGAGAGGGACTCTGGAGCAGCTGGTGCCAGAGGCAGGGAGTGCCCCTCCTCTGGGCTGGGGTTGCCAGGGTGGTGACTGGTCCTCTAGAGTCGCTCCCTTTGTCCCCTGGTGTGCTTTGTGGAGGAAGAGAGGGCCCAGAGCTGAGGCCGTGTCACCTCTGCAGCTAAGTGGAAGGTTCTGTGGCCACAGCACC
>VWZY01005971.1:151426-176751 GCA_013399075.1 Chloroceryle aenea | reverse complement strand
GTGAGGAGCAGCTGAACAGCCCCTGCCTTGAGGGCAGGGCCCCTCGGCTTCTCTGGTTGCTGTTGCCTTGAGGGGCATGATGTTCGCGTTGGAGCCGTTCTTGTAGATCTCGTTCATTGTGCGTTGAAGAGCGACTGCTTGCTGAGTCAGGTATTTCAAGTACTCGGAGCTCTCTTTGGTCTTTTCGTGGTGTTCTCCAAGCTGATCACAAAAGAGGAAACAAGAAAAAGCAAACAAACAAAGGGTGTGACGTGACCCATGAGAACAGGACCCAAACGAGGGTGTGCTCCCGGTCCCTGCTGGCTCAACATCCTTAGAGAAACCCATCAGAACTGGATTTCACCTGTCTTGGCATTCACAGCCAAACAAAANNNAACAAAATAAGGCTCCTATCACCATGACGCGCTTCCATCAAGCAGGAGCACATCTGCAGGGCGAGCAGCATTCCCTCCACCAGGCTGTGCTTGAGCCGGCGCTGAATCACCCCTGCGCCTGCAGACGTGTTCGGGCAGACCCAGGGCTGGAGCAAGAGTTTCACTGGGGATCAGCAGCGAGGGCTGCGAGCAGAAGGCGGCACTGCCCATGGAACAGCTCAACTGCCAAACGAGTTTGGGTCTGGTGTTTAAAAGATGGGTGGTGCAAAAAGCAGGGAGGAGGGACCAGCTCTGCCAGTGCCCTGGTTAACGCGGGGCTGCACCACCAGTGAGCCTCTGTCCAGCAAGAACACCCTCGCAGGAGGGTGTTGGCAGACCCTGGCAGAACAGCCTCAGTTGCTGCACAGGCAGCAGTTCTGCCCCAGCCCCAGGGCGGGGATTCCCCGGTGCCTGCTCAGAGCTGTTCACAGGAGAGGGCTCCTGGGCCCGGCCCTGCAGCAGCTCCGCTCCTTTCCGGCGGGACGGGGCCGGGACCCCTCGGCGGCAGGCAGCTCGTACCTGGTTTTTGTAGATGGTGTAGCCTTCCTTCTCGTGCTGCAGTGCCGACCGGAACTCTGCCTTGCTCTCGTAGACACGGGCTACCAGGTGGTGGCTGAGGGAAGGAAAAGTCTTTAGAGGCACATTCAGGGAGAGACCTCCCTGCCCGAGCGTGACTTTGGCAGAACTGTGCTCAGGCCAGAAGCGTTTGCACCGGTGTGAGGAGGAGTCAGGGACGGGACTCTGAGCACAGCACCCTGCTGGGGATTAGTAAGTGACACTCATCTGGGCTGAACTTTTGTTGAATGGCTAAGTGACCTGTGGAAGTAAAGACTGAACTGGGGATTTCTCCCTCCTGTACCCAGGAAAGCTGCCAGCCACAATGGGCAACAGGACGGAGGCAGCACCTCCATGGGAGCATCTCAGGGCTACACCTGTAAACTGGAAAAGGAAGCAGCCACAAGCCCTTACCCTTCAGAAAGGGTCCTTTTGTTTCTTAGAAAGCAAATGTGTGAACTACGTGCTTATTCACAGCCAAAAGTAAAAAAAAAAATAAATTTAAATTAAATCTTCTGGCACAGAAACCACCATCAAAACAGGGGCAGAGCTGGGACCCAAGTCACCGTGGCTCTCTGCAGCTGGGAGAGCCTTCCTCGGGATTTCTGGAGTGCAAAAAGGTTTCTGGTTTTGGCAGCGTTCCTCTGAGAGGTGATGAATCTCACCCAGCGTCTCCGTGCTACCAAGGGAAGGCAAGATGTGCTCTGCAGAAAGTACATCCATCAGCTGCTGGAAAACACACCAGGCTCTTGTGGGTGCTTAGTAAGATTTATTTTCACCCTGACGAAGAGCAGATGGGTTGCAATGTGGCAGGAGTAATTAGGAGTGGGCCACGGCGTGGTTGGTAGGGAGCCAGTCAGCTCTGTGTTCAAGGACAGCACTGAAGAGCAGATCCTAAAGGTGCCGACCGCTCACAGCACCCTCGGGAGCACAGGGAAGCCGCTCGGTATTTTATTCAAATACAAGGCTTTATGGTAAAGGACAAAAGCAAATTATACGCTTCTCAAAGATAGCTCCCTGAGGGCAGAAACAATTAAATCCAAATGTTTATATCGTCCTGGTCTCCGGGTGTAATTACACCAGCCTCGCTCTCCAACCTTCACTTCCCACATACATTTTTCTACTGAGAGCCCACGAGGACCAGGGTCATCCTGACAGACTTCTGGGGCAACCAGCATTACAGCAGATCCCACAGTTACCACCCAGGGGTCTCTGTCTTTTCAGCCACCTTGGATGCTGCACAACCTTGGCTCGTGCCAAAAATAAATTTAAGGAGCCGACAGCCGGGAGGAGACCGAGTGCGCCAGGGCGCAGGAGGCGTCGGGTCAGCCCCTCTCTCCCGCAGGGGCACAGCGAAGGCGCCCGCTCCCCGCCTCACCTCAGCGCGACTTTCAAGGACTTGGAGCCGTGGTACTTGGAGCTGATGGCCAGGGCGTTCTCCAGGAAGCGGAGGGACAGGTCGTACTCCATCACCCCGTGCAGCACCAGGCCGATGTTGTTCTGCACAGAGAAATCAAGCAGAGCTTCAGAACAAAGTCAAACTACGCATTTGTTATTTTAAGTAACAGCACTGTGGGCATTTTAAAGACCGAGAGGTTTGAGGTTAGGAACTCGAAGACTCTCAAGGAATACTCACATCTAAGAGTGCCATTTCTGGGTGATCCTCCCCGAACACCAGCAGCATGAGGTAGCGTGCGCGGTACAGTAAGTTCAATGCTGTCGAGAGCTGGCTGTTCGCGAAGCAGTAGAGAGCAAGGTGCATCTGTAACGAGAGGAGTCACCCAGCACGAATGGTTTTCACTCACCACTCTGCAAAGCAAACTGATCTCTCCTTTCTACCCCGTTCCTCAGCTGCACACAAGAAAGATGTTCCTTATGGTGAAAGGGGTCTCCACCACCCAGGGAACTCCAAGTCTGCTGGCTGATTTACAGCTTTGCTGAGGTTCTGCACAAGACACAGCACTGAGGAAGCTGGAGTTTGATTTCAGTTCCTCTTCTGCACCTCAGGGAATATTTCCAAACAGCCCTGTACGGGTGCAGTACTCTGCTGCACTTCTGGGGGATTTTTGCTCTCTGTTTTTCATGTAAGCCCAGAGCAAAAGCCATCAGAATTAATTAATATAAATAAATATTCAACAGACAAAACCTCAAAATTTTAAGCTAAGCAGGACAAATACTGCCCATGCAGGACACCTGCAGTGCAAACATGGAGGCATTTGCTTTACAAAATCAGGATGCAAAGCTTGGGATGGAAGTGCAGGATTCTGGGAAGGACACGAGAGAAGGAAGGAGAAGTGCAGCGGTTTCCTAGGTGCAGACACAGGAGGTGCTGCTGCTCCCCAGCCGCCCGTACTCACGTATTCTTGAATGGTGTTGGGGTGCTCGATGCCCAGGACCCTCTCGCTCATTAGCACCGCTTTCTGCTGATTGCTTAAGGCCTAAACAGAACAGGAGACCCAAGAGCACATCACTCGGGGCCGTGTGCTCGAGCAGGCGAGCGTGGGGACGGGATGAGAGGACCAGACAGACCCTACCCAGGTCCCCTCGCTCACCTCTGAATAATCCCCCATGATGTAGTTGAGACGAGCCAGCAGCCTCAGGCAGGCACAGATTTCTACATGCATAGCACCATACACATTGTTGAACAGGTTTAAGGCTTCGTTGATGAGCTCGCAGCCCTCCTTCAAGAAACCTGGAAGAAGTTTCATCTGGTCAGCACGGCTGGTGAGTGACCCCACGGCGACAGAGGCGCGGCCACGAAGAGAGCAGAGGGATACAGAGCAGAGGGATACGGAGCCATCGGTCACTGCGAGGACAAACCTGGGAGAGGGGAACTGCTGCCCGCCCGGGGGTGGGTGTGTATTTTATGTGTACAGCGAGACCTTCCTGCACCTTTCAGCACTCAAAGGGGCTGCCAGACAGATGGGCACAGACCTTTTAGCAGGGCCTGTTGTGATGGGACGAGGGGTGATGGTTTTAAACTGAGAGGGAGATTTAGACGAGAGCAAAGGAAGGAATGTTTTACACTGAGTGGGGAGAGCCTGGCCCAGGCTGCCCCGAGAGGTGGTGGCTGCCCCATCCCTGTCCCCATTGCAGGGGAGGTGGCCGGGGCTCTGAGCACCCTGCTCTGGTTGCAGATGGCCCTGCTCCCTGCATGGGGGTGTTGTGCTAAATGAGCCTGAAAGGTCCTTTCCCACCGAAACCAGTCTGTGATACTGGTGAGTGCAGCAGGCCAGGCCACACGTTCCCTGCTCCTGCTTTCATCAGCAGTCGCCTCGAGAGGCAGAGGCTGGGTCAGTACCTTGCTGAACCTTTGCTTGCCCGCTCTGGAAGAAGTGGAAAGCATCTGAGGCTTTAGGGTTTACAAGCTTCACTACAGGGAAGATGTTGAGACTATCCTCTTCTGTGAAGGTGGGCTTGTGCCTGTTGTCAAAGTTGTACTCCTTCAGCAGGATCTGGAGGATCCAAAAAGACACGGGGTCATGGTCACCACTTTCACAGGTACTCGGCAAGGAAAGAGGGGAAAACGAGCCTTGAATTCCACAGCAGATTCACAGCATGTGCAGGAGCTCAAGATGTGAGTTTGGTTTGTCAGAGCAAGCTACAGGACTTGTGCTCGGGCTGGCTAATCTCCGACGGAGACGCGCAGCAAGGTCACTCGAAAAGGGAGCGGGGTTGGAAGTCTCCCTCCCCAGGGCTGGAACCCCTGTCCCAACACAAACCCCTCAGGCACGCAGGGGCTCTCGCTGTCCGTCCGAAAGGCTGGCCCTGCGCAGCCGCCTGCGCCTACTCCCCGTGTTTCTCATACAGAGCACGACGGGGAAGGGAGGGGAGATGTGGATCTTACTTGGACTCCAGTTTTGAGGGAGATTTCACGGAGCAGGGTGATTTTCTGTAGATTATACACTTCTGCTGCTTGGTCAGCATTCTCACTGCAAAAAGCACACACGAGCTTCAGCTCCCAGGGGAGTTTTTGCTCAAGGACATCCCTCTGCTGCAGTGGCCTGAAGCACAGCTCCCCGTACAGCCAGGTGCTGACTGAAACCAATGGCTAAGAGCACACTGGTTGCTCATGGTCTGCTGAAGCTGACAGATCTCACACAGCAGTGTTTTTACTGGAACCCTACGTGTGTGCTCTTCAAGCTCACTGCAGGGTGTAGGGCAGAGCATGAACCCTTCACCTCTTGGCGAGGAGCGAGCTGGCCCTGACGTGAAGGGATGCTCACTGATTCAGCCAGCTAGTTGTGTTTTATCTCTTGGGCCACTTTGCTTGTGCTTCCAGTTTCACATTCACTATCTGCACCTTCCAGCAGCCTTATCCACCATCTGTTTCCGATACAGGAGAAGCCTCCTTGTTTTTGGAGCATAAGCTCCCTTCAGCCTAAATCATCATCTATATAAACAAGTATCTTTTGACTACACTCCTTCAGCTCCCTGCCACCTTCTCCCCCTGCACCCCTAAGGAGAGGGGTCCCTTCCCCTCCTGTTGTCCCTGCTGCCTTTGCCTCACATAGTTCATCTCATTTCAGATTTGAGTTACACCTCGCCCTGCCTCTGCCCAATTTCTTCCCACTGTAAGCCTGTAAAACTCCCTCAGGAGTACAAATTCATATTCAAACAGAAAACAAGTCAAAAAGGCAGGTCCTGTTAAAGAACAGTGCGAGCCACAGACACCCGAAGAGTCCCGGCCAGGCCAGGCCAGGCTCATTTGCTCTGCTTACCATTCCAGACTAAAATCAAAGTAGTTCTTTGCTTCGGAACAAATGTTCTTCCAGAGCTCCTGAGGGGTCATGCTGGCCCACGCCGTGTTATCAGCATTTCCGAGGTTCCTGTTTTTCCTTTTTTTATTCTTTTTCTTGGAGACCAGCTCATCCGCTGGAAGATGGGCAATGGGATTTGGAAAGGAGCTGAGAAAGCAGTTGAGGAAGTGGCTGATGGCTGCTGACAGACCCGACAGCTCCACGCCCTGCAGCGAGACACCAGAATCAGTGTGGGAGGCACCCGCTGTCCCAGGCCCTACCCCGGCCGAGAGCAGATCCAGTCCTAGCAGAAGCAGGGGTAGCTACGTCCTGCTGGGGCCGCGACCCGGGACCGAGGGGGCAGGGGAAGCAGAGCACCTAACGGAGGCTCCGGCACGAGCAGAGCAGGGGAATTGCTACGCCACGCGCGGACAGGCCGCAGGCCGCACGAGTGCTCGGGCAGTTAGAAAAGCTTCTTAGAAAGCAGAAGCAACACTGCTTCAGAGGGAGAGGTATCACATGGAAAACAAAGCTGTGATTTCACTTTTAACAGCCTTCAACATAATGAGTGGGAATCTGGGGAAGAGAAGCATGAATGATTACTCTCTGGGAAAGCCATCTTCAAGTGGGAACTTGTTTTCCTCACGCAGGCCTGTACCTATTTTAGCGCTAATGAGATTGCACCTCCCGTTGCTAAGCAACCCCCGGGAACTGCCTAATGCGAGACCAGACTCCAACAGCTCTATTTGTGGAAGAGAGTCATTAGAGAGGACACACGAGGCAAGAGGTCAGGCTGCAGGTCATACCTGGAGGTACGTCTTGAAGATGTGTTTAGCCGATCGAGTGATCAATTCGCTGATTCCTATTTTCTACCCAAAGGAATAAAGAACAGACTAAGAGTCAATTGGCCACAACAACAGAAAATACACCTGCCCCTGAAGTGGGCTTTTATCCAGGTCTGCCAAAGATGTGCTCTCCAGTCCTGACCCTGCGGCACAGAACTGGGCTGGGGAACAGCCCCCCGTGCAGTGGCCACAGCCCCCAGTGCAGTGGCCACAGGACACCCCCGTGCAGTGGCCACAGCCCCCAGTGCAGTGGCCACAGGCCCGCCCCGTGCAGCACAGCTCAGCTCTCTTGGTGCTGCCAGGAGCCGGCCCAGCGCCAGCCCCGCGTGTGCTCCCGGGCGGCTGCGCTCACAGCACTTCCCAGTTTGATCCAATGCCTGGATGGATCTCAGAGGCTTAAACCCCGGCTGTGTTACTTGCTGTTACAATTGGGAACCCCTGAAGCACTTCTCTATCCCAGAGGACACTCAACCCCCCTCTAACACTATGAAAGCCATTAAGGATCTGGGAGCACAACTCCCCATCCACCACTTATGGGTCTTTCTCCCTCCTCCTCTATTTTTGGGGCTGTTTATCTTTACACAGAGAAAATCTGCCAAGCTGGAATCTGTACAGGGCAAATTCTGCTGGGGCAGTTTTAACGGACAGCCTGATGCTTACAAAAATGTGATCCAGCTGAGCACGGCCAGGGGTCTTGGTGATGAAGTTGATCACTTTGCCCAGGTAACGCATGTTGATGCCCCTCTGGTGCATGGCCTCGGCTAAGGTCGCCCCGTCCATCGGGAGCACCGTGTGATCCAGGCAGTCTTTGACCTGCAGGGTACGTACAAACTCTGGTTACTGAGGGCAACGTGAAGAATTTCAATTAACTTTTTTGTATCTGACTGGGGAGGGAAAGAGGCTCTGCCTGACAGAGGGTGATGTCCAGGGATGGCATTTAAGTTACCGGCACAGCCAGAACTGGCAAGCAGGGAGGTGTTTCCCTACACCTCTATTAACCTGGGGTTCAGGGTCACCCCAAAGGCCAACTGTGACCCTGAGCACAACTCTTTTGGTGGCGAGAGTGTCACAGAGCCCACCACAGTGCACAGGCAGGGTGAACACTAGCCTGACAGCCCAAAGCACTTTGTAAGCTCCTTGCCACTTGTACCACTGTCACCCTGCTGTCTCGGTGGAGAACAAGCAGCACTACGTGCTCCTGTAGGCGCTGGGCAACAGAGGTGTGGGGAGATCAACGCTCATGGTAGAATAGCTCAGGCTTCATCCAGTTCCCTGCGCACAACAGGCAACGGCCCTGGCCCTGCAGAGGCTCGTGAACAAGTGCTGAGCGAGCTGCACCTTGAGCAGCCCAGAGAGAGGGGTGGACACAGTGCTGGCACAGCCAGCTGTTTGCTTGAGGCCAGGCAGAACTCAGCAGCAGAGCAGGGACTCCTGTGGCTCAGGAGCCACTTTCCCTTGGCACAGCCAATTAACCAATGCTTGTGGCTGGCAGGTGAGACCTTCCTTCTTTAAGGGCCTCACAGTCACCAGCTAAAAGCATTCCCAGCTGAAAGACTACGTGGAGCTGTGCTGCCTTAGCTGATAAGGGGGACGGCACTCGCGTTTCCAGTCGTGCTCCAGTGCTGATAGGCACTTAATGCACGTCGTGGAGTAACGCCAGCTACTCCGACAGACGGGGAGCCTCTGCTCGCAGCACCTGGCCCCTGCCCTGCCCTCACACCTGCTCGTGCAGCACTCTGGTTTATATTCTACTGTACAAACCACCCCGTCAAACAACAGCCACCAAGCCCTTTTCTGATTCACCCCCTCCATTTTTATTGGAAGACTAAACAGCTGGTCTTAAACTTTATGCTGACTACAGAACTAGTGCATTTGGCGTTCAGAAGAAGCCATCCAGCAAGGAAAATCTCCTAAGAGATTTTCAGGAGCAATGGCTCCTGAACCCCTTGGCATGGAGCCCATCAATCCTGCCCTCCTGGTTGCAGTGCCCGCTGTGACACATGCATGAGCTGTCAACCCCAAGAGCATCCTGAGAAGGGAAATGTTCATGTTCCCTACCTAGCCAGGAGCATGGGTAGCACCCAAAACGCTTAAGACTCAGAGAGGGAGTTTTTAGGTACAACACCTAGTACTAGATAGGTGCTGGTAAGAACAATTTCCCAGTTTGCTCCAAATTATTAGTCACCAACCGGGTCACAACGAGGGTCAGACACACAGCAAGTTGTGAAGGATGCCCAGGGCTAGGGAGGGTGACTTCTGTGGTCTTTACTGTCCCAAACTCTTCGCAATAGCTGTTAATTACCACTACCGAAAATTCTTTGTTGGATTAAGGTGGTAAAATTGTTTCATGATGCAAGATAGGAAATGAAAACCCCCTCCTGTGCTCGCCCCAGACGTGTGCGCTGTCCACCGCTGGTGCCAGAATGTGGCTGCCAGCCGAGTGCCAGCACTTGCTCCAGGCCAGCGCTGCGTGGGGACGTCACTTCCCGTCCTCGGCTCCTTACCAAACCTGGGATCTGGCACGACAGCAGGAACGCAGCAGCATCCTTCAGCAGCTGCTTCTGATCCTGCACCTCCTCTTTGCTTGACTCAGGGAAACGAACGCCTGGGAGAGTGAGAGAGAAAAACAAACCACATCAGCTCCACGAAGAAACATGTCAGAGACAGAAAGCACACAGTGAGTGCAAGGGAAAAGCTGAAGTGATTCTGCCTCCCTGAAATTAAAGACACTTCTCCAAAAACTCATCACGAGTCAACTGGCTAGGCTGGAGCGGGAACATTTCAGTGGACAAGCAAATACCTCGAGTGCTAGAAACAGAACATTTTGCCTTTGCTCACCAGAATTAAAACTGGGGTTTAAGTTCTGGCTGCCAAAGCACTAATCCTTACCAGTCTTAGAAGGGGCTTGGGTATTTCAAGACACATGCTCCTTCTGACACGTTTATTCCAAGCTAAATACAACTACGTGTCCATTCCCTTGCAATTTCCATGTGCACAGCCCTGGTATTCACCCCCAGAAACACTCTGGGAGCTTTGTCTGTATTCCCAAATAAAAAATACTGATTCCAGCCATGGAAAGCTACATAGGATGCCTGCGACTGAAGAGTGGTTCGAAAGGGCACCGTGACCTGCTTACCATCGTGCTACTGCCCTGCGCCAAGGATCTAACATCAGTTGTTCAACTACAGCTGTTGTTTTTTGTGTAAACTGCTACATCAGGATCAAATTAATTTATTTCCCTTCCCTCTGCTCTCTTTCATGTGGTCGAGCAGCTGGGATGCTGGAGAATGGCAAGAAGATTCCTGGCAGCGATGAGCGGACCTCCCCCGAGCGCGGCGGTGGGAGCCAGCTCACCGCCTGCTTCTGGGAGCGCACGCATCGCAATCAGTTACATCTCTTCCTCCTTCCTCTACCTCTGTGCTTCACGAGGATCCTGCACCATGCCCAGCTAGACAAAAGCCAGCACTACTCTGGCTGAACACAACAGTCCTCGGAAGGAGAGCTAAACCCAGCTCTTCGTACACGTACCTGGTGAGAAAATATCTGGGTTAAAGCGGATGTCAAATGACGTGTCACTAATGGAGCCTACAGCCTTGCAAGCATTTCGAATCACTTCTCTGCTTTTGGGATCCACTGGAGCAGGAAGAAAAACAGAATACAAAAGACCGTGGATTTCAGAAAAGGACAGGCCTAGCTAATAAATTAAGTTTTGTTACTAAAAGCGGGAACAGTTCCCAGGGGTGCCTGCGCCCTGCCCACCACCCAGCCCTGCGGCGCCCGCTCCCCACTGAGCCTCCGGCAGCCCAGCTCCAGCTGCTGGCCCCACAGCCCAGCTCGCTGGCCAGGCTCTGGCTCCTGCAGCAGAGCTCATGGGCTTGCTGCTTCACTGACACTGCCCCCCACTCAGCTGGCCCCTGCGTGATCGATTCCTTAGCGTGTGAACGGCTCCGTGCAGAGCACCAAGACAATACTGACAGAAGCCAGCGCTTGTCCTGTTTAGCAACAAATAACCCCCCCAACCACCCCCAGTCTGGCACCGCTCCCACCAGTGACAGCCCACCAGCTGGGGCAGGAGGCCTGGGCCGCTGCTGGTGCGGAGGGTGAAATACCTGTTCCATCATCCGATGCGATGGTCTCAGCCAGCTCTTTCACCTGATCAAGTCCAGTCACGTTATCATCTATTTTACCGTCCTCTGACTCAGACTTCTCGCCGTCTGCCGTGCCGTTCTCCGGAGAGGAGCCATTTTCCAGTGCTCCTGAGCTCTCCTGCTTGTTGGCTTTCTGCTGCATCAGCTGCAGCGCAGCCAGCTTCATGAACAAGAGATACCTGCAGTGATGGGAAGAGGAATTCAGAACAGCAGGAGAATCCAAGAGGGTCACTGCTGCTCTGCCAGGTTTGCATGACAAACCATGCAGTCTCCCTGCGGAAAGGCAGGCATACAGCCTCTTCCCATGAGCTTTCCAAAAATCAAAGGAGTGCACATTAGCTTATTAGAAGCAGCTAAAAGTAGTGGCTTTTCATTACCCATTGCAAGAGGAAACTAATCCCCTTGCAGCGGTTACAGACTGCTTTCCACACGCAGCACCAGCAGACAGCCCGGGAAGGCTCTCGCTGCCAGACACACAGGACTAGTCAAACCAACCAGCAGCAGCTCTGCCAGGAGACCTCAGCAGAGAGGCCCAGGCTGTGCTAGCCAGGGAGCAGCAGCAGCAGCACCCTACGGCCACAGTCCTGCAGGCTGCTGGTCTGGAAGCTCTCCCGGGGAGCAGCAAAGCCGGCCTGCAGGCACGTGGCGGGACTGGGAAGGGCGCTGCCTGCAGAACTGGTTGCTCAGCGGGCAGGGCTCCTCTGTTGGCAACTGGAGGGCTCGTCTTCCCAGCAAGAGAAGCAGAGGCTCTGACCATGTGTGAGAGCAGGGCACCTGCGGCCCCTCACGTCACTAACATCACCACACGACTGCCACTTGTCCTGCTCCCTGAGCTCCCACCTCCTCACCTGCACCCAGCGAGCCCCAACACATCCCACCCACTGCAAAAGTGCCTGCAGCAGTTCCCAGAGGTAACTTTTTTCAGCCTCTAGGAAAAAAAAGGTCACATTTGAGATGTGGAGAGCCTTAAAAAGCAGCATAAATCCTCAGCCATCGGGTGCACAGGATATCTGCAGGGAAAGAACCTCTGAATGTTTGGACAGGAAACAACCAAAACAGGTCTGGAGACTCAAACAGAAACCACCTCTTCCCTGGAACCCGGTCACAATCTCCACCACTCTCACCTCAGTAATTCATTTTTTGCAATTGCACCTGCACGGCCAAGCACTGGGGAAATGAGCTGCCCGTGCCTGGGAGCTCTGCTGTGATGTCCCTGGGACAACCCCGTGTGGGCCTGACTTGGGCCATTACCAGCTGAAATGGAAGAAGAGGGGAGCTCAGCTCACCTGTGTTCTACGAAGGCATCGACGAGCTCTTGCCGGAGACAGCAAAGCTTGTGTCTGTGCTGCTTGGGGAACCCCATCTTCTTACATTCCTCTGGCATCTCCTCCCCTTCAACAGGCAGGAAGTTTAGATCCGGAGGGAAGGTGCGGAGCAGGTCCAGGATGTAGTGACGCCCGTCGTTGCCAATAATGCCTTTGCACTCCACTGAGGAGCACAGCTCCACCTCCTCGTTCTTGTCATTGAGGACTTTGTGCTTCTGGATCTTAAGTGGCCTGCTGGTCTTCTCCAGCAGCTCCAGGTACTTGGCGTGTGAGACAACTGTCTTGCCAAAGTCTATTGACCCATAGATGACGCTCTGTTCCTGCTCCCGTTCCAAGATGCCAGGAATAATGGACTGAGCTGTCACCCTGTAACCTCTGTAATCCACCACCACAGTCCCCAGCGTGTACAGCCCTTCTACATCCACAGCATTATAGGTCCGCACACCATTGAGATCATTGGTAGGAGCTACGTAAGCAGCAACATCTCCGCCAAAGTCCTTGTAGTGGTCACGGACATCAAAGCCCAGGCTGAAGAAGATGTTGTTCCAGATGAACATCTGCATCTTGGTCTCTTCACTGGGGTTGATGGCCATGACATTGCCATCGATGACAGCCATAGCACCTCTCGTGGCTGCTGCAGTGAAGTCGCTGTGAACCTGCAGAAAGGTGAAGAGAGGGCTGGGTAAGGCAGGGCTCCCACCGGCCCAGCACCTCGCTCTCAACGCTTCCCCAGAACTTCTCCTGACAGCCAGAGGCTGACACACATCAGCTGTCAGCAGGCAGCACATTGGCTGGCTTCTAATCTGTGACCCTGGCCAGTGGCTTGGACACAAGCTCCAGGAGACAGAACTCCGGGGATCAGTAGGATGCAGATTCATCAGCACTCTGCAGAGGAGGGCTTAGGTGTGAGTGTTTCCCCTTGTCCCTTCACCCACTCAGAGGAGAGCTGGATCAGACAGAGCAGCAGAGGACAAGGAGGTGGCTGCCTCCGGGTCAGCAGGGAGGCACAGGGTCAAGAAGGGCAGTCCCCCCAAGGGGCTGGGAGCAGAAAGCAGATGTGAGAGACAACAAGACCCCTTAGCTCACAAACAGGGATGCTCTCCCAGTTTCTAAAGGGTAGCCCGGGCAAAGCCCCCAGATGTGACATGGGCAGCAGAGCGGGGGCTGTGGGAGGAGCTGCGCCCCACACACCCTGGAGTTACCTTGAAAATGGCTCGTTCCCTCAGCAGCCTCTCGGGCAGGTTCTTGCGCGGCAGCTCTCGCGTGGTCTGCAGCTCCTCGTTCCAGTCTCTGGTCTGCAAGAGTCAAAGCCTTGTGGGACAATGCATTGTGTAGGAAGGGCTGGCAAGTCAGCATTTCTGCTTATGAGGTGAGAAGGGAGGGGAAGGGGTAAGGATTCAAGCTGCTGTGGAGCTCAGAGGAGTGAATTAGCAGCAGGAAGGAACTCTCCTCATGAGCAGACTTCATTCAACAGCAGCTTGTGCAGATCTCACGTTAGCCCAGTCACCCAGCGCTGGCTGGTCTGGAGGAGCACGGTGCAGCCAGCACGCTGCGGTGCAGCCACACCACAGGCAGCTGCTACAAGAGCTTGCTCAGAGACACAAGAGCCGTTTGAGGCCCGACAGGCACAGAGGAGCACTCTGCCTTCCATGCAGCGGCTCTCAGTGCAGCCGGGACGTGGCATTTACAATGAGCAGCAGTTACTCCTCTCAGAGCTTTAAGTGCACAGAGAGCTGCAGCCCGAGTGGCACAGCCCCTACAGGCAAGGGCATCATCAAGAACAAGGACTCCTGCAAGTTCTCCCTCGATGAGCAAAACCCTTCACAAATACCAGAGGTCTACTTGATAAAAGTTAACTGGTTCCCAATGCAGCTGGTGGCAAATCTGTTGCCAGTGTTCTCAGGCAAAGCAAGACCAGTACCTGTCCAGGTATGTGCTCCTCATAGCCCAGTCTAGAAGTGTAAGCGTCCTCTGCCCGGACACAGTCCATGGCGTGCTCTGCTTGCGGAGCCGTCCAGCTGTACACTTGGAAGGGAGTTGCTATCCTCTCAAAGGGGTGCCTCTGAACCCTGCCGCAGGAGCAACAACAATTAGACATTTTCCAAAGGAAGATTTCTTTCTATTCTAAAAATTTTCCCTCTGCTGCAAAATCGGCTTCTGACAAACAACAGGACAAGACCAGGCCACCCGAGCACACAGCGACTCATTTAACAAGCCCTGTACCCCATGAACACCGACTGGCACAGGCAGCACCTCTCACCAGTCTGCAGAACGACCTGGGCTCTCCCCACTCTCCTTCCCGCAGTTCTATCCTCAGCTGTAGTGCTGGAGATCCCCATCACTCTCCACAGTCAGAGCAGACGATGTCCACTCCCCGCGAGCCACCCCCCATCTGGCCCTCAGCTTCCACACCAGCCCACACTGGTCACAAAACCAGCTCACAGCACCCACCCACTGATGAAGGGGAGAAGCAAAGCTTCACCCAACAGCCTCCTGTGTAATCTGTCTGCTCTCAGCAGGTGCTGGAGTCTCATCTGTTTTTACTTCTGGCCCAAGAAGCAATACAGTATAATCATTTTTAAATGGCCAGATAGTCACAGTGGTGACTGGAGGCCACTGCTAATTTCCAGCCCTTGTCTAGTGTCACTTTCATCTTCCTAACGAGGGCAGAAGCAGAGCTCCTGAAAGGCACACAATGCGCCTGTCGATTTGCACCCTGCTGAGCCAAGGCAGTTCATTAAGTGGACTCTAAAGAATGAAAGGCTTGTGCACAGCACCCACTGTCCTGGAGCAGAATAAATGGTCCCTGCAGCACGGAGGGCAGAATAGAACAATACCCTATTTGGTTTATTATTATTAAAGGAGCTAGAGGAAATTAGAGAGAATGAACATGCTTGGACACATTTAGAATCATTCTTCTCTCTCCACCATAAACGCAAAGCCTTTACGTGTCACTTGCACTGAGATTTTATGCTTGTCACTTTTTTGGACGCTGGGGGAAGCACCCACTGAGCAGGCTACCGGCCCTGAGCAGGCTACTGGCCCAGTAGCCCAATTAACCCTCTGCTGCCTGGCTAGGTAGGAAGCCACCAACTCTCCCACGAGTCATGTAGCCAACAGGGAGGCTCATCGAGGAGACCCACATCTGAGGAGCCAGTCAAGGCATCAGCAGTCTCCCTCGTGTGAACACAGCACCTCTGGGCTTCCGCTGTGCAAACTGCCCTGGGTGTTCAGCTTCTCCGCAGGGACAGAGCGCACTGAACCCACACTCCTGTGGCAATGCAAAGCTGTCGTCCCCCCACCCTTGGCTTTAGGCAGAAATGAAATCCATAGCTCTACGTGCTGTAAACAAGAGTCGTTTGGGAGCTACAGCCAAGAGGAATCATCCCATGGATAAGGATCGGGACTCTGGGCTTCCGCCAGCCCGTGGCTGCTGTGCTGACGAGTCACATCAGCTCTCACAGCTCCGTCTTTCGACCGAGCAAACGCCAGTCACAGGCTGCTGCCAGGACGTTTAGTCAGGTGTTTTGTGGTCCCTGCTGCATGAACTCACACGTCCCAACCACCCCACCATGACACGAGCTCGGAGGAATCTGGCACCACAACCCGTGCTCTGGCAGTGGCACCCAGTCCCACGGAATCAGCCCGTGGCCAAGCCTCACCACACAACATCACAACAGACTACTCAAGGCAACCAGAGAGGAAAAAGTGCTACCGTTTCTTCTGCAGAGCGGAAAAGTTTTTTTTGAAGGTAGGGCTGATCTGGTTAAGAAGTTCCACCAAGGAATGACTGAGAAAACTGGGGTTTGCAGGTTTGGGATTGAAGTTGTATGCAGTAGATCTGCCAGAGAAAAAAAAGAGAAGTCACAAGCTGTTGTCATACCCGAGACCTCCCATACCCTAGGAACATGGTACGTGAGTGACAACTTTCCCAAGGGCCCTCCCCAGGAGACAAGAGGCAGTAACCCAGCACCTGGGTGCTGAGGGATTGCACAGAGAAGTCTAATTTAAGCCTTCTTGAGCCACTACCAGGTTCAAGAAAGGCTTCTGTCTTCATAGCTGGGAAGAACTGATCCCATGGAGCTTCCCAAACACACCAGAAGGGTCTCTGCTTAACAGAAAACCCAACAGCAGTGGCACCAACTGTGCCAAACAGCTGGTGTCCCCTCAAGAGGCCTCATCTCCCGGCGGGAGGGCTGAGCACCAGACCTGCCAGGAACACTGGGACACGTCCCCCTCCCCAGGTTGTGTTTTGCCAAACTTGAAGAGGCCACTTGTTTCACGTTCCTTGTGCTGCTTGGTCTCCTGCGCCCTGCACTCGGATGTGTACCCTCAGACTCATGACTTTTAACAGGTATTTTCACAGACTTGGGTGGAAACAATGGACTACAAATTATTTCTTCCACGAGCCAGTTTAACCCAGAGCACCTCCACTTCCTAATGAGAGAGAAGGTGGAAATGGGGTCCAATTTTATCTTCTATATTTTAAGCTCTCCTCTTCAGCTGGCTTCACTCTCCTTCTGTGAATTGTACCCTTGTGTTTCAAAGATGCAGTTAAAGTTGCCTGGGCGATTATCTGGATTGCAGGATTGAGGCCACCCAGAGGTCTTTCTGAGCTGCTGGTTGCTCAGGCTCTCTCCCCTCCACCCCCAGCTCAACAGGTCTATGTTACAGGCTACTGGGCTGGATGGACCCTGCACCTCCCTCAATACAGGCAAACAGTCACTGTTTAAAAAAACAGTAAGGGATAAAGAAATCTTGTTAAATGTGTGCCCAGCTCAGGGAGCTCTGACAGGCTGTGTGTTTGCCTCAGGGCAAAATGAGATAGCTCCAATGGTCAGGAAGGAATTCCCTCCCAACTCAAAATGCTCTAATTAGCTGATGACATTATGGAACATTTAAACTTTCCCTAAAGCATCAGGCACTTATCCACGGTGGAGAAATGGTACCAGGCACAACTGAACAGCCCAATCCAGTAGAGCAACTCCTAGGAACCCAGGGGAGCAGCCAATTAAAACAGGCTGTTTTCCACCAAAAAAAATAATCAAAGCAAAACCCAACGCAGCAGCAGTGGTTTGGGGGTTCTTTCCCAGCCGGCTAGAGCAAGCTCCGTGCTGCAGGGCAGGACAGGAGGAATCGTAGCTACTCACTGATTCAGATAAAACCCCCGCGTGGATGCGGTGATACTGACGTGCCGGTCCTCCACCGTGATGACGTATAAATACATCAGGTCCCCGTGCATCTTCCGGTTACCGGGCGGAGGGTTCCAGCCGCTCATGGTCAGTACCTTGAGGCACTGCAAAGGCTACAGAAGAACACAACAGAACCACCTCCAGCAGCAGGAATTAATTCCCCTGAGTTACAGAGCTGTTCGATACACACGCCAGATTCCTTTTACCCATCACCCTCACTTGGGTCCAGAAAGAGAGCTTAAAAAAAACCCCTGGTCTGAAGAGCACAGCTTCCTTCAGTTTGCTGCCTTTCACCCCGTAAGTCACAGGTAAAAACAGACACCCTGGGCCTTTGGGCTGCGCAAGGCACGGATTTCTTGCTGTACTGGTTTTCAAATGGCAGCTTCTAAACCAGAATCCAAGTGGGAGGGCATGGGAAAGGCAAGGGTAATTTGTAGCGATTTGCAGATCGTGTCTCCAGGACTCTGCAGAAAAACACAGCTCTCCCTTCCCTGCCACCCGCCCGAGGCCGGCCTGTCCACACCTGCAGACGTCCACCCAGCCTCCTGGACTTTATTCTTTTGGCTAAGCAGTGCTACTCCAGCGCTCGTTAAGTATCAAGCAGAGCAATCCCAAAGTCCACTTGAGTGCAGCTTCCAAACCCTAAACACCAGTTTGCTGCAAGGAACATGCCAATAGCTGTTTGAATGACACAGGAGAACTCTACCTTCCAGTCTCTGTTCTGGGGCTGAAGGGCACACAGGGGTCTCTCTTTGCTACCTGGCAGGATATGTTCAGGAGGGGTGCAGTCAATTTGTTCCATTTCAGTACCTTTCTTCTTCCGTTTTCCACTGTCTAGAAGGGACAGACACAGAAAGTGATGAAAATCACAGCATCCCCTCCTCCAGTAATGACTCAAGGAGGAAAGCAGAAGTGCTCTGGGAGTTCCTCTGCACTCCCCAACGACAGGAGATGATTGTTACGACATGTGAGTCAGGGGAGGGAAAACACTGACCATGCTAGAGAAGCCCTTTTGCCCCGTACCTCCCAGGTCTCCTTCAGTGAAGACACTCAGGAAAGACAACGAGTTACAGTCCACACCATTGAAAGCATCCGATGGGTCAAGACTCTTCAGAAGGTCCCGAATGTGACGCACGTGTATCCTGGCTTCTCGCACCGTGTAGGGCTCTGGCGAGCAGAAAGGGAGGAAAGAAACTGGAGTCACACAGTTGCTCGCTCCTCTGGCACACGGGTCTCAAAAGGAGCCACGGGAAAGGGCTGCCAGCTGGCCAGGCCCACTCCCTGTGAAACGCCTCACTCATTCCCTCCTGCAGCCTGAAGGAACTTGCCTTCTACCACTTTCAGCAGCGAGCCCTCCTGCAGTCCTTCAATAGTTTTCAGCTCAGCAAAGTTATCGAGGACATTGCCATCCAGCTGCAGAGAGAAGCAAGTCCGATGGCAGGTATCCTCGCGGTCCATCAAAACCTGGTGGATCTCTTGCACCATCTCTTGAGGAGAGACCTTAAGAAGGAAGAACTCGGACAGTTATTCTCAGTCCTCGCACACGTTCTTTCCAAACTTTCTCCCTTTGCTGCAGAATCAAATGTCTTGTACCTCTCCAGACTTGGAAAGTCAGACTCCAGCTCCTCCCAAGAAGATCACTGCTGG
Source organism: Chloroceryle aenea (assembly GCA_013399075.1). Classification (NCBI taxonomy): domain Eukaryota; kingdom Metazoa; phylum Chordata; class Aves; order Coraciiformes; family Cerylidae; genus Chloroceryle; species Chloroceryle aenea. The sequence continues at coordinate 157,887 of VWZY01005971.1, read as the reverse complement.
GAGGGCACTGCCACCCCGACAGAGTCAGCCACTCCAGCTCCATCCCACAGGGCTTGGCACCCTGGGGTGTCACAGCCCATGGGACAGAGGTGGCCGGGAGGGCTGTGAAGGAATCGAAAATGGTGGTGCAAGCTGGGAGCTCTTTCCCTGTCCATTCACACTGCGCATTCGTGGGGAGGCTTTGAACAACGCGCGTGGAGAGCAGCCCACTTCCCTCACCCGACCTGCGGCAGCACCCGCAGCACGGCGTGGTGTGTCCGTGCCACTGCCACATCTCCAGGGCAGTGCCACCGGCAAGCGCGTGGCTCTTGCGACATGAGGAACTGCCCCGGCCTGTGCCCCAGGGCTGCTCTCCTACCCCTGCTCCAGCACCACCGACACTGCTCCGAGCCAGGAGCACTCCGGGTACCTTAGGTAAGCTGCTGTCACCGACGTGCCCTGCTATTCTTAGCCTATTAATGCTGGCAGACAGCGGGGTTTGAAGGAGAGAAAAAGCAAGGCTGTGACACAGCTTGTTCCACAGGGAATGCAGCTTCACAGAACTCCTCCCTTCCCTGCCAGAGATGAGACTTCCCAACGGGTTTAGGCTCCAGATGCCTCTCCCCGATATTAGAGATACTTCATCAGAGGGCTGCTGGTGAAGTATCACAGTAACTGGGAGTATCAGCGAGGCGTGCCAAAGCCTGTCCGCATCTCGCAACACGTCACTGCCCACGTGACACAGAGAGCCCTCTGTGCACAGGGAAGTGGAGGCTGCATCCTTCCCTTGGTCCTCAGGCTGCTGCCAGAGCTCCCAGAGCACACAAGAGATTTTTTTTTTCCCCTTCCCGAGAGCCAGACCCAGGACTCAGGTTCCAGGACTCAGGTTCCCACAGCCCAGAACCAGGCAGGAAGGGCATTTTTCCCATGCTCAGCTCCACGCCTGAGCCCCTCTGCCATGGCAAAGCAGCAGCTACAGCTCAGCTAATTGCCCCTCCCCTTGCTCCATAGCTGGGATCCAGAGCAAAACACCCTCCCTGACCTTGCAAAGCCAGGCAGACCTGTGCCAGGCAGCCTAGTTGCTCCCATCTCCTCCTCCTCCCTGTTTCTCCAGAAGTCACTGGCCAGGCAGCTTCTCTCCTGCTCCCTCCATACTCTGCTGCTTCCCTGCCCACTCAGCCCAGTCAGAGGACAGGCAGTCTAGGAACTGTGAGCAGCATGAAGGCACTGCCCACACCGTGGGGGTCAGCAGGAGCCTCCCAGGGCACAGTCCCCATCCCCTTCCGTGCCTGACAAGGCAGTGGTACGTGTGCCCTGGCTCCCTCCTCCATCCCCTCCCAGCCGGCAGGGCAGGTACCTGCAGGGAGAAGGGCTCTATCCCTGGCGCGCAGATCTTGACGGTAAACCCCGTGTCCTGTATGACGATGACCTCCTGGTCGTTCCCATCTTCTCCCGGGTCAGCCTCCTCATGCCCGTTCTGCCTGGCATCCTTCTCGCCCTTGAGGCTCTCATGCGGGCCGCTGCCATTCATCAGTGCCACGCTGGACGGGTGCTCTGGGTGAGAGGAGAGAGATTTAGACAAGGTCTGAGCAAACCAACAGTCCTCTGTGAGCGGCTGAAGAGACTGGTTCAGACAACACCACCGTCCTCTGGCCAGCTCAAGCGAACCAGGGGTTAAAAGGCAGCGACCGTTTACCAGGGGTAGGTGTGCCAGGCCCTTCCCCTGGCAGCACATCGACCTGCTCTCGCTCGCCCGCAGGTTTGCACCTTCCGCGAATGGTGTGCGGAGAGGGGAGGGAAGCAGGAAGGATGGGTCAGCGTACTACACATCCAGCTTAGTCTTAAGAAGCAGCTTAATTAAACGAAATGGGTGTGTGGTGCTTTGCGGCCCAGCGGCAGCTGTAACCTCTGCACCAACACGTCAGGCAGCTCCCAGCACACCTCCCAGTGCGCGGCTGTCCGGCCAGAGACGGAGGGGAGACGGGGGTTGTGTGGCTCAGCTGCACCTCACGTGGCAGCCAGGTTACTACACCGGCACCCAAACAGCTCCCACGGCCCTGCCTGCATCTGCCCACCCTCCACACTGCCAAAATACTCCGCAGAGGTCCCGCGGTGCCAGGGCGAGGCTCTGCCCAAGCAATTTGATTCAAGAAAAAGGTGATGACATTTTAAATGCTCGTTTATACAGATGCGTCACAGGGACGGGGAGCTCTGTGCACTACTTCACTGCTCCCACAATGGTTTCTTGTCCCATAAGGTGGGTCATGTCAGAGAGCTGGCAAGGTCTAGGAAGCTGCAGGTCTCCTAGAGCAGCTTACACCCGACGAACCGGGACAGAGACCATGCTGTCAAGGATACGCTGCGTTGTTGGACTGAGGTGCTGCCAGGATAAGGTGGAACAGTGGAAAGAGCTGCTGGAGACCACCTTTGAGAGAGGGAAGAGACCCCCTGTCCCCAGCCTGGGAGCAGAGAGCTGCTCCAACCTGCCTACCTGGGGCAGCAAAGGCTGGAAGGGTGCGGGCATTGTGCCCTGCAGGGTGTGTTCGCAGCACGGCTGCCCTGCCCTGTCCCATCTGTCCTGGCCACACACACCCTGCTTCTGCATCCCCAGCTTCGTGCTCCCAGTCACCCAGAGCGGGCTGGGGGCTTTCCCTGGCACCGGGAACAGCCCTTCTGAAAGGCTGCACGGGGTCAAGGCAGCTCAAAGCCTGGATAACACCTCAAGGCTGTTAAGCATCACGCTGCAGTCCTCCAGCCAGCTCCACCTGGCAGTTCTCCTTCCTCCTCCTCCCCTCCTAGCAAGGCACCAGCCCAGCTGTGCTCCAGGGGAGATGTCAGCTCAGCCTCCATCATTCCCGAAAGGCAGACTGGTGCTGTGGCTCCAAGACCTAAAGCTACCACAGCTGGTTCTCGCCTGTCAGTCCCAACTGCTCTGGCAGCCCAGGATTCACTCACCCTTCACCACATCTCACACAGGGGGTGGAAACGCTGCAGCCCCTTGCACAGCTCTGGAGCCATCACGAGGCGGCAGCGACAAACCCTGCCCAAGAGTCCCTGCTCCAGACTCCAACTGCCAACAGCAAACCTGCCTCAGAGACAACTGTCAAGACCGGGTGAAAGAGCCCAGACCCAAGGGAAGCACGCCGGTTCCAAAAGGCAGCAGGTAACTGCGCTACCTTAGGCAGCCTCTGGTGCCTCCAGCATCTCAGCAGCTGCTGCTCCTGTTCCCGGTCACGCTGCGTACGTCCCCCTTCGTGAGCTGCTCGTTTCTTTGACAGATGAAACCACAGGCAAGAGGCCTGGCTCTGGCTGTAGCAAGCTGCAGTCGTGCGAGGAAGGAGGAAGAAAAGCTCCACACGAGTGCCCCGAGAGATGCGGTTTCAGAAAAACCACACCATACCCAGAGGGCTGGGGAGAGCCCCTTGTCACACCCTGCAGCCAGCACAGCCACACTCCCGGACTGCCCAGACACGTGGGGAAAGCAGAAAAGCTGCTGCAGAAAAACTATTGCATAAAAGTTACTCCTGGGGCTACTAGTGCTGTAGACAGAACAACCCCTGCCCACCAAGCAGGGCAGGATCACTGAACCCCTGCTCCTGCAGCAGCTTCCAGAAAGGGGAGGCAGCACTTGGCTACAAGGAAGGTGGCTGTGGTGCTGACCGAAGACCCACCAGACATGGCAGCAGGGACCACGGCCCAAACCCGGACACAGCCGCAGGGGCGCTGCCCACCACCCGAGAACCCCGATCTCCACGGGGTCTGCCCTGTGCTGCGCTCCAGGCACAGCCCCCTGCCTGGGACTCATCCCAGAGCTTGGCCAAGGATGCTCCCCAACCCACCAACTCATCGGCAGCAGGGAGCTGGGCACTGAAGCTACTTCTGTGCCACAACAGTTGGCAGGATATTCCTGAACAGGGCGTTGTCACCTCGGAGTAAATGTGATTTTGGTTTATGTCTTTTCTAAGCAAGATCCAGCAGCAGATGTCTCCTTAGTGAGCAGAAGCTGACTGGACAGCTGGGAGCTGGAAGTGGGAGGAGGAAAGCAGAGCATAGGGATGAACCAAACCAGAAGGCAACAGGTTTGAGAGCTGAGCAACCCATAGAGGCACACGCTGCTCTCGAGCACAGCGAACACCTTCAGCTGCAGTGTGAGACAGGGAAAGCCCACGGCCAGGCAGGACCACCCTTCTGCTTCTCACTACTCAGGGGTATCAGACCCCACAAACCACCGACTGTTTCGGGAATCAGAAGACTGTTCCTTGTCTGCAGAAACACAACATCTTTGCATTTTCCATCCCTCCTTCCCTGCTCAGGTGCAGGCAGGGCTGGAGCAGCTCTGCACTTTGCGACAGAAGAGACATGTAGAGGCAACACCTTTGTGTCTCCTGATGCCAGAAGATCCAGCTCCAGCCAGCACTGTCTCAAGACCAGAAACAGACGTTAAGCCTTGGCTTAGGAAGGCCAGCTGTCCAGCAGGTTAGCCCTCCCACTCAAGGCCAGTGAAGGCTTTCCAGTGTTTTTTTTTTATGGAACGGGTACATTTTGATGGAAACCGTGTTTTGTTGCGACGCCAGGTGACAGCAGCAGGGAGCTCGGAGCTGCCTGGAGGACGTGCTGCCTGCCGGGTGCTGACTCACAGCGAGTGCTCTCCCCGTGGGGAATGGAGCTGCACCCACCTGCCTTAAAGTGGGTCACCGGTTCTTGCCGCCCGCCACAGAGCAGCTGTGCCACAGCCTTGGCAGTGCCAGCGGGGAGAGCGAGGCACAGGCATCACGTGCTTGATCTCAGCCTACTCGAGATGTCAGGAAGAGCAACAGGGACACCTGAAAGACACCTGGAGAGACCCCTCCTGTCTGCCACTCTCGGTCCAAGCCCCTGTAGCTGGGTTCGGTTGCAAGCTCTCGCCTGCAGCAGAAAGCGCCATGTGATGTGCCCTGGATGGATTCATGGAAGCCACCCCGCCTGCTCCTCCCAGAACTGGAGATCCAGGTTTTGTGGTCTCAAGGCTGTGACCTCCAGCCTCCCATCGCCCCACGGGATGTGCCAACGTCCCAGCAAGGGCCCTCCTCCCTTTGGCACGTGGTTTGTAGGTGCAGGGGCGGCTGCGAGCTCCGGCCCATGCTGGCTGGTGGCTGAGCTGTGACAGTGTTGTCATCGCTGGTCAGAGCGCAGAGCAAACAAACCTCGAGCACACACAAGACTAAAGTGTCAGGAGAACAGGCAAAGCAAAGTGAGGAGGGGAGACGGTGGCACAGGCCCCCCCTCCGCGGGGGAACCGGCCCAGGCTGGCCTGGACGCAGCTCACACCTGGTAGAGGGATCAGTACAAGGATTAAGTTTCCTCTTTGCACCTGGACAAGGAGCACACGCCAAGGTGATGGCCCCGCTTTAATCACACCTCCTATTCCTGGTGTGGCTGCAGGGACAGCGACACCTCACACCTGGCCAGCCAGGATCCCAGCACGGAAAGGGGAACACCCGAACCCCAGCATCGCTGGCTGCACAGCCAGACTGCATTAATCACGGGAAGGGTTCGTTAATTACTAACTAATGTTCAAACAAATCTTCTCAACCAAAGTCAGTCACTAATCCTTTTCTCAGGTTAGCAGGTCAGAACACCACCTTACACTGCTGTGAGGTGGCCCAGTCTGGAGGGAGGGCTCTGGAGATGGGGAGTTTCCTTCCCTGCACTTGGTAACAGCAGAGTTTATTACAGGCACAAAACTGAAAGTTAAAACTCCACCTTTTCCATCACCAGGTTTAGAAGTGCATTTCTCATGATCAGCTCCAGCATCACTCTGAGGACCCAAACTCTGCCCTCCCCTCCTCAAAGGTGTTTGGAACTCTGAGCAGGGTCAGAGGGTCTCTGCAGGGCCTCCCCCAGCTGTGCCTGAGCACCTGGCACGTGGAAAGCCATAGAGCAGCAAAACCAGAAACTGAGGAACCAGCCCAGGCCAGCCACCCTCCCTGTCCCCTCATGCCACCAGCTGCACCGCAGGGCAGTGTTTGAGACCAAAACCAAGCTGCTGCACCAGGACTGAACGGAAAGAAGGCACAGTGATAGCCAAAGCTGGACCCTGAGACTTGAAAAAACAACCCTCCGAGTTTCTCATCTCCTACAAGTCCTGGCAAGGACAACAGCCACTCTGAGCTGCCACTTGGTGCCACATTGGAGCAACTGGCATGGACTCCACTATGCCAGTTTGTGGAGAAGTGGGAGAGGAGGAAAGCACGATGTGGCCGGGTGGCTGCTCCCCCGCCNCTTGGCTTAGGAAGGCCAGCTGTCCAGCAGGTTAGCCCTCCCACTCAAGGCCAGTGAAGGCTTTCCAGTGTTTTTTTTTTATGGAACGGGTACATTTTGATGGAAACCGTGTTTTGTTGCGACGCCAGGTGACAGCAGCAGGGAGCTCGGAGCTGCCTGGAGGACGTGCTGCCTGCCGGGTGCTGACTCACAGCAAGTGCTCTCCCCGTGGGGAATGGAGC
>VWZY01005971.1:121027-133822 GCA_013399075.1 Chloroceryle aenea | reverse complement strand
CTCCCTTCCGCTGGGCTGTGGATGCAGCAGGACCGTGGCCCTGGCCAGGGGGGTGGCAGGAGCCCGGAGGCACTGTAGCCGTGCCCAAAAGGCTATGCGAAGGGTGGATGATCTGGGAAAGTCCTTCAGGGGAGTGCCCAGCTCCTGCCCACGGGCCCCACCGGCCAGAGTCCACCACCCAGAGAGTTGCCCAACACAGCCCGTGGGCGCCAGGCTGGCCGGACTCTGCTCCGCGGGTCAGGGCTGCGGTGGGAGCATGCGTGAGTGTGTGAGAGGCAGGGATCTGCCTCTGGGCGGCGGGCGAAGGCAGAGGGTGCTCNGGTTCCTCATGGCTCCCAACGCCCTCCCTGCCCTTCCCACACCTCAGTGGGTGACAGATGCCCTCTCTGTCCCGGCCCTTCTGAGTCACAGCGCAGGCACACAAAAAGAATGTGATTTCACATGGGGTACTGCACACTGCCCCTGCACACCCCATACAGCTCTGGCCAGCCCATGTGGGCTCTTTCCACCTGCCTGCAGGAGGATAATGCCTGCCATCCATCCCTTCGTCCATCCCTCCATCCATCCATCCATCCCACTTGCCATCCATCCTTCCTGCCATGGTGGCACCAAGAGACTACATTGAGTAAACACCTGCAGAGCAATTGGGGTGACAAAACATTGCATTTCCCCAACTCCTCCTGCCTAATGACCTCAGAAGGCTGGAGGAGGTGAGGGCTGGAGGGAAAGCACTGCAGCCACGGCGACTCATTTCGTGGTGTTTGGAGGCTGGGGGACTGGGCTGCCCGTAGCCGGACTGCTGCCCCTGGCAGCCCTGGCTGCCAGCCCTTGGTGGGGCGCAGGGAGGGGTGCAAATGCTCCCCACAGAGGCTGGTGCCAGCGCTCACCCTGGCCTGCCCAGGCCTGCTCCCATTGTCTGCAACAATCCCTGCTTTTTATGATAGTATTTGCAATCTCTTTATAGCTTCAGCTCCTTCTGCTGAGGCAAAATGCTTTATAATGAGATCTTAAGGGAGGCAGTTGCATGCGGTAATTATTACAACTGGCATTTGAAGAGCAATCATTTGATGGCATCTTAAATTAGGTGGTTGCCCCATAAATGTGGCAAATGTGATCCTGCTCTTCATAAGCTGTTAAAAGGCTGATGGATGGGCAGAGACCTGTGGGTGGGACTCACGGCACAGTATGGCCTGTGCCACTCCAATGGCANGTGCCTGGGGTGGCCCCGCTCCGCCAGTGTGCCCATGTACAGCCGGGCACAGCCCAGCCTGCACCCAGGCCCCCTGCTTGGCTGGGAGCTCATTGCTGAGGGAGAGGAACTGCAATTGGGGTGAGCTCAGCGCCAGCTCCCTGCTCCNGGCAGCTGAGGTGGGAAAATGGGGGTCTCCTGGGGTCTGTGGTGGGCTGAGAGGGGCCAGGTGTGCACCATCCCCTACACATCCCCCTCCTGAGGACAGCCCTGGGGCTGCAAGTGCCAAATCCCCCTGAGCCAGCCCCCCCCACAGAGCAAGGGGCTGCCTAGAGAGCAAGAACCCCAATGGCCATGGTGAGAGCAGCCCCATGCCCACCGTGGCACTGCCACCCCAGCTCAAGGATGAAGTGCAGACTGTGGCTCGGTGCCAGGCACTGTGCCTGTGAAGTCAGGGACGAGTTTCGGCTTCATCCCTGGGACAGAGGAGGCAGAGGAGCTTGCCTGCTCACAGAGCATCCTCTGCTGGCCATGGGTACCTGGGCACCACTGCCTGCCCCTGCCTGCTCTGTGTGCTGTTGGGGATGAGGATGAGTCACCCAGAGCTGTGTGGTGGCATTTGCTGGCAGCAGTGTCAGCCTGCAGCACCTCGGGACAGCAGCAAGGCCAGCCCAAAGGGACAGCCTGGGGACACCAACACACTCCCTTCCGCTGGGCTGTGGATGCAGCAGGACCGTGGCCCTGGCCAGGGGGGTGGCAGGAGCCCTGAGGCACTGNGTTTGAAAACCTGCCCTCGGACATCAGCACTGAGGCAGCAGAGCCCCGTGCCATGCTGGCCTGGCAGGAGATGTCCTGCCCAAGGCAGCCTCGGGATGGGGGAATTCCAGTCACAGGCAGGTTTCCAGTTCCCCCCAGTGCCTCTTGCCCATCCTGGGTGGGTGAGGGCTGGAGGAGTGTGCTGCCAGGGCTCTCCAGCCGGGCAGGGCTGCTTGTCCCAGCTCCAGGGCTGCCCCAGGAGGGGCTGCCAGGCACAGGGCCGGGTGGCCCGAGGGGACAGCACGTTGGGAAATGTTTTTTGGGCAGCTCTCTGCTTCTGGTCCCAGGCCTGGGGTGGTGCAGACATTTTTCACTCACCAAGAAATTTCTCCCCTTATTTTGGAATGTGAAAGATTATTTTGTGGGCAAAACTGTTTAATGAACCAGGAGTCCCAGGAGATCTTCTGAATCAGCATCTGGACTGCAGTCGTGAGGGTGGCTGATAATGGCCTTGTTGGTTTTGCCTGGGGGCGGAAGGGTTTTCAGGCTTTGAGTCCCGTCCTGGGGTCTGTGATCTGCCCCCCGGGGGGGTCTGTGTCAGGGCATTAGCAAAGCCGACCCAGAGGTGCTGGCTTTCATGTGTAAAGCTTTCCCGGGTGGCTGCCCAGGCATTTAAGGGGCTGTCAACAGGCTGTGAATGTCCTCGCTGGTGTCCCAGCCCTGCCCTGCAGACAAGGTCCATGTTCCCTCCCTGGGCAGCCCAATAGGCCCCCTCCAGGAGCAGGCTCTTCGGTGGCCTCACACTCACACACTCCCCCTTATCTTATCTCATGCACAAACCGGCGCTCCTACCTTGCTGGCGGGCTTCCAGCTCTTTTATTTCCAGGTCATGGGTGAGTTCTGGAAAAGAAATCAAACAGGAGTGAGAAGGAGCATCCCAGCATCCTGCGCCTGCCCGTGCCTCCCCATGCTGCCTGTGGGACACCGGCATCTGCCCAGCCCATGGTGGGAGCGTGGACATCTCAGAGCACCAGCCACAGGCTGAGCCCAAACCAGACAATTCCAGCGATTTAGACATTATTAACCAGCCTTGGGATGTGGCAGCTGCCACGGCACTTGCCCCTGCTATGTGGCCAAGGCAGCACCTGTAGGTCCAGCCCCACGGCTCCAACTCTCCGGCAATGCCTTTTCTTTTTCTAAGACAGTTGCTGAACCATTTTTGGCGCTTTAAATCAGGACAAAGAGCAGAGCAATGGACTGAAAATAGACCAAAGTGTAAGCTGAGGCCTGAAGTATTTCATAATTTACTGCTTCCAGGCTGATCTCTGCCTCCGTACGTGACGCAGGCGGGACGGCCTCGTCCCTGCACGATGTGCCCGCAGAAGGATGCTGCCCTGCTCCGGGGGCAACGTGTGCCTTCAAAATCCCCTCTCAGCCTGGCACCCAGCCCCTGCCTGCCTGCTCAGCCCTGGCTCGCTGCCTGCTCCCTGCCTGCTCCCTGCTGAGCCCTCAGCTGCAAAACCAGCAGCGAGGGAGGGAGAGCAGGGATTTTCTGGAGTTCAGTTTACCCTGCACACTTTTATAGAAAACCTCTTTTGAGTTCCTTATGACAGCCCACCAAACCACTCTGAGAGGAGGAAGAGAGGGGCAGCAGAAGCATGTGGTTGTTTGGGGGCTTTTTTATTCACTGAAAATGAGTTCAAATAGTTAATCTTTGCCCTACATTTTTCTTTTAATCTGCTTTCATGTTGACTCTAATCCTCATCACTGCCATCCTTCTGCAACGGAGCGCTTGGCTCAGGCTGCTCTGCCCGTCTGTCTTGGAAAACAAATCTGTAGTGAGAAGGCAGAAGTAACGGAGAAGGTAATGCAGCTTCTGGAAAGCTTTCAGCACTCCCGCCTGTCCCATTGGAAATCAATGTCCCTGTGTTATGTTTCTGAAGCTAAAATAATAGGTTTGGAGTCTCAAATATGTTTCAAATGAAAACTAAAGCAGCTGCCCACTTCCAAAGAAGGTGTTGCCCTGCTGAGCGGGGAGGATGCACAACCCTGGGTCCCAGCCATGGGGGCTGGTGGGAACCTGCCCCAGTACCATCCCCGTGACCCCCGAGGGGCAAATCTGGGCGAGGGCACCCACAGGCTCTCAGGTGGTCCCAGCTCTGCCAGATGGATCCAGCTGTTCTGCACTTTCATCTCCCACCTCCCACGCTGCCGGCCCCAGCTGCAGCCAGCTCCCAACAGCTCTCCCGCTTGGCCCCAGTGCCTCTGGGTATGGACGGGGCACTGCTGGGGGATGCACTTCAACTTGCCTGGTGCAGGACATGGCCAAGGAGGGGTCTGTATTCCCTGCCCTGAGCTGGCACACGGGAGTCTGCCCCACAGGAGCCCCTCAGTCCCAACCCCAACTGCCTGAGGGTCCCTGACCCTCTTGGAGGTGTCTCTGTGCCCCTCAGTGGGGCTAGAAGCTCATAAAGCTAGAAATAGGTTTATTTAAGATGCAGCTTCTCCCAGCACATTGGGCTTCCCCCTTTGCTGCCTGGGAGGACCACCCTGGTGCCTGATGCGTGAGGGTGCGGAGGGGCTGTTGACACAGCCCATCTCCCAGCTCCGCTACCCACCGCAGGGATCCCCCGAACACCCCTCTGCTCCCGCCCCAGCCTTCCCTCCATCGCTCCACTAATTACTGCCACAAGGCTTGAGCTCATCTTCCAGTAAAAGGAGAAACAGAAGACTCAGAGGAATCTATTGCTATTTCTGCAGTGTTTATACCTTGCAAATAAAACGGGAGTGGGAGGGAAGCCAACTCTCCTCTGTAACACAAGGCTCATTCCAATAAATGAATCACAGCATGGGGCTCTGGGCTGCGTTGCCTTCCTATAAAGCCTCCGACTGGGAACACTGGGCTGTGGGACTTTGCTGGGGCTGGCTCTGCCCTGGGCCCGCATCAGTGGCTGCAGCACTTGCCCAAAGCAACCACCTGCTCCTCTCGCCAGGCTGCAGCGAAGGGCACAAGGCTGCTGGGGGTCGGGGACTTGCAGGGGCTGAGCACAGGGAGGCTCCAACCTCTTTGCCTCTTGCTGTGGACCCAGCAGCTTCTCTTGGTGTCGAAGGCTCCTGGGATGCTGGGTGCAGCCATCAGGAATGGCCTTGGGTCTAGAGGCAGCAAACTTGGGGGTTTCTTTAGGAGTATACTGGGTCCTTTCTGAACCCAGCTGTTCTGCTGGTGGATCCAGGATGGATCCAAAGGCACTGGTTTGCTGCACGTCTCCCCCTGAGACCACTCAGCTGCCCCTCAGAGCAGACACTGTCAGCAAGGGTCTGGCACCTGGAAACTGACAGTGCTGCTGCTGCTGCTGCAGGCACTGGAGCTTCTCCAGAGCAGCTGGCGCAGCTCCACAGGCCCACAACGGGAGATGTGCTGACTTACAACTCCACTTCCCTTGTGCAGACAGCCCAGCCAGGTAACAGAATTCAAACCATCAGCAAAGTCACCTTCAAATTCACGAGGGCTTTGCTCACATCGCTCCTAGCAGAAAGATGTTGCAGAATCCCACACCTCTCAGACAAGGACGTGACCCCTGTCTGGTCAGACAGGTTGTACTGGGAAGAGTGCTGATAACCAGCTGTGTTATCATTTCTGCCCCTGAGGACTCCGAACACCCCTGCCTGCTTAGGCACAAGAGCTCTGCTCTTGCTCCTGTCTGGAGAGGCTGTAGATGAAGTCATTGAAACAATGAAACAGAACAGCAAAAGCTCAGAAGGGTTGGGGAAAAATAGAAAATTTTGTAATGCAGACATGTCTTTGTTTCCCAGGAATCGGGGAGGATGAGAGGCTGGAAGACAAGGAGTAATTAGCTACGGCTGAATTATTTATGAGAGCAATGGCACAAGTTGGAATGAGTTTCGGTGGCCCGGGGAGCTCTTGCGAGGCTGGCTGAAGGGGAGAGTGACCTTGCTGTGTGTGGGGGGGCTGGCAGCTGTGCACCCCACAGCCAGGGCAGGTCCCCGAGCCCCATGCCACGCTTGTGGATGCACTTCTGAGGGATGAGAGACAGGCTGAGGATGCCTGACAGGGACCTTCCCTCCAGAGCAGGGAGCAACCTTGGGCAGGGGAGCAGATGTGCTGGTGCTGCTGCTGCTCATTCAGCACCGCAGTGGTGAAGCACAGCAAGTGGTTACCAACACCAGCACTAGTGCTGGGCTGCTCTGTGCTGGGAGGGAATCGACAATGAAGAGTAACAAAATATAAACAAGAAAATCACATTTCCTCCTGCTCTGAAAGCAGCTTTGGCATGTTCTTATACACTCCCATTACGGATGGCACTCAACCCTCCCCTTTCGCCTGGTCTAGTGGCACCTGGGAGAAATTATGAACTACTTTTACATTTTCATAATCAAAATACCTTTGCGGGCACAGATGCCAGGAGGCAAAGGCAGGACCATCTTGCCGGGTTTTTCCCTTCCCGCCCACCAGTGAGTCCCTCGGGACAGCGGCTGCTGCAGCCAAGCTGCTGCCAGAGTCAGGAACACGCCGCCCAGAGAGCCCTGAGTTACTGGGGCTAATCCTCATCCAGGAGTGTGCCCTGAGCACGGCATGACAACAAAGGGAGGGGGCTTTAATGATGGATCATCAGCACAGCCTCCTGTCTTACCGCCCACCCGGCCAGCTGATGCCAGAATAAAAATCGCTCTGGTTCTTCAGTGTTGCAGCTGGAGGCAGCAGCTGGTGCCCATTTGCAGAGGAGCGATTTCAGGGAGTTTGATCCACACCAGATCTGGTGGCCATGTCATGTGGTCCAGGGAGGGGCTGGTGGCACCTGGGCCAGGGATGCAAGCGGAAGGCTGAAGGGGATGGAGATCTCCCGATTCCACAGCGAGCAGGATCTCCCATGGCTTGGTGCTCATCTCCTTCACATCCTGCCGATTGCGCCCATGCAGGACTGGCCCTGGGGCTCCAGCAGGAGCTTTCCTGACCAACGTGCTCCATGGGCACACAGCTCCCCCACACCACGGACACACCAGCACTCACCTGAGCAGTGCTTCTGCAAGCGGAGGATCTCCAGGTGCAGGTCATGGAGCAGCTCCATCTGCTCCTTCTTTAAGAAAGCGATGTGCCGCTGCACGCTCTGGATCTGGTGCTCCAGGGACACGGTCTCCATCGCAACCAAATTCACAGTCCAGGCCTGAAGGGAGCAGAGATGGCTCGTGATCAGACACGCAGCAGCACACCAAGCTTGTGGGCCCTGTCCCTGGAGCCCTTGTGAGGTGCAGAGCCCACTGGCTGCCAGGTGGAGGACTGCTCTCTTCTACCCTTTCCATGGGGACATGGCTGTGGGTGAAGCAGCTCTGCTCAGAAGATCCTCAGGGATGGCCCTCAAGCCATCCCACCCCCCCAGCACCTCGCAGGACCGGGTCCCACCCTGCCCGTGCGGGAGGCTGAGGGGCTGCACAAGCAGAAAATGCTGCTGCACGGACCCCGGCATTAGGATGCTTGCTTCTATTTTCAGTTTGGCCCTAGGAAATATTTTCTCACTGAGCAGGATCGCATCTGGGACGGCATCGCTCCCCGCAGTCCCCAGGTGGGAGTTGCACCAGGGACGATTTTGGCTCTCACTTGATGAGCCACATATTACGAAGCAGTAACTGCAGCGAGAGATCCAACACATGAAAAATACAACATGCTTTGTCTAACCCGATCTGCGTTACATGGCGAGGAGAGTCATGCTGTCTTCCAGAAGAAGAAACGTCTTCCCTGGCATTCGCCTGGCAGACAAGAGCTGCTGGCAGTGCTGTGCCAGGCGGCTCAGCCGGTGCTGGGCGTCCATCACCACATGTTAATTAATGGCTCAGCAAAGCAGCGGGGTGAGGTGCCTACCTGTGCTGCTGCACCACAGAGATAAAAATAACCCCCTGAAAGAACCCTTAATCCTGGGAAACACCATTTCATGTGGATGTGGAATCTGTCCTTACTCCTCGCGCCCAGCCCAGGAGGGGGGAAGCTGCAGCAAACGGAGGTGACAGTGGGGACACTGTGCCAGCGACCCGGCGGGATGGCGTGCACCGTCCTGTCCCTGGGAAGCCGCTCCCATTCCCTCCTTCATCGCCAGCTGACTGCAGTTTTCTGTCTATAGAAACTTCAGAACCGAGCGAGCGCTTTGGCTGCTGTTCACGGCACGCCCAGCTCGGTGATGTAGTGCATTGTAAGATAATTCCTGCAACCAAAATCAAATCAAACGGCATTTAAACTCGATTCCACTGTAAGCGATCTTGGCAGTGCCCCGAGTTCAAAGCTTTCTTCTTGCCAAATCCTCTCCAGATTCGTGAAATCCTTTGTCAGGTCTCCGTATTCCTAGTATTTAATGGAGCGGGGGGTGCAGTGAGGCTCCAGAACTAACGGGGTCAGGGTGTTTCCCAGGGTGCCCCAGTGCTGCCAGTGTGGGGTGTGCTGGGAGGGGGCTGGCCGGGCACCCCAGCCTGTGGTGCTGGTGGTGCCCAGGCAGGGTGGTCAGAGGCAGCTGCAACACCCAGCTAGCCCCTAAATAAGTAGAAATGGTCAGAAATGGTGTTCTCCTGTAGCTGCCCCTGCTTGAAGGTGTGAGCCCAAGCTGGGTGAGGGAGCTGGGGGCTGGCCTGGCCACCCCCCCACAGGGCTGGCTCAGGGCTCTGCTGCAGGCTCTGCAGTCTGGGGGTGCGTCTGCCTGCAGGGCGCTGTGCGGAGCCTAAAATCAGAATATTGGGTAATGGAAACTGGCTTGGGCATATGTGGTGGATTCTCACTGGGTTTTTTTCCTGTCCCAGGGAGCCATTTCTGGAGGCAAAATAAAGAAATGTGGAGGTTTAGGATGGGTTTGCTATGCAGGGAATAAATGCTCCAAATACGCACCCCAGGAATGTGATGGGAAAGCATGAAAAAGGCCGGTGTGATAGAGAAAAGCAACAGCTACAAAGGTCCTGCTTCTCATTTAAGGTGCTTATTGTGGGAGGTATGATTTACAGCAGCTTAAAGCTTCCCTGCGGACCAATGTCGTGGAAGTGAAACCAGCCCTGGCTCAGCCTGCTCTGTCCTGCCTGGCTGGAGGGAAGGTGTGCACGCTCTGGGCAAGGAGACCATCGGCACTGCCAGGAGCCCCAGGGTCTGGCCGTCCTCCCGTGCTGGCATTTTAAAATGGAACCAGAGAAAGGAAAAGTAATCTAGCTCTAGACTTCCTCATCATTCCTATTCTCTTGAGTGGAGAGATGATGATACACCTTGTAAGTCACCAGCCTTTCTGATGGCACCGTAGTTAACACACAAGCGAGCCGGCGTTCGCTCTTTGTACGGTGAGAGCCGGCAGCGATGGGGATTCGTTGAAGGTGTGACGGGTGCAGAATGACTTGTGCCAGCACACAGCTAGGGAAGCTACCTGGCATCTGCCGTAGGCTAGGAACACAGATCATACGACGGCACGGCCCCTCCTGCCAGGCCCGCTACGATGTGCTGAGCTCTGAAGCAGCTCCTCGATGGGAGCTGTGGCACCTCTTCTCAGGAAACGTCAGAAAGTAGGTTGTACAAAGCCCGGGGGATATGTAGTGCTATTTTCAAGCACTTTGTTCTGTCTAGTTGAAGTGACTTTAGTAGAAATGGCTGCAAATTTTCCACGGAACTTTCCCTCCTTCCTGTAAGTAGGAAATTACCCTTTTTACCAATGAAAATGTTTTCCTTTAAAAATGGGTAGTTGATAAATATCAAGGTGTAAAAGAAAATAATCTGGAATTGAGATCTGTTTGCTGTGTCTGGTTTGGAAGATAAAAAGCCTGCATAATTTACCTGTGTATGGCAGGGGAAAAGCCTGTTTCCAAAATCCCTGCAGGAAACCCTTAGTGGGTTTGGATCCGCTTTGCCGGTCCAACGTGACTTCCAGCTCTCTCCCGGGGCTCCTCTGCCCCTTGCAAAAGGAGCTGTGGACCACGACCAGAGGTGGCTGCTGCTTCACCACAAGAAGGAATGTGCTCTTAGACAGCTCGGTGTCCCGGGTAATGATGCAAGAGCCAAGATCTGTTAACGAAGCTGCAGCTTAGTGCTGAAGCTGCAACAGCAGCTGTAAGGAGCCGTTCGAGTGTCTCCAGCGTTACCAGGAGGCAGCGAATGAACTCTTGCCTCACCAAGGCTGTGTCCACCCGTTACCCCAGAGGGCTTCAGAACCAAACTCTCAACTGTTGATGTTTTCTCTCTGTTGCTTCTGAAGTCAAGTGGAGATCACAGCAGTATTTCAAGCCTTGAGTCTGATGTGTCTCTGGTCCTTTCACACAGCACAGTCACTTGGGAGGTGTTGGGAGTTAACAGGGATGAGCTGCTGCTGCTGGCTCACTTAACACCGTACGGGCCATTGCATCTCCCAGGTAGTCACACCAAAGCTCCCCGTGTCAAGGGCTTCAAAGCACCCTGTGGATGCTGATGACCATATTTCTATGTGGTGAAGCAAGGTGGGAACCTCCAGCCTGTGCCAGAGACATGGGAGCCAAAGCAGAGTGACTAGGGCTGTCACTCCCAGGGATGCAGGGAAGCACCAGCTCACCTTGGCCCAGCCTCATGAGCCCAGCTCCCAGAAGGATGTTTGTAGGTAGGGATGGGGTTGGAAGTGACCCTGCTCTGATCCCTGCCCTGCTACTGTAGCTGTCATTTTTCCTTCCCAGACTAGTTCTAAGTTGCCAGAGCAACTGGTGGTGGAAGCCTTCACAGTGACCATGTGCTCTATGAGGCATTATGTGTGAGGTTACAGCTCTGGAAAACATAATTCATAATAAAAGCCAAGGGCGAATGATAGTTCTCCTTAGCTTGAAGGATGCTCTGTGCCCTTGTGCTTCGGGCAGTTACACATACACACACAGAGGGCTGGGAAGGAGGCAGCGATCGGCTCAGGAGTCATTTTTACCCCTATTCAAAGGTGACCCCTATGGTCTGAGCTGGCCCCTTCTCCCAGCAGAGCTCTGTCTGAATGCTGCCTCCTGCTTTGGAGACTGGACATCCAAGGGGCATTGCTCCATCACCAAGAACTTTCCAGGAACAAGCTTCCCCTGATGATTATCCAACATTCCAAGCACAGGATTCCCAAGCCTCTTCCTGGAGCGGTGGGACAGTCTTCAGCAGCGCACTTGGAACCAGATCTTCAGCTTTAAAAATGTACTTTTAGTATCTTAACCCTGAACTGCAAATTTACTCGGAGAGACTGAATGCTCAGCTGGTAAAGTGCTGGATAAGTTAGAGGAGGTTTCTGGGCTGCTGAGCACAAGCAGTTCCTGGGATTCTGCACAAATGCAGCCCATGAACAAGAACATGTGGAGCTACTCACCAGGAATAGGTGAGCACGCGCCAGAGAGCGCCTTGGAGAGCATCTCCCTGCAGAGGAAGCTTCCCTGCTGTGCTCGGTTCCCCCGGCCTGCTCCCCCAGCAGAGGCCCTCCAAGCTCTCAGTGAGATTCACAGTTTCATCACAATTTATCAGATTTCTTATTTCACAAAACAAAATTATGGGAATGGCTTCTCGAAGCACCTACAATGACCAATTTAGTTGCAAAGTCTAAGAGCTGATTTCCTTTGCACAGACAGATGGTTTGAGACTTTGCTTCCAAGGCATGTCTATACTAAAGTCTGTTGTTTAACTCCAATCAGAATCCCAAAACTTTGACCCAAGCAACAGCCTCCATTCCTGGTGGTGCGTTGGAAAGGTATTGAATGCTTACATACCCCAGCACAAACACTGTCACACCACGATCCAGCCCTTAGCCATGTAATCATTTTTCCCCATAAATGGCAGATTAACTGGGAGTCAGAGGGCACAAACAAGGTTTGCAGGAACAGGTCGATACTTTGTCCTGCTGTGGTTGCCAGCCACCCCCTCTCCGTTGCATCGGAACATACGCAGGAATAAACACTGATACGTATTAGAAATCCATANCGAGCGGGGCTGTGGACAGCTCCTGGAGGGACAGTCCCCTGCAGGGCGGCAGCCCCTTCGCCCGCCCGGCCCCTGCTGGCTCCGCAGCCCGGCCCCGCGTCAGAACACGAACACAAACTTTGCAACACCAGCATGAAGTGACTATGTCTTTAAATGTATGGAAAATAAGGCAGCAGGAAGCTGAGAAACTTGCAGAAGGTCACAGAGGTAGAGGCAATGCCAGGAATAGAAACTAAAGGTGAAACGCTGGCCTTGGAAAGCCAGTGGGAAACGTCCCCTGATCTCAGCAGAGGCAGAGTTACACTCACGGTCCTGTTTGCTATTCATTATCTATCTGTATATATTTAAAGATAAAATCAATGCAAATGCTGATTATAAATTATCGTGTTTTCTCACAATTCTCTGAACACAACTGCCTGACTAACAGCCAGAGCTGGGGCTCGTCATGTGGTTGCAGATGCTGAAAGCAAGGCCGTGTGTTTCTCCCACTGGCTCTGGGGGAATTAACTACGGATTCAGCTCTCCGTCAGGAGCAGAATTTGGCCCACCATCAATGCTTCGCATCAATCATCCTCTTAAGTGGGTGATCCCTGCGGTGCCATCCTGCACTTTGGGAATTTCGGAGCAACGCTGTGTGGTCCCCATCTGGGTCCTACAGATGCTGAACTCCGCCACTGACAGCACACAGGGGCAGAGCCTTGCTGGAACTGGAACTGTTCCCTGCAGCGGGAGGAGAACCAGCCCGGGGGAGGGGAACCATGCCCTGGGAGGGGAACCATGCCCTGGGAGGACAACCCGGCCAGGGAAGGAGAACGAGCCAGGGAGGAGACCCGAGCCCTGCGAGGAGAACCGGGCTAGGGGTGGTTGCGTGCGGGGTGAAGCAACTTCTAGAACAGCACGAGCGGGGCTGTGGACA
>VWZY01005971.1:31604-47640 GCA_013399075.1 Chloroceryle aenea | reverse complement strand
GGCCCTGTAGGGTGGTGATGACCTACTGTCCTCTGTGCACTCCGACTGCAGAGAGCCATCCGTGTGCGCAGCCACTCCATGGAGACGATGGTGGGCAGCCAGAAGAAACACCACAGTGGTGGCATCCCAGGCAGCCTCAGCGGGGGCATTGCCCACAACAGCGGCGAGGTGACCAAGACCACTTTCTCGGTGAGCATGGCCACGTGTCCCCCCCTCGCCAGCCTGGCAGGGCACTGCACGGCACTGACATGGTCTGGCAGTCCCCTGTGCAGGCAGTGAGTGTAAGGGTGAGGAGAAGACTTGAGCAGAGCGTGACTTTGAGTGCTGTGGTTGGCTCGGGTTTGTTTTGTGAAGAGCTGAAGATGAGCGTTCTGGGGTTTTCAGCCCCACAGTGTAAAGGAGATCTAAAAGTAATACTGGCAATGCATGTTTTCTAGATGTGCAGGCTGAGAATTGCAGGCAGCATAGATCCTCGTAGGATGTTTAGACTTAAGAGTTTCTAGGAAGGAGCTTTGATCTCCAGCCTGGACTGCTCTCTGCTTTCAGCCCCCCGTAGCAGCAGCGGCCGCCAAGAACCAGTCCAGGAGCCCCATCAAGCGCCGTTCGGGGCTGTTCCCTCGCCTGCACACGGGCTCCGAGAGCCAGGCGGAGAGCAGGACAAGGTGGTGAGTTTGACATCGCCCTGGTCACCAAGGTTAAAAACCCTTATTGCGTGTTAAACATTAGAGCTGCTGCCAGGTGCTGGAGACCTTGCCTGGGTGCAGCCTCCCCTTCCCACACAAGCCACTGAGGAGAGCTGGTTTTGCTGTGTTTGAGGAATGGTGCCTTGGATCCCTTCCCTCTGCTTTAAATTGAAGTGGTTGTATCCAGAGAGCATCTGTCACTCTGACAGTTTAGCATTTGGTGTTCGGGAGTAAAATTTGACCATCGTTTTTGAGCGTCTTGTATAACTCGTGCAACCTGTCTCTTTGTGCCGTCAGCGACAGCGTTTCTGGAGCCCAGAAGACACCAGATTTGGGACATTCCTCTCAAGAGATGAAATCGGAAACCTCGTCCAACCCCAGCTCTCCTGAGATATGCCCCAACAAAGACAGGTGAGCTGGGAGGAGCCCTGTCCTCCTCTGACCATCAGTCAGGGACTTTGTCAAACAAAAATGTATCCAGGTTTTACTATAAATAAGTTTGATATTAAGGGAGATAAAAAAAATATTCTGATGATTCATGAGCACAGCTCCTCTACCATCTGAAAATAGCTGTCTTTAAAAAGAAGGGGGAGAGCAAAGAGCAGTATTGGACAGAAGTTGCCCAAACCCTCATGCCCCTGGGAGCTGATGCCCATCCCTCCCTGCCACTGGGGACTCAGCCTGGCCCAGGGGTTTCTGCTGGTGGGACTCACCAGCTGCTTTATCTCATGCTCTTGGAAATGGTTATTTACAGAAACACCTCGCTGGGTTATCCCTTTGGCAGCTGCTTTGCTCCAGGCTGTGCAGGAGGGTCTGTCCCTGCTGCCATAGCCTGAGGGACACGACTTTCTGAGTGACAGACACGTGCCTGCATTTTGTTTCATCTCTTCTTAGGCCATTCATTAAGCTGAAAGAGAACGGGAGGTCGAACATCTCCCGTTCCTCCTCGAGCACCAGCAGCTTCAGCAGCACAGCGGGGGAGAGCGAGACCCTGGAGGAGTACGACAGCGTGGTAGGCACCAAACCTGCCCCACAGCACCTCCAGCCCCACGTGTGGTCTAGGGGGGGAAAATGACCCATGGCCCCACTACTGCTCCTCCTCAGTGACATCGAGGGGCTTGATCCTATCCCCAGGTGTCGGGAGGTTAGGGTCAGGGTGCCTGGTGGGACACCCCAGGGAGACTTGGCATGCACTGGGCTGTGCTGGGCACACCGCAGCCAGGAGGCTGCCCTCCCGCAGGCAGTGGGGCTCCCATGGGCAGGGATGTAATGAAGCATCAGAAGGATGTGGGAAGCAAAGCTGCATGCTCAGAAGGAAGCCATGTCCTGGTGTGTCCCTGCAGGGAAGCCAGCCATCTACAGCATCACCGTTCAAGCAGGACGTGTTTGTCTACAGCGCTTCACCCGGCAGCGAGAGCCCGAGCGTGGGGGCTGCGGCCACCCCCGTCATCATGAGCCGGAGCCCCACAGGTGGGTCACGAGGGGGTCCTGGCTCTGCCTTTGCTCCCACAGCCTCTGGAAGCCCCTGGGGTCCCACAGCGGTGGGTTGGGATAAGGTCTGTGGCTCTGGGATGGAAAAGCCTCCTTCCCAGCCTTGCCTGGGCTGCAGGTGGCTGCCAAAGGTGACGGGGTGAAGCAGCATCAGGATGCCACCCTGATCCTGATGGAGCTGTTCTGGAGAGGCAGATCCATGTGCTTTATTTCTGTATTTCTGTGGGGAATTTGTTTCCCTTCTAAATTAGACACAGAGTTGGCTTCACCATGGCTTTGTTTCCTCCCTTCTTCCCTGACGGGCATGTGCAGTAGTCGTGGAAACTCGCTGTCTCCAAGGACTGAGCCATGACTCACAAATTATTTAATAAACAAGCAGCTTCCCCAGGTCTTGGCTCCGTTACCCTGCTGCTAACTCACTCACCAGCTCCATCCGTTTCAGTCGGGTGATTTGCAAAATGAGGCACAATCCAGCAGGGTAAAACTGGCAGAAGTGGCCCTTTGCCGGTGCCGCGGGCAGTGATGGCACCGGTGCCAGTGCGGTGGGGCTGAGGGATGTCTGGACTGCTCACCCCTCGTCCACAGATCACTGTGGCTTTAATTTCCTCATGCAGCTGGGTGCCTGCGGAAAGCACCATGATCCAGATGGAAATGCTCATCATGAACTTGTGAGCTGTTTACGAAGCGGACAGGGAGGCACAAACCCGCCCTGCACAGCCCCACAACTGGGCGCAGCATGGGGCAGGCTGGGCTGTGCAGCACGGGCTGTCTGGCTCTTTGTGTCTCAGCACCCCACGGGTCCTCCTCCTTATTTCATTAGTGATTTTCTGAACTATTAAACCAGCCCCTTTTAATGTCTAAAGTGTTTATTTTGAGTTTTTCCTGCCAAGAACATGGAAATCCACCCATACGTTATACAGATCAGTCATTTCTTGCAGCCTTTTCAGTGGCATTTCCAGTGGAAAGACTGCGAAATGTAATTAAGCCTCAATTAGTTCTATCAAAAACATTTAATGTACAGATTTTGCCAAACATTCAGCCAAAATAGACTAAATATTGGTAGCACTCAGTCTGTGAAGTGCCGGCTGTCAGGCTGGTCCAGTGGCACTCAGCACTGCAGTTTCCACAAATATTTTTGTTCACAGATTATTATTTTTGTTGTTTGCTCTTCTCCTCCCTCCAGCAGATATAAAGAACAGAAACTCTCCAAGGTCAAACCTGAAATTTCGCTTTGACAAGCTCAGCCACGGCAGCTCCAGCTCGGTAGGTGCTGGTGGCTCTCAGCACAGGGGGTGCTGGGGGCCCAGGGCTCGTGGGGCTGCGCAGGGGGAGGCAGAGCCCACAGAGACCGGCAGGAAGGGAGGGGAAGGGGAAGGGGTTTCACGGCTTCTTGCCCCTTCATTTCCAACCCATACTCTGTTTTCCATTTAGAGCCACTAGCAGGAGGAAGGAGTCATGAACTGTAACAGGTGAGTGTTTGCGAGGGGGGTGGTGCAAAATGACTTTCTGTGGCCTGGTGTGTGTGGCTAACATTGGCTGAGGGCACTGTTTTTTGTTAAATGCGTGATCAACAATCTATCTTAGAGCATCATAAATGTGTCTGCATGATGAGGGCAGCACTGAGTGAGAAACTGTAGGGTTAGTGACAGACAGGGCTGTGCCCGTTGGTGCTGCTGTGCAGCTCGTGTTCCTTTCTGGAGGACTTGCAGGGGCTCCCAGATTGCTTCTGCCATCCGCTCTCAGGGGTGATGGGCTGCAGACCAGTAGATCCCAGTTTTTCCCAGTTAATGTCTGTCAAATGCTTGTTCCTTCCTCTGCAGGGAGGACGGGGCTGGCTGGGCTCTGCTCTGTGCACTGGGGGTGGACAAGCAGAGCAAGGTCTCCTTAGCAATCCAAAATCCAGGTGGAACCAGCCAGCTGACACAGTGCATTTCGTGGGCAGAGGTGAAGGGATTGCAGTGGGATTTGCCCAGCCTCAGTGGCTGGGGGACTTGCAGTCCAGTGGCGTGGCTTTTGCCCATATGTGGGGACATCACCACGAGTGGTGCTTTCACATGGGAGGTCATCACTGCAGGAGTGACAATATTCTGCTTCTGTAGCCTCTGACACTTTTATCCTGTTCTTCTTTGCAGAGAATTTTTTTTTCAGCAAAGGGAAAACTCTTTAACATCCTGTGGAAACACGCACGCCCCGGCCGTGGGCAGCACGGTGCCCTCTCCTCCCGGTGTGTGCTGGGAAGAAGCACTCACCTTGCCACAATCTCTGCCCCGACAGGGACCCAGCTGCCTTCCCACCGGGTGAACCCCTTGCCAGCAAACACCCCGCACCCCTCCCTCTGTGCCACGGGAGGAGGTCGTCTCCAGCTGCCTGGTGCAGGCATGCAGCTGGGGATCACGTCCCCTCCACGGTGCTGTGTCACCCCGCGGGTGCCTGTGTGTGCTGCGGCTGGTGGGTGCCAGCCGGGCATCATCTGTCTGTCCACCCCCCTCCCGGCTCGCACACCGGCTTCTGTGGGGCAGAGGGAGGCAGGATGGACCCCCTGCACAGTGCGGGTCCCCCTGTGCTTTATTTGCAGCTGTCAGTGGGGAAACAGGGCGTTTTGTTTGGTTTTGGAGGGTAGGTGGTCAGGGCAAGGTGATGTGTTTGCTTGGCCCTGTCATTTGCCATCGCTCTTCTCTGTTTGGAGGCAACAGGGCAAAATCTCTCCCCGTGGCACTGCCTGGGTGGCCCTTGCTGGGGCAGGGGTCTGCAGCAGCTTGCTAGCCACCCCTCTCCCCCCCAGCTCACCACCTGCATCGCAAAACCTTTAGGGCAGAGGCAGCCTCGTGCTCCGTCGTGCTCCCATTCCAGCACAGGAGGGGTATGAAATGGCCCTGGGGGAGCAGAGCCAGTGACTGGGGCCATCTCACC
This sequence comes from Chloroceryle aenea, assembly GCA_013399075.1. NCBI lineage: Eukaryota > Metazoa > Chordata > Aves > Coraciiformes > Cerylidae > Chloroceryle > Chloroceryle aenea. The sequence continues at coordinate 42,556 of VWZY01005971.1, read as the reverse complement.
CTCCCTTGGCAGTCTCACAAATGGTTTATACGGCCTCCCTGCTTTTCCCTGCCTGGAGCTCTGAGCACAGGCCTGGAAAAGATGAACCAAAGCTAGAGCTGTCGTATGGCTAAATACCAGAGCGGGCACCCAGAGTGGATCTGCCCCGGGGGCTCTGCTTCACCCCCTGGGTTGGATCTCCAGGTAAACCTCCAGTGATTTGGGTGGCATTAGGCTGCTCCCCCCCTTGCAGAATCTGTCCCGCTGCTTTTGAATGTGCTTCTATTTATTTTGAAAGATGAGGATTAGGAATTTTGCAAGGTGACTTCCCTGTAACACCCTTTCCCAAAAAAATACCTCTCTAAACATGCCAAGAAATCCTTTTGCTCTTTTCTGGAGCTTTCTCTAAAGTTCACTGAAGTCTGTCCATGAATTCCACATTGCTCATGGATTTCCCATACCAGTTCTGTTGGCAGACACGTGCAATGCTGCAGAGATGCTCCCTCCCCCTTACCACAACCTGTGACCTTTGCAAAAACCCCATGAAATAACATTCTCACTCTCGAGGGGAAGCAATTCTTTGAGTTCGTGACTCCTGATGAAAACAGAACTCTGAGTGCCAAAGTTAACTTCACACAGCTGGAGCTCTGAGGGGCACAGAAGCATCTGGGGGCCAGTTTGAGGAGGCACACGCAGAACTGCACACCTAGAAGCAGCCCCAGGCAGTGGCTGTGGTGCTTCCTGGGGATGTACCTCTCGATGGGGGCAACTGCTTGTAGAAGCAAACTGTTCCCTTCCCTCCCATCACCTCCCCTGGGCCAGAGCCAAGCCGAGGGGAGCTAGACCAGCTCTGCTAAGTGAGGCTCTGTCTCACACCCTGAATATTCGGTTCACAGAGGGGTTCTCACTTGTGTGTGTAATTTATCCATTTGAAAAGAAAAGGCTGTAGCCCCCACAGGGAGGGGAATCAGATGGAAGGAGGAAAAAGTGTTGTGGAAAAGGTGGAGTATAGTCTCACAGGCACTAAGTGTGCTGCATAGAACCAGTAAACACCAATAACCACCAGTGGGGATGCTCCCTCCTGCTTTCAGTCAGCTGCATTTAAATAGAGTTTGAGGTTTTCTTTGAAAGAGGAGAAGCACAGTGTGCTTAGCCCGGTCTGTAGCTAGCTCTAGATGTCTCAGGTTCCACATATTTTGCTGTTCAGCACTTCTGTCTGACAATGCTTCGGTAGCACTTTCAAACCCGTCCCCAGTTCTTCCCTGTAGAAGCTTTTGGTCTGGTTTTCTATTGCTGCGCAGTGAAACACTGACTGGTGCAATGACTTGCTTCGGGGTCTGTCTCCTCTGTCTTTCCCTGAGAAGTTGCTTGATTCTATAGACATTGTCATTTGCGTGGATGTTGATCTCCATGAGATCTTTCAGCAGAAGATGCAGTGGCTACTGTCAGCTGGGTTCTTCATTTTTGGTTGTTTGTTTGGTTGTTTGGTTTTTTTTACTTGAAACTGTGACTTCCCTTTTTGACCTATATTGATTTTGAGAATTATTGCGTGGGTTTCACAGGCAGGCAGGATGGTGTGAAGCCTCAGGGAGAGAGATGCAGTGTGTTGGACTTGTCTTTCCCTGTGCCACTCTGCTGGGCTGGCAGCAGGGCCAGGAGCCAAGGGGCAGCACAAGGTTTGCCAGCAGCTCCTGTGTGTGGGGACATCTTCAAGAGCCCTCCTCGGGACGGGTTGTGAAGAACCTCCTGCAATATCCTTAACAGCAGCTGGGCTCTTAAAGCTCCTGTCCTGCCAGGCTTCGGTGTGGTCCCTGCCTCCCAGAGGGTGTGTGTGAGATGCTCCTTCCAGCCCCCAGATTGTCCCGAAGGGTCCCACAGTGGTGCTGGGACTGACCAGCCCTTCTCTGACACCTTGGAGGCATTTGCACTTCCAGCAGTGGGTGCAGGTGTTGCTGTGTATGTATTGCAAAATGTTTTGTGCTTATCAGTGACAGACACGTATATATACATACATGAAAGTGATTTATGTATATATATGTGTGTATATATATAAAAGAAAGGATCCTTAACTGACACTAACTTTCTTGTGCAGTGCATTTTTCTTTCTGATCCCCACAGTTTTCATGCCCATAACTTCCACCAGCCCCAGAAGTGACCTTGCCAAGGCAGCAGAAGGGGCTTCCAGCTGCGGCTGGGGGGCATCAGGGCAGCCCCTGGCTGCATGGGGAGCTCTCTCCTGTCCCAGGGGGTTGCTCCCCTTCTTGATGGGGTTTTGGTCCCCACCTGCTCCTGGCTGCTGCTTGGCTTGGACCAGTTCATGACTGTGATAAGTGGCAGGGCAGGTCTGTGTCCCCAGCACCAGTGCCACCAGGCTCTGAGCCCTGGCAGCAGAGCAGAGGTAACCCTGCTCCCCTCCTCTGGCATCTCCTGCACTGGCAACGCTGGGAACCAGTCTGTGCTGTGGAGAGCTGGCAGCTGCTGCTGCTGCACCCGGGCTGGTCGTCAGCAGAGCCCTTGGCACATATTCCTGGCCTCTTAAGTCCCACAAAGTCAAGCACAGGGTTACACTTAAGCACAACGTGAAAGTGCTTTGTTTTTTCTAATTTTTTAAATTATTATTATTATTTTTATTTCCCGAGTGAAAGGGAGGATCCTAAGCACAAACTCAGCTTCTTTCCAGAGTTTTGAGGGTCTTCAGGAATGGCAGGTGAGGGGGCCAGGACACATCACTGGCATGAAGGGGCTTTTAACCAGGGCTGAGGTTTCTTGGCTGTCTTCAGCTTGGCTGCAAGAGGTGTTCAGTGCTGATAACTGCTTTTAAAACCAGCACTGGTCAGAGCTCAGCACCTCCACAGATCACACCTTGCACTCATCTTGCTTTGCTGCTGTTCCAGCTTCTGTCCCACCGGAGCTGGCAAGGCGTCCGTCATCCCCCGGTCCCAGAGCATGCTTTCATGATGTTTCGATGAATGTAGCACTGCGTATATCCTGCAAAGGGAAATGCTGAATTTATATCATTAGAATGTGAAGAGAGTTTATAGAGTGAAAATAAATCTTGAAGAAATGTATCTGACAAAGTTTATTTTTTATGTAGAGGCGGTGCTTTGTAGTTCCTGGTGGCCTATGTCTGTTGTAAATAATGTACATTTAATTTATTGCTATGGTAGCAGATTGTATTTGTTATGTATAAAACTAAAGGTTCACAAATGTATATTTTGTTGCTTAACTGTGTCTTTGCAAAATTCACAATAAATAACATATTTTGTGTCCATACGTGTGCTACGCTGTGTATGTCCATCAAGTGACTGAGACTTTGGGAACAGACTCTGATCTTCTTTGCATCCCTGTAAAAGACGCCACAGCACAGACCGGGGCTGGCCCTTACTGGTGTGAATCTGGGTGAGCTCAGGTAAAGTCAGACTGGAGCAGGGGAGCACCATAGTGCAGGAAGGTGTAAACTGGGACAGCTCTGGTGCTGGGAACGCTGGGAGCGGATCGACAGAGGAGGACCTGGCTTCTCTTCTACAGATGCAGAGCAATTTAATTAAATGAACTGTTCTGTTTGAACTGGAATTAGTGCCCCATAAAGCACAATAAAAACTGGTCCCTCAATATAAACCGGTCCCTGTCAGCAGCCAGCCCACATATGGTAAAGCAAATAAACAGGCAGCCATCCAGTTTGTCTAAACCAGCTCAGTTTACCTTGGGCCATCAGTCTGCAGCAACTTGGCTGTGAGCTAACTATGAAATTGGATTTTCTCTCCAGCTCCTCAGGCTCCTTTCCAATCCCCCTAATTTCCCAGAGCTCTTCCTCCCAGGACACTAAGAAAAAAGCTGTTATTGTTTGGAGACAACGTGTCTGGTACATTTTCCCCACAGCTCGGGCTGAACGAAGCACGAAGCTATTAGCCAGTGTTAGTTCTTTAACATCTTGTGATGAGGGGAATGAACCCATTAATTTGTACCTTTGAGAATTAAATACTTGTCTTTGCCAGGAAAAAAATCCACTGCAAGGAGTGTTTTGTTGGCCCTCCACAGTGCAGCAGCCTGGCTCGGCTGGCTGATGTCCACAGAGCCCACGGCAGCCCCAGCGTGACACCCCAGGGGATGCTCCAGCAGGACCCTCTGCAGCCCCGGCTGTGGGTTCCCGGGGAGGGCTGGGATGGGGTCCTGCTCTGAGATGGGGTCCTGGGCAGGTGCTGACTGCAGCAGTGGGAGGGAGGTGCTGGAGCTGCGGCTGCTCTTGCCCAGGCACAGCAAAGCCAAGGGCCCAGGAAAGTGCTTTGGGCAGCGCTTGAGCTGCTGCCAGTGCTCGGGGAGGTCACCCCAGCCTCCTTCAAACTGCAGACCCAGCTCTGGGTGGCACACTCCTGCCTAGAGCAAAGCATGAGCTATGGAAATGTGTTCATCAGGGCCACTGGCTCCCACCAGGCACGGCAGATGAAGAATAAACCAAAACCTAAAAAAGTTTTGTTTATCTTAATGGATCTTTACTGGTGTAGAAATTGTTCTCAATTACCAAACCCAGACTGTCCCCTTTTACAGAGGCTGATTGGCCAGAAGTGAATCTGTGTCTCTGGATAACACGAAGCAAGTCCAGCCTAAGACGAAGCCGCCTCTTTCCTCCAGTCACAGTCACATTCCAGTTTCCTGAGACCATCAAAACCAACTGAAAGAGCAGCGAGAGCTGGGCAGAGTCAGCGCGTCAGTCCTGTACGTGCACACACAGCTGGTGACTGGGCAGTGCTGGGGTGTAGTAGGCAAACGAGTGGTGGTTCTTTTGACAATGTGCTGGAGATGTTTCTCTTCTCTTAAATTTGTTCTTTTTTTTTTTTTTTTTCCATTTTTGCAACAAATCAGGATAAACCCATTCATTTTCATTCATGAAGTACCAGACTTACCAGCATAAAGAGGGAGAAGAAAAGACTGGGTGAATGATCAGAGACCAGCCACAGCAGGAAGAAAGCAGCTCTTCGCCTCCCGAGCAGACTGCCCAGAGTTACAGGAGAGCCCTGTGCACCCCCCCTGCCCTGCAGAGTCAGGAGAGGAGTCGTGCCATGGAGAGGAGTCGTGCCTGCCCGGGCACTGAGCAACCTTCGACATTTTCTGCATGTCAGACAGGGATACAAGTTCTCTCCTCCCACTCTTAGCCTATTTTTGGCCAAGGACAGCATGCCATGCCTAGAACAAAGAGCCTTTGCTGGCTACCTCAAGACGCTGCTCATGGGATACGCTCATGACAGCACTTGGTGCTCAAGCCGGGGGCAGTAATTCCCAAAGGAAAAGAAGGGAAGCAGATGCAGCGCTCCTCTCGCCCCGCAATCCACCACACTGACATCTGTCTCAGTTTACTGCTGCCTCCTCCCCGCTCTACACATCTGTCGCATCTGAGAGCCCCTGTCCCACTGCTGCGGGAACCATGGACTCCAGAAAACACACGTGTCCCAGTTGTCCTCCTCCCCACTGCTCCAGAATGTCACCTCTCTGACAAGGTGTAGAAGCACTGGTGACATGAAGCCCTTGGAGGCTCCGTCGTGCTTTGGGCTGCCCACCTCCGGCCACCATCACTTCTCACCAGGCTGTGCTGGCTGGCACTGCTGCCATGGTTTCCCAGCACACAACAGCCTTTCTTGCTGCAATTTTCCACCTGCTTTCCAGATCTGGCACCCAGCATCTTTTGTGCGCTCTTTAGAGGAGCTCCTTACCTGGCTGGCACTGGAGGTCCCGTCTCTAGTAGGGTTTGGTCTGGAGGGTAAACCAGCAATGAATTAGTGAAGGGTGAGCTGGAAAGTACTGAATGTGTTTTGGGTAGAAAATGGAAAACAGAAATCACACCCACCTTAGCACTGCTCCTCACTGGGGCAGGGAAAAAGGGGAGAAAAGAGATTGTGACTAAAAGAAGACAACGCACTTGCCAGTACCTTCCACCTCCCAGCAATGGTAACCCAGTTTGATGACAAGGGTCCTGGGGAGGGTGTCAGCACAGCAGAGCCCTTCCCTCCCCACAGCCTGGAGGTGATTTTACCTTTCTGATGGTACAAAAAGGCACCCACGAGGACCACGATGAGGCTGAGGAGGAGCAGCAGCCAGGCAGTGGAAGCAGCTTCTGCCCACAGACAAGAGAAAGACAAGTGATGGCTGTGGCATCTGACCACGGCCAGCGATCCCAAGGGAGTCAAGGGTGCAGGGAACGTCCCCAGGCAAGCAGCATACCTCTGACCTCCACAGTCACGCTTCTCCTGATGGGGGTCTGGAGGCTCGGGTGGTCTACCCAGCACGTGTACCTATGGCCATTGTCCCTCAGGGACGCTGTGAGCAGGAAGTATCTGGAGGAGCTGTAGGTGCCGTTGCTGCTCTGCTGGAGGCTGCTTGAGAGAACGTTCTTCATGACTTCAGGGACCTTCCAGGAGTCCTTTGGCTCACGAAGCCACCGAGCCTGGACGTTGTGTGGGTAGTAGTGCCTGATATTGCAGACCAGCTTGTGCTGCTCTCCTTCCACCAGCGACAGGGAGTTAACACTGAGGGTCACTGTGGGTTTTTCTGGTGAGTGAAAATGACACTGTTAAGTCTCTCAACTCGCAGTTTCTGTCTCCATCACTAAACAAACCCAGGCAGTTTTATATGCTACGTCTGAGCACATCCCCTCAGTCTTGTAAAAAATAAAACCCCCAGCCCATGCTGTTACCTTCTATTTGCAGCTGGATTGTCTGTTCTGCAGTAAGAGAAGCCACCGACACCAAGCAAGAGTAGGCTCCTTCATCTCTCATTTCTGCTTTTCTGAGTACCAGAGAAGCGTTTCCCTTGGGGATTTCCTCTAGCACCACCTCAGCCTGGCGAGCCACGTGTTCCACCCGCTTGCCGGCTCCACTGTAAGCGAAGAGGAGTTTTTTGTGCCCCCCTGTATGGTGCACTGCCCACTGGACGGTGACATCTGCCCGGTGGTCGGTGGAGAAGGCGCAGTCCATGCGGACATCCTTGGCCAGGGCGGAGGAGAGGCGGGTGGGCGCGGAGCGCACCAGGAGCAGCGCTGGGAGGGAAGGGGGAAAGGTGAGGGGCTGGGGACTGGGCCAGCGGGGCGAGCTCCAGTGGGGACCAGTTGCCATCTAGTGACCCGAAGCTGTACTGCAGATGCTGCGGGCGATCTGGACGATGCTTGGTTGGACGAGATGACCCTTGAGGTCCTGTCCAAGCTGGGATTCTATGTTTCTGTGAAATCCTGAGCGGGGTGACCTTCCCAGTTTGCACACAGCCACGGGACAGGGCAAGGCTGGTCGTGGGGCTGTGTGCATCAGGGAGGTCACAATAATACTACCCAAGGCTTACTTTATTTGTGGGCTCTTCTGTAGGCTTACAGATGCTGGCCAGGTTGGCTGGGTCTTAAGCATCCTGGTCTATTTGGAGGTGTCCCTGCCCAGGGCAGGGGAGTTGGAACTCGACCTTTAAGGTCCCTTCCAGCCCCAGCCATTCTCTGAGGCTATGATTCTATGAGAGGCGTTTTCATAACTTAGGTTTCTTCTGTCCCTGAGCCACAGCTGCCATGTTAGACTTTGTTCTCAGCTCATTTTGCACGACAGAGGGAGAGATGCAATCCCCTCTCCATGACTCCTCTGGCAGCAGCCCAACACTGAGTGGCAAATTGAAGTCAGCTGAGTGGCCCGAGGAACCTGCAGGGAGGCTAGAAAGGCAGGTGGGTGGCCACAGCAAACCCCGGCAGGCTGCCAGCAAAGGGAGGTTGGAAAGGGCTGTCTCCTCTCTTGGCTTCCAGGCTGAGCTTCCAGGATCTGTGCAGGTTGGGGGTTTGTATCTGCCAGTGATGGGTTCTGCAGCTCCCTGCACCAATGCATGGTGCTGGTGCTGGCTGCCTGCTCTGGAAGCTGCCTGACCTTATGTGCCCTGTTGGGGAGGATGCCTGGAGCTGGGGATGCAGCAGCCCAGCCACTACATCATGGGCTGCTTCACCTCAGAGTCCTCTTCTTGCTGATTTCCAGTGTTGTGGCTGCATATCTCCTGATGCAGCAGGTCCTGGGGGTGGGGGGGTTAATCAACACAAGTTTGTGGTCTGGAGATAGGAACTACAGTCTTGTTTCCTTGTTCTGACCCTGACTTGCAACCCTTTGGCATTTGTCAGTAGACCAACTTCTTTAGTTTCTTCACTTCAAGCTCCTCCCTGACCACAGAAGGGCAGCTGAAGCTGTTGCATTCTACGTAAACACCATGAGTGCTCTGCTGGCAAAGGAAGGTAAGGCTTAGCAGGTATGGCTGTGTGAAAGCTTTGGCAATTGAAATATTTGCTGGTGCGGATTTTAGTGATGATGGTGTGGCAGTATATACACAGAAAACTATTATGGTTCTGAGAAGCTGTTCTGAAGGTGTCAGCTTGTGATGTGTGCACAATCCTCCGCACAGGGGAGAACATATGCTTTTTAATAACAGCATTTTGCTAAAAAGTTAGTCCAGGCTGCTTGTGAGCTCAGGAGTTTTCTGAAAATAGACTGAGGTGCAGCACCACTAATTCCAGGAGCAAAGTGTTGGCAAGTGGCATGGAGGTGACAACGGCTGCACTGTGCAAAACCAGAGTGTGAATTTGTAACACCCCGGTGCAGCTGGGCAGGAAAAGGTGGGTGCCCCCCACAGGGTCCTTCTGAAGAGGTCGGGTTTGGGGTACAGCTGGAGCACCGCAGTGGCAGCTGTTTGCCAGTTCCCTGTTGGGCCAGCAGCTGCAGTGCCCTGGCCAGCTGCGTTTCCCTGCAATACTCGGGGTGTGTGAAACTCTCAAGGGAATGTCGCTTTTTGTGTTACCTGAGACATAGGATCGCTTGGCAAGGCCTGGGAAGAGCTGTCCAGGATTTGGAGTCTTCTCTTCTCTCCGCTCTTGCAAGAGGAAAGCTGTAGCAGAGTATTTTCCACCTGTGTGTTTTATGGTGCATGTGAACCAGGAGTCTGAGCTGCTGGCTCTGATGTCTCTCCCAGGCCAGACAATCTGTGTGTCTGCTGTGAAGTAGGGGCTGATCCTGCAGTCGAGCATGTCCGTATCCTCGCTTGCATACTGAAGAATATCCACGGATGATTCTGTAAGAAAAAAGCCTGCATGGACTTGTTTTGATCCAACCTTTAAGGAATGTGAAGCAAACCCAGCCCACATGTAGCTGCACATGTAGGTGCAGCTCTTCACACAGCTTCTCTTCTTCCCTGGGGATGCCAGGGGATGCTTGGCTCCAGTTTTGTTTGGTGTATAGCAGGGGATAAGCTGTGTCTCACCAAATCAGACTCGCAAGGTTATGTTCTTAAGTCCAAGGACAAGTCCTCACAGGAATGTGGAATCTAGCCAGGCGCAGAGTTTTGAAATGCTGACTTATTTTTGTATCTTCAATACCCAAAACACAATGAATCTAAGGGCAAAAACACTCCAAAGGAGCAAATGCCTCTTCTGAATCTTCCAGAGTATCACTGAATTTTTAACACTGAGTACAACTAGCATGACCTAAGGTGGGGCATTGAAGCCCAGATCACCCCTAGTCCTAGGCCCTGCAGAAGGGAGCAGAGGGGAACCTCTGCCATTCCTGAACACTTCAACTGCTGGCAGCAGTGGGCAGCCTATGGATGCCAGGTATGGGACCTGTTTCCCCCCTTGCAGGATGCTGTCTATGCCTCCTCCTGATGAAAAGCTGCTTCAGCAGCTAACTTACCTTGTACAATAAATGAGGGGATGTTGTCTGGAGGAAGGTTTTCTGGCTGAGATCTCTGACCATCTGTTGATCCATTTCTGCTCAGCAGGAGCCAGACGTTTAGCCTGATGATCTCGGTCTCCTTTGACAGGGGAATCATCTTGCTGGTCTCAAACACACAGGGAAGTTGCCTGAAACTTGGGCCTGCTGTAGTGATTCCATCTGGGTTCCCCAGGAGTCCTGAAAGACATGGCCATGCATACACAAGCTGTTTTAAAAACGCAAGGAAATAGTAACAAAGTGGAGCAGAAACAATGTGTGTCTGGTACCCTACACATGTACTGAACCCATCTAGCTCTCAGCAGGCTGGTGATGTCAGGGAACATGGGTTTTAACTTTAAACTTAATACTCAGATACCTTCCTTTCAATAAAACATAACATTTTAATGTCTATTGTTTTAAAATAAGGTTTGTTCCAAGAGTTGAAAGAATAGTGAAGAGCAAAGGAGGAAAACCTAGTGAAAGAGTGAAGTGCTTTTATCCTGGTCATGTTCTCCGGGTGCTCTCCGGAGGAGCTGCCCAGCCAGCAGCGCTCTGCCCGTTGAAATGGCCCTTCCTGGGAGCCCGGGGAGCGCTGGCTCTGGGGAGGCCCAGCCCCATCCCCTGCTGTGTCGGGTCAGGGTGGCGAAGCTGCCCAGGCTGGGGCTGGGTGGGAATGGCTTGCACCGTGTGCTGGGCTGGAGATCAGCACTGGTCCCCTCCCTGGGCTGGGACCTGGCCCAGCTAGATCGCTGATATGGAGGGCTCGGAAATGCAGCAGCACTCGCAGTGCATGGGCTTGTTAGAGAACAGCAGAAGTATCTGGAAACTGCGAAATGCTTCCTAATTACAGAAAATAGCTGGTGAATTCCCCGAGCCCCTGTGCTCGAAGGGTGGCCTTTTGCTGTGGGGTTTAAGAAGAGAGGCTCGTTAAAGCCTGAATGATAATGCTACAGTGCTGTTAGTAAGAACATCGATTTTAGGTGTTCCTTAATTACTGTGGGTTTCTTAGGGAGAGCTGTTTGAGGCAGCGGGAATAGCGATGTGTGGATATTGTCTGACTCTGCAGCAGGAGCTGTACACAGCCACACTCATTTTGCTTAACAAGAATCTCTGAAACTAGCAGAAGCAGTCAGGGCAAAGAGGGATGGGTGACGTGCAGAAAACAGACTCCACGGACGGGAAGGTTGTAAAGTAGGCACGTTTATTACGGCATGGGGTGCAAAGGGGGTCACTCCTCCAAACTTGCACACTGTACTTCAACGCGAG